>CM042146.1:13861054-13871054 GCA_023376005.1 Doryteuthis pealeii
TATTCTCGAAGGAAGCGGCCTAGGCTTTGCCTGACATGTAGGACTAGAATCGAACCCGCTTCCTTCAAAATGCAAACGGGCGACACATTGGCACCGAATTCGAGAAGCTACAGTCCCGGGTGTAAACGCCAGGTGCCCGGATGATAACTATGAGGATTCCGGCGGCCGGGTTTGGCTCGAGAATCTTGTGTGTGGGGCGCAGACACTCGGATGTTGAGGAGAAACTAGTATAAGTAGAAGCGGGGTGACGACAGGAGTCGAGTCTCGATTTTTGCGGAAGATTTTACGACGACGGATTTTTCAGCTGCTGGAGATTTTTGAGTTGCTGAAGATTTTTTGATGGCGACGACGACATTGTCAACAAGTCGAATATTTATTTATTTTTTCCCTCTATTTTTTTTTCATTCTAGAATTCCATGTGTCGGTTTCTACATGAGAATGTCACTTATGAGTTCGTTCTTGCTTCTTAAACAGTGTCCAGCATTCCTTGTTTGTGTTGATAAGATATTTGTATGATAGGGGGCAAGTGGCCGTATAGTTGCTTTCTTGTTGGATGTTGTTTGTACGAATTGTTTAAGATCACATGCAGTATTCTCTTCAGTTGGCCCAAATGAGGGGGGTGGTTCTAACCCGTATGAAGGGGTGTATTCTACAGTCATAGGCTTAAGACTCACATAAACAGATTTAAATCTAAACTGTTTATGGTTCTATAAATCATTTATGCTATCCTACCTTATAAATCCCCACGGGGATTAGCACGGATATCTATGACAATCTCTCGCCAACCGTCCCTATCATTCATAGGTCCCCTGTGCAGCATCCAGTATCCACACCGAGCAGGTCAATGTAGGTATTTGCTGATTTTTTATTTTATTCCTAATTACAGTAGCATTTCCTCAAGTGTTTCGGATTTTGAATATATTAATTTTTATGCCTGTGATCAATGCATATCTACTCGTATGTCGTTAAACTAAATATTGGATTGTACACTGCTATAGTAACTCATCACATTTAAAAGAGTGTCATTTTTAATTACGTTATAATATAAGTAATACCATCGGTCCCATCATAAAATTTAAACGGAATTCGATAATTATCAGATGAATGCCAAGAGATGGTCGAGGCATTATCATATGATGACAGCCATCAACGTGATTATTACTTTGTATATTCCATCAGCACAATCGACGCATAGATTCGGAAATTGATTTATCTTCTGATCGAGTTTTACATTGCCGTTCAAGTTATAATGTTAGAAAGAGATGAGTGACAGGTGGTTAGAAGAATGAAGAAAAGACGAAAGAATAAGAAAAGAAAAAAAACAGGAATGTGATATTCGTTCAATAAATCTATTAAATTGAATATATTTCCATTTACCATTTATTTCCGTTTCCTCGCCGACCAGAAACTCAATTTGGAGTGTTAGATTTTTGGTCAAAATTACATAATTTGATATTGGGGAAAAGAGAGAATTTTAAACTTGATCTCGAAGAGTCAGTCTTGAAAATCAATGTGGTTTTTTTTTTCAAGTCGGTTTAGGGATTTATATCCCTCTGTCAGGAGAGGGTGCTAATGATGAATTAAATTTTGAAAAAGAAAGCAATAATATATATATATATATTATATATATAATATATATATATGTGTGTGTGTGTGTGTGTGTGTGTGTGTGTGTGTGAATAAAGTAAAAAGACGTTTCAAGTTTATTACCGTATCCATTTCCACACCTGATAGAATGTACATCGAACTCTCACTACGGATGACTTGTATCACTACTGAAGAACATTGCATGGAATGATCTTTAACACCAATAATATATATATATATATATATATATATATATATATATATATATATATATATATATATATATATATGTGTGTGTGTGTGTGTGTGTGTGTGTGTGTGTGTGTGTGTATTAGGAATAACTAACTCCATGGCACTTAGTATCTGACAGTTTCTCTGCGATATATATATATATATATATATATATATATATATATATATATATATATATATATATATTCAACTTAAGTGTTCAAGTTGCTTTAAGGTTAAGTAGGGTATGATTAGCATAACTCAGATGTTGTTTTGTTTCTTTATTGATTTTTTAAAATTCTATTTACTCTTCACCTACATTCTACTTCCGTTCCTGCAGCCACTTATGTTTGTATCTTGTGTGAAACAGTGAGCATTATTCAACGTCTTCATTCATTCTATTCTCAATTCTCAAATGGTTGTAGTTTTTCAACACACAAATCTATGAGTAATGTGTCTGGCAAAGACTCGTGCATAAACTTTCACCCCTTTTAGGTTCTTGTTCCACTGCCGATATTGAGGCTTTTCATTCATGCACAAGTTTTTAAACGGTTTATTTATTCAATATATATATATATATATATATATATATATATATATATATATAAAATGGCCTCAAATACCATGGGTATCGTGGTTATGGACCATTTCCACCAATAAAAAAGACACTCGAAAAGAAAAAAATGCAATACGATCACTCCTGGAGGCGGGAGAAATGTATGAATATAAGATGAGTTTGGCCATGTGCCTGCCTAAATAAAAGATATCAGTGGTCTGAAGAAGCTCGTGGGCATACTGACGAGTGGAAATGGTCCATAAACACGATACCCATGGTATTTAAGGCCTTTTTATTCACAAATAACTTTGCTCTGTTTACAATAATTAAACATTGAGCTCTCAAACGGAACCTGAACTCTACAACAAACTACTAGTAGAGAATTAGGACCAGCATAGAATCACCTTGTACCAAGAAACTTGGTACCACACCAAAGTGTATATGTATATATATATATATCGTTACTCGATAGAAGACCGAATTTCCATATTAAAAAAATAAATAAGTTGAACGTATTCTGTTACTTCCAAACAAAGTTAAGTTCTAGGTCCAATTCTGAGGGTTAGGACGTTCACCTCTCTGTAAATCTTGTAAATTCGTAAATAAAAACAAGTTTTGTATTTTTCTCATGTCATATATTTCAAAGGCATCAAGTCAAGATTTTGTCAGTCGTGAAAAAAAAAAAAAAAAAAAAAAAGGAAGTGAAATGAGAAGAACATTTGAACAGATTTTTGGTAAACATTCCTTACTGCACCCAGGAAAATAGTTTAATACTATTATGAAACACTGAGGCACAAAAACATCTACCCCAACAAAAAGCATTTGTGAAAGAAACGTGCATGTTAGCATATATTTAATGATTATACAATGTATATAGTAATTATAAAATAAGTGGATGTTTAGGATCAACGTCACCTGAATTGGCAATTCTTACTAATAAAAGAAATCAGACCAATATATATATATATATATATATATATATATATATATATATATATATATATATAGAGAGAGAGAGAGAGAGAGAGAGAGACGTGTACATACATATACATTCGTATAGAGAGAGAGAGAGAGAGAGAGAGAGAGAGAGAGACGTGTACATACATATACCTTTATATACATATATATAGAGAGAGTCGTGTACATACATATATATATATATATATATATATATATATATATATATATATATATATATATATATATATATATATATTGATCTTATCTTCAGATTTTTTATTAGCGATAATTCAATATGTAGGTACGATTGATGCGAACCATTCACATTTTTTATGATTAATATAATAATTTAATAGATGCAAATACACCCATTTCACACATACATTAAAAAGCTAAATAACTAAATACACACTCACACACACACACATATATATATATTTTATAAACAAAATGTATTTTGTTCTCAGAAAATTTTTTTATTCTTTTTGTTTTACATGTGCAACACGTGTTTCAGATCTTCTGGTATCTTCTTCTTTGGTTGATAAGATACCAGAAGATCTGAAACACGTGTTGCACATGTAAAACAAAAAGAATAACAATTTTTTCTGAGAACAAAATACATTTTGCGGACCTTCCTTTTTTATAAAATATTGAATTTTCTCCCGTTAGAACCAGAACAACACTTTATATATATATATATATATATATATATATATATATATATATATGTGTGTGTGTGTGTGTGTGTGTGTGTGTGTGTGTGCGTGTGAGTATGTGTGTGATTGAGTGTGGATATGACAAGTCGCTAAGTGAATCGAATATTATACATTAAAGAATCTTTTTCATTCTCAGTTTTGTGCTTTCCTTCTAAGTAAAATTTTCTAATAAATTCTTTTATCCATTCCAGACAAGTCACGTCGCGATCAAATCTGTTATTCATAAAAGACTGACCATTAGATTGTTAATATCGAAGTTTCTTCATTGTCTGCATTAGACAGTGATAAACAATGGTAGATAGGTGATAACACCCAACGTTTTCTAAAGGTACCAGTATTTTAGTTCCTCAAAAGAATATGTTCCTCCGTAGCGGAATTAATTTACAATGTTCGACATACATTTTTTTTTAATACATTCATCAATTTCTTTTCTATTAGATTTATACTATATAAAGAAATCAGGAGACATTTCTTTTCATAAAAAAATCCCATTTTTTTCTTCCATAACTATTCAATTAGTTAGATTCATAGTTAGATTCATAGCTAGATTTTAAGTTGGTATATGACCTCATGTATCAATATATATAAAAGGATATTATGCATATCATTTCTCCCCGTAAAACTAAAATAATACGCTTTTCTTGAATCTTTTCTCATGTCTATATTGTTTGAATGCTATAATGTGAATAGTTATCTAGTTTGAATTCCCTTTACTCCGAGATACTTCAGACACTTCGATCGCGTCCATTTTGTTCAATAAGCTCTCGACAAGGCAACGTTTAACTTGTGAAGATGCTTAATTTTAGAACGCCCATTTTACATAAACAGAAACGTAATACGATACATACATATAGACATTCCACATATAGAATTCAATTCTTCAAAGCCGAAGACAATCTGTTGTATCTTTCGTTTTGTCTGTGTTCTGACAGATATTTGAATGCAAACGTTTTGTAAAAATTGCATTAATATAATTAAAATGAAGAAATATACAGTTACGCGACGTTAAATGGTTAACGTCGTATAGAAATGGACTCGGCGACCTGACTGGATGAGCTGTTTGCATTTCACGTAGCGCTAATATACTTGGGTAAATTGTACGGCAGACTGGGTTCTTTAACCTTGCTATGGTAACTAATCTAGGAGAAGGAAAACTGGGCTCAAACCTGTTAAACTCCGTTTAAGAAATTGGACTTGTGTCACATCCAAACTTTGCAGAGGGGTTTGTAAATATGTAGACACACGTGTATATATATATATATATATATATATATATATATGTGTGTGTGTGTGTGTGTGTGTGTGTGTGTGTGTGTGTGAAAAAGTGAACTACCTAAATATCGATGTTTAATCTTGATTGATTGAAATTAATGGCATGTCAACTCATTCAGGGTTATTAATGCCTAGAGCTTATTGAAGTCAGTAAGTCTTCTGTTGGTTTGGATAACAGCGGCTAACTAAGTACAACTTAAGCAGTGTCCAAGACAGTTGGTATACATAGAAATCAAGAATGATCTATTAATGAATTTGGGTGATTCCATTCCTTGAGTTCTGATTGACTGCTTGATTTGAATGGCATTGTGGAGTCTTATAAATACCCTGTCATTCTGCAGTAGACTTTGTGACTATTCGGATTTGTATTTAAGTTACAACCGTTTGTTGCCTTGTCTTCCCAGTTCGACGGTAATTGGAACTTTATTCATTCTTCAGAGCTTATGGAATCGCATTTATTGAACATGTATATTAACATTTCTTATATAGTTACTTATTAAGATGTTTTTTACTCACGTTTCTATCGAATATAACTATTTCTAACAGATTGTTTTGATTCATAAATGGGTTCATACCATGTTTTTTTTTCCAATCCAGTTTAAAGTGAACCAGCAAAACTTTACAATATTCCACACTTCTCAAATCTCCATCACTGGAGTTACACAAACAGAGGAAGTGTATAGACATATCCTTTTGTATGGCTATTGCCCCTCTGTAGGAAATAGAGTTAGCGTACTCTTAGCCCAACTGACAATGTGGTTATTCTTGTATTAATTAATTGTATACGTTTGACAATGTATTTTAAGGAGGAGGATTTAATTTCATTTAAGACCGTAGTGTTAGTTGACACAATTATATTGATACATTTTAAAGAGAGACAAACTACACTCTTAAGGATTATTTTAATAATTATTTTGATTATTAAATATGTTTAACTCTGCTTTATTTACAACTAGAATTGGCTACTCTGCGTTGCCTGGGTAGTGTGGGAGGTAAAGACATTATCATAAATCCATTATTATTGAATCACGAATTGGATCCTCGTCGTATGCACAATTAAAATCCCCATGTAAAAACGAAAGATGTTGCGTTGATCAAGCCATTCTGGAAACAACAATTTATGTCTAATATTTAAAATACTAAATGCAAAAAAGCTTTGCTCTTCATTTCTAGCAGGTGTTGGCATAGGACATGCTATACAGAAAAATATAAATAGAGAGAGACAGACAGACAGACAGAGATGTGGGGAAATATATATAGAGGGGTTGAGTATGCGGATAACGATAGCCTGTTTTACTTGATTGGTTTGTTTTGTTTAAGGCATATCAACCTCAGTGGGTCATTTAATGCCGATAAAGTTTTGAAATAAATCAATTCTTAATGGATAATACAATTTTTTTATAAACTCATGTTTTTCTATTTAACCCATAGATGGGACCCTAACAGGTACTACCACTCCGGGTCAGAGTGGACCTGGGAGCAATGGTGATGAAGGGGTGCTCCACATTCCCCAAACCTCCAAAACTGGAACCTCACCATCAGATAGAGTTTAACGTCATTCCCAGGATATGTAGACCCGCAGCCACCGCCTTCTAGCATTCATATGATAAAAAGGGGTTGGGGCTTGCCATAAGGGCAATAGGGTTGGGAAAATCATATAGGTGCTAGGGCTTGACGTGACCAGCCGATTGATCGGGGTGGGGGCCTCTCAGACCGCCCGTCTAGCCAATGATAGGGCCAAAGTGGAGTATTGCATGTCATGAACTGCTCATCCACCTGGGCTCTATCCTTAAGCATCGCGGGTCGCCACCCACGGCCAACAGGTGGACCCATTGGGGGAGTCTTACCCCTCTGCAGAGGTGCAGTTGGTGCATTCTAACACCCCAGACGACAGGGCGGTGTTTTACTTGAATTTAATGAATAGAAGGAAAGAAAGTAGGCAAAGAGTGAGAGAGATTTAAAACCAGATTATTATACAATTTACATATTAAACCATATAGCAACAGCTCTTAACTAAACATAGTAAATGTTGTAATAGCTAAACTAGCACTCTGTGGTATATCCACAGTTCCTGCTAGTAAAAAAAATATATATATATCTAAATAGTTCAGTTACACAGCAAAAGGATAATGGGATATTTCTCCTGCATTTTCCACGTGAGTTTACAGCAGAGAAATTATTAGGAAAAGGAGAGCCGAGAAATGTTTATCTCTGAACATATCACGAGAAAATGCTAAACAGAGGGGAAAGCCGGCTCCTTATACCTGTTGGCAAACGTGAAGCATCATTCTAAATAGAGTTAAGATATTTAACATATTTTAACACGAGCTTGAATGCAGTCCCTACGCGTTGTGATATAACACACATCCCCCTTGGAAATGTTTCTCATGCTTTACTGTCAACAAGGAATATAGGATGTTTTTGTTCAATATTTATCACTCAGTTACGTATTTCCACGTTCTTCCGTGCCTGCTAGGCTTACTTAAAGAAATCAAATCAATGAATAAATAAACATACAAATAAAGGAATAAATAAATAAAGATTGCAGGGAATTTATGTTATAGAAAAATAGGCCAGTAAACAATATTGCTAAGGAGATAAATAGCTGGTGTCTGAATTAAGAATATTTATGCCCAGTTTTTTTTAATTGAAGTATCGTTCAGGCATTTTTTTTTTCATATTTTGTTTAGAAAAATACATTAATCGGAATGATACAAATGTTGGCTTTAAAAACACACCATTTCGTCAGAATAATTAAAAATTCACAATGCATTCAGAATTCAAGTTTAAAGCGTGACTTGATTAGGAATATCACCTTGGCTGATACAGCATACGTTCTATATTGTCTTTTAGTTTTTTACGTTTTTTTTCTTTAAATGTCATTTATTTGCAGTTGTCAATATTATATTAATTCCCGAAATAAAATTTAAAAAGAAACAATAAAAAAAATAAACAAACAAACAAATAAAATAAAAGGCAAATTTTGACACGATTATTTCAAATCATAAGTGGACTGTTGATATTCTTTATCCAGTAATACAGTGCTATTTTATCACCTTTCTATAACTCAACAAATTCATTACTGTCTGTTTCCTTCGTTTGCTTTCTTTGTTTAATGGCATCTGAAACTTAATGCGTTATTTAATGAGAACCCGAGTCCGACAAGAAATACCCGAAGAAGGCCGGAGGGCATATCGACCGAAACGTTGTACAAATAACAATGAAGATGGGGACAATAGTCCGAATACCGCAGATAATACTAATCTTCAAGCCTCATCTCAAACATTCAGAGAAACTGTTGTAGCTGGTTTGAATTTTTCTTCTATTCCAGTTACCCTCCCATAGCTAAGGATTCCAATCTGCAATATTATTTAATCATGGGAAATACGTGGTTCAATGATTATCTTCTAAGGAAATGAACACACACACACATATATATATATATATATATATATATATATATAAGGTGTGTCATAAACGTAACGAGATCGAAGCTGTATTTACCAAGATAGAAATGAACAATGAATGAAACGTTAAGTTTTTCAGAATACAAGCTGTGTCATAGAAGTGCCACGTTTAAGTTATATTTGCCAAGATTAACAATGTATGAAACTTTTTTTTTTAAAATACAAGGTCTGTCAAATAGTACAAACATCTCTATACTATTTTGACACACCTTGTACATGTGTATATTTATAACTTACATAACTAACAAAATGGATAGATCTTACCCAACTGAAATGTATTGATAGATACATCGTAATTGAAATAGATAGTAAAATTGATGCGAGCATAACGAAATAGATTTGAATAGAACGCACCTCTTTCCACTAAAACTCAAATAGTTAACTTTGAATCTCCTAATCAAACCAATTACTTTTAATAATTTTAAAGACTCTTTTGCTCCGAGACATAGGATTTCTGGGAAGCCGTACGATTACTATTTTATATCTAAACTTGATGCACTATGAAAAAAAAAATTAATGATTGCAGTATTTATTATAGCTTCTTTTCTTATTTCATTTTCTTTTTTCGATTAGATATGACAGCTTCAGATTTTTCTGCCTATTTAACTAATAAAAATTCGCAGACTTCCAGAATTTTTCAAAACAAGCACTCAATGCACTTCACTTAAATTGACAACACATGAACATTAATGAGATATTATTTGTAGACACCACTGATTATAGAAATCACGCAAAGTTTAATATTACAAATAAACTTGAAAATTAAAAGATGACCTACCATAGCACTTGAACCAATGTAACGGGATAAATGGTAATATAATTGAAATGTTTGTAAAGACTAAATTCTAAGCGGGGTTCAAATGCCAGTCTGGAACTTTATCATTTTAAGATAAAAATGTCTTTAATAAAAGAGAAATATTACGTAATCAACATAGAAGCAGAAAAATATTCTGAGATATGTACATTAAGTACACAAGAAGTTCAAGGGATAGAAAAAAATATGAAGAATTAAAGTTCCGTGCATTTTCAAGATTACTCCCCTGTAATCGGCCGGGTCGAAAGGAACTAAATCCCCCTCAAAGGTCCCTACGCCCGCGCAATGGGGGAAGGGGAGGGGAGATGAAGAATAATTAAAGTTCCAATTACTGTTGAACTGGGAAGACAAGGCAACAAACGATTGTAACTTAAATACAAACCCGAATGTCACAAAG
>CM042146.1:13876054-13908554 GCA_023376005.1 Doryteuthis pealeii
AACTGAAACTTACTCTTCCATCACTCTCGTCTTTCATTGTTATTTTTTCTAATTTAAGTATTTAGTTATAAGAGGAAGTAAAGAATAAAATGACAGTTATTTTTTCTTGTTAATGGATTTCATTTAAGATTTATTGAAGAGATTTTTGCTTATATTCATTAGAATAAAACCAAACAGTTAGAAATCAATAATACTAAGCACATATTTATTAAATTCGATTTTTTAATATTAATATGCAAATTAGCCTTCCCGTTCACACTGTAAACCGCTATTTTGTTGTATATATAAATATAATTGCATGTTGTCAGTATGTGGACATAGTTAACAGTATTAATAATGTAAGACAATTTTATTAATAATTGAGGTTTAGATAAAAATAAAATCATGGAAAATGTGATGTCAATAACTAAGAGAATTGTGACTTGAGTAGTGATATAGTTTCGGTTACAGACAGAAAACACACAATTTCCATTTTAATAAGATTTATATATACATAACATAATATAATATATACACAATGAGAACCAGACTCACCAGATTATATATATATATATAAAATATGACAGATCGGCTCAGATCATAGACCTATGAAAATTTATGGGTGCTGCAAGCAATTTAAGGTATGTGTGCCAGACTAAGCAATGTTTAGTAAATTATATAAATGCAATATGTGAGCTCAATCTACCACCTCGTGTTCATTTTATATTTCAAATGAATTTTATCATATGCTTCTAAAGAAAAATTACAGTAAAGAAAAAAAAACATTTCTTCATTTTTTAAAACTTTTTAAAGGATAAAGATTATTTGAAATATTGAAATTTAATTCCTTTTTAAGTAGAAATCTTGTTATAGTCATTCATATGAAACAATTTGTCCCTTCAATCAAATAGTGTCTGAAGTATCATGTCATCATTCTCCATCTTCTACTTGCGCCCAATTTTTTTTTAGTTTTTTTTTTCTTTTATCTTTTTGTTGTTCAGCCAAGCATTTCTTCAAATCCGCTTCCCTCTTTTCTACAACTCTTCCGTATTCCAATCATTCCTCCTTTATACTGCGTAATTTAATTCATCTCAATCTTTTACAAATTATCCTTTCTTACATTCAGCGCATCCTAAATTCCTTACTGCTTTTCAGTCTTGTAAAATCAATATCTTTCGAATTTCATCCAGGCTGAGCTATTACTGTTTTCAATATACTTATTCAATGCCACCCTATAATTTCCAGTATTATGCGCCTGATAGGATTTCTTTTATATAATGCGCGTACCAAGTGAATTCAACGCCGTACTAATTGATATAAATCCATATATTGGCCATAGAAACTAAAAAATCGATGAGTAGTTCTGGTAGCAAAAATATAGAAAGATTACTCCTGCTGATTATACTCAGTAACGAAATAAACCACAATATTATATATATATATATATATATATATATATATATTATAAATATATATATATATATATAAGTGTGTGTGTGCGCGTGTGTGGTTATAGAAATTTAAATGAAGACAATTTCTTAACCTTAGAGGTATTGAGAAAGAGAGAGGGGGAGAGTGAATGAGAGAGTGTGTGTTAGCGAGAGAGAGAGAGAGTGTGTGTGTTAGAGAGAGAGAGAGAGAGAGTGTGTGTGTGTGTTAGCGAGAGAGAGAGAGAGAGTGTGTTTGTGTTAGCGAGAGAGAGAGAGAGAGAGTGTGTGTTAGCGAGAGAGAGAGAGAGTGTGTGTGTGAGCGAGAGAGAGAGTGTTAGCGAGAGAGAGAGAGAGTGTGTGTGTGTTAGCGAGAGAGAGAGAGAGTGTGTGTGTGTGTTAGCGAGAGAGAGAGAGAGAGAGAGAGAGAGCGTGTGAGAGAGAGAGATAGAGAGAATGTGTTAGCGAGAGAGAGAGTAGCGAGAGAGAGAGAGAGAGAATGTGTGCGAGAGAGAGAGTATTGCGAGAGAGAGAGAGAGTGTGTGTGTGTTAGCAAGAGAGAGAGAGGGAGAGAGAGAGAGAGTTAGCAAGAGAGAAAGAGAGATGGTGTGTATGTTAGCGAGAGAGAGAGAGACCGACAGACAGACAGAGAGAGGGAGATGACTATTGTCAGGCTGCAATGACGTCTGTAGTCGTGTCACTCTGACATTATAGAATAACTTGACGTATTTGTATGAAGATTCCATAGGAAATATATTTGATTATATTAATATCTATTTTGATGAATTTTAATTTAATTGGTTAGATAAGTATGTTGAAATAAGATCATTAAATAAACACCGAATTATGAAAGATTCCATGTACACCATTACCTTCTCCATTTGTAGATACACTCGCATAGTGCCCGTAAAATAGGACATGCTTTATCTACATAAGGAGCAGTAGGGTAACATTTTATCTACATAGGGAGAAACGATGACATAGTATTGGATATTGTGTGTATCAAAACGTACAACCAACTCCTTTCCAAAGCGATCACGTAATCAAAAAGAAAGAAAGAGAAAAATTAAAGAAATGAAAGACACGGAGGAATAAATCAACGAATTAATTATTTGGGTGGCGAAATATACTGAATAAAAAGATAGGGAGAAAGAACACAAAACTACACAGAGAATCGGGAAGAGTAAATGACAAGATTATTTAGAGGCAACAAACAGAATAGATAGAAAAAGCAAACGAAGTCTATGCTGTTACTTTTAGAATAATCTAGCTAAGATCCAATTACCGTCGAATTGGTAAGACACGGCAACAAGCAGTCGTAACTTAATACGATCCTGTCCTGTTGGTACTCTACTGCAGAATGACAGTCTCCGAAATATTAGAATAAAATAGAACGAAATGTAACTTCTTAAAAACTGAGTATCGAACTAGGAACCTTGAGGTCTCTAGCCGAACTCTCTACCGACTGAGCTAACCCGGTCCTTATATATATATATATATATATATATATATATATATATATATATATATATATATTATATATATATATAGAAAAAAAGGGAAAGAAACCGAAGAGAAAGAAAAGAAAGGAAAAAAAAATCTCTATTATAGTTTTTCTCATTCTTTATGTAATAGGCTATCTGATGAGACTAGGCTCATAGTGAGTTCTGGTCGAAATAAATTTATAACAACAGAATGACAGTTTGTCAAGTTTTACATTCTTTGAGTATATATATATATATATATATATATATATATATAATGTAATTATTTACAGACGCTGCCACTGTCAATAACAACAGAAACAAAAGATCCGTTGAACAGGAACAACAGTCATTTAAAGGGTATCTAACGAACCCGAAAATTTATGATAAAAAATAATAATAGAAAATAAGTGAATCCAATACTCCATAACATCGAGTTCATTCATTTATTTTTAGATGCTTCGTAATAACGCCCAACTTAAAAAAACACACACACCATATATATAATATATATATATAAAAGAGATTCCGTTAGAAATAGTAACATTTTTAAACGTATTGTACTTAGATGACTGAATGATAAAGCAATGAAATAATAGAAAAAATATATTTTCCAAATTACCTTAGGAAGTTTCAAACAACCTAATTATTTGGCATTGGAAACATGGCGTGCTTATCCTAATTTTTCTAATTCGATAATATCCGTGATAATTGACATTTGTGCAAATCTATGACATCCAGATTTAGACAATTCTATTTCGAGACGAATTTCTATTTGGAAATATCTGATATGTGCCAAAATGTCGTGCTAAAATGCAATGTTCGAAAAACTCATGTTAGTAGGAATCCGAGGAGATAATCAGATCTTTATACAATGAAAAATATGTAATAATAAATACAATACGTGAATCAATATATTGTGAAAATTTGTGTAACGTCTAGTAACCAAACGTACTCGCGTAAATCTATTAATAATGGAGATTCACTTCCGGTTTTTGTCTGTAACAAAAATTACGTCATATATATATACATATATATATATATAAAATGAATAGAGAATGAATGAGAAATGTATTGGCATGAAAAGGGGCTCAATACTAATAAATCAGAACAGATTTATAATCAATTGTAATATTATGGATTTTGAATCATAACTTAAAGTTTCATGGTTATGCAATCATCAGATGAGTCAAATGGTTGAGATCTTAAAAACCAGTAGTCAAATGGTTGAGATTTTTTTAAAAATCTCAACCATTTGACTCATCTGATCATTGCATAACCATGAAACTTTAAGTTATGAGTCAAAATCCATAATATTACAATTGATATATATATATATATATATATATATATATATATATATATATATATACAGACAGAGACGAACAGGCAGATAGAGGAGAGTCAGACAGAGACAAATAATATTCAAGCAGAGATACATATATGATAGGGTAGTGTGGACATGAAGTCAACGGCACTTGGTTACAAGGCGTTTCTCACCTTTGCTATTTTTCAATCCAACTTTTGAAGCGTTTAAAAATCGCATATGCGAGAGACGGATTTAATGTCTACGCTACCCTATACTATATATATATATAAACATGGTTTATTAATTAAATTGAACACTCTTTAATAAAATATTTAGCAAACTATTATCAATAGAAGCTATTGAAGTCAGTCTACTATTGGTTTGAACAATGTGACTGACCAAGCACAACTGAACCAGTGTCAAGACAACTGGTACGTATAGGAATTCAGAACAGCCCACTCATACATTTGGGTGGTTCCATTCCCTGAGTCCTGATTGGCTGCTTGGTTTGTAGGATCCTCTGAGGCTCCATAAATCCTGCCATTTTGCAGTAGTCTTTGCAGCAGTCTTTGCAGCCAACCAGAAACGTATTTCAGTTACGACTGCTTGCTGTCTTGTCTTGCCAATTCGACGGTAATCGGACTTAGTATTATTCTACAGAAGCGAGAGAGTGATAGAGATAGAGTGTGATAGAGCGAGATAATGATAGAGAGAAAGAGGTATAGATAGAGTGATGAATGCATGTATAATGCATATATACATAGTTAAAGAGACCCTTAACATCGAAGAATTAATGCACATTTACATATTGTAGGAGATTACTTGATGTATTTGAGGTAAGATGAACAGATTTGAAAGTTCCACTCAGAGAAAATCGAAATCAAAGAGAGACTAGTGAATAATAAATAAAGGAATTTATTTTCCTTCTATTTTGAACACATTTCTTTTGATGCAGATGTTATCGGGAGGATAAATAAACCTATGATACATCAAGGATCGATGGATGAAGCGTATTGATCTGTAGGAAAATCATGAAAGTCATTTCTTCTGTTTAAGCACTCTTACGAATTGAACTGCACTTGCGATTTTGTGGAAGACTAAGCTCAGCTTAGTAAACGTTTGGTAAGTCTGGTAGCGGAAGTAATTGCATGTTTACCATAATTATTTTGGTACATATATGAAATTTCTCAAACAGTAAAAGTTGTATGCTGTTATGATAAATACTAAGACCAAATACTTGATCTCTTACTTACACCAATGTTTGAGCAAATAACATCAAATATCATCAGTTAAATGCACTAAAAAAAATCATCGTTTTCGCTACATTTGGCCCAGAAATTGGTTATACATTTTAGCAATTTCAATATTTAAAACATAAATTCATTTTACTAAGATGAAATGAATAAGATATAACTAGAATTGAAATTGAACCCGCACCCCATTATCGCCGACTCCTTTAATACGCTGCATGTTACCTTATGTAAGATGTAACAGGGATAACATTTTAAAGATTGAAATCTATTTCCTCAAATGAAAGCAAAGCTTTGAAGAAAAATATTTTGCGAGCAATTTTTTATGTTTATTTGCAACTTTTGCCTCATGGAAGACGTTATAGTTCCAAAATCGACCTACCTTCTCCTGTATAATAATTCCTCGATATACTAAAACATGTCATTTCACCTCATCCTGATTTGAGACCGGGCAAGAGGGAAGTAGAATAATCAGTAATAAAGGTGTTTTTTTTTACCACGTGTCTGATTTTTTTTTTAGTTTAGTACGAATTCATCTTTATCTCTTCATAATTGATATGCCGTAAAACCAGCAATACAAACCTACCGAGACATATATTACGTAATAAAAGTTTTTTCCTATATAACTCCGTTAAAGTAAGCAATTATATATATTTTGAAAAGGTAAGCACCCTCGCTGAGACCTTTTACAAAAGTGGTGACTCACAATGTAAAAACAAATAAGGATTGATATGCTGTAAAACCAGCAATATGAATCTACCTAGATATATATTTATTTACGTAATAAAAAAATAATTGATTATTTTCCATGTATAACTCCGTTAAAGTAAGCATTTATCTATGTTTTGAAAAGGTGAGCACCCTCGCTGAGACCTTACAGACTTTGCCTTCAGCTTCAGTGCTCCAGCTCAAAAGAAAAAGCTGTCGATTCTTACCGAAATTCCTTAGCAAACGAATATTTCCCGTTAAAAGGATTGGCACAGTTCTGTCATCTGTCACCGTGTTTGCAAGAACAGATTGCCACAAGTAAATGCACAGGAAAAGCCACAAATTGCAAAAGCAAAAACAAAAACAAAAACAAAAAATAAAATAAATGAATAACAAAACAAAAGCGGGATATAAATAAGAAAGGAAATAAATAAGCAAACATTTTACCGCGTGCAGTTAAAGTCTATAAATAGACGTATTAATAAGTAAACGTATGTATTCTTGTCTCGAATTGCTTTCGTTGTATGTTTATAACCTGCATTTAAGATGCTTAAATGCATTTGATAAAATTTCACTACGAATAAACAACACTAACAACAAGAAGAACATAAGTCAAAAATGATAAACAAAATGAGTTAAGAAAATAACGTTGAAACAGAAGTTAAATTCACAAAGAAATAAGTTGACACATTCATACAAATTGATCGTTTCTACCCAAAGGCATGATTTAATTGTGCACTCTGAAATATTTTCGATCGATGTGTTGACGTGAAACATTTAGCGCCAATATTCGCTTGACATATGTTTGGCACATCTTCCGATTCAAGAAAAACCTTTAAAAGACAAGATTTCCGATATCGGAGGACTGATGAAATTATAAAAAAGAATCTAGCAAACATAACAAATATTACGAGAAATCACAGCGATCTACAAAGTAAAGTAAATACTAGCTGAAATAAGCGTTCAACACTCCGCACGAGCAGGATGTGACACAAGGTCAATTTCTTAAGCGGTGTTTTGAATTCAGAGTTTTCATTGTCCAAGACAGGTTACCTATCCAAGGTTAAAGGGCCCAGTCTACCCTACAATTTACCCAGGTAGCGGATGGAGAGTAATTGGAAGCCTACCATTCGCAAGGTTATTAGCACTATGTGAAATGCAAACGTTCTCGTTTAGGATTTGAACTCGGTTCGACGAATCCATTTCCTACGACTTTAACCATTACACCACGTGCCTCCATACATAGGCATCGATAGTGGCTAGGTCTAGACTGGGATCTCAAACAGCGCATATATTGAATCGGATTTAATACTTACTTCATTTAAACATATTCGCTTTTTGTCTAAGTTGGGAGTTCTACGTAAGTTTGATTGAATTCTTTGTTCAATGGAATATTAAGCTTCGTGGGTATCTGATGGAAAAAAACATCCTTGGAGAAGCACAGTAGTGGTACTATTCCATTCACAGTGTTCTTTGTAAGCAATGGTGTTATACTACAATTACACATTTTTAACATGAAAAATTGTAAACTTAATTAACATTTATTTAATTAAACACACACACACACACATATATATATATATATATATATATATATATATATATTAGTACTCATGTTCATTTACTGTACGAACGTTGTCATCTTGCAACACCCTCTAGTTAAAAGGGAGACCGTCCAATTGATCCAAGTTGAAATAAAAAAAATGTAAATCTTTTTCATCAGATGTTGCTTATCCTTCGAATTCTTATGACTGTCGTCACCCCAACTAAATGGACCATTCCGTTTTTATTATAAAGAAAGATAGGGAAGTAAAAGGATACCCTACACAGAAAATATAGTAGGAAAGAAAGAAAGACTGCGGGAAATATATAGAGAGGGGTGAGTGTGCGGAAGTGATAACGCCAATCTATTTCAATCGAGCATGATGAAAAGAATGAAAGAAAGAAAAATGTACAGTGTGAGAGAATTAAATCAACATTATTATACATTTTACACATTGAACTATTTGTAATAGCTCGAAAGTAAACATATTAAACGTTGTAATAATTAAATGATGATACTGTGGTATATCCAAATGTCCTGATAGGAGTAGTTTCAATAGGACAGATAAGTCGCTGTTTTCTTTCATTGTGTTTTATTTTCATATTCGGAAATCTACCTCCTGTGCCAATGGTTACAACTTGCATTAACTTGTTTCAATTGCGTATCGTTCATTCTTAGCAATATATTCACGTGGGGTTTTCTTTCCTGTGAGACCAAATATATCATCACAGAATTTCATTTTGTCACTCGAAAGATTGTTTGCCTTGGAAGAGAATATCTCGACTGTTGCATTTATTGCCTTTGCCAAACCCCGCACTTCTGACTAGAGCATGTTAGTTTAATATATTATTATTTACACTGGTGAATCTTTATTCCCATATTATGTTTCCTTTAGTTAACATAAAATCTCAGTTTATAAGCTATGGCTTCCGTTATTTGGATTCTGTTTTAACTGGAATGTAATCGTCTCATATACACATTCACAAGATTCTACTCGGTTGCAGTTGGCGGTTTCAGATTTTAACCATTATTTATAATTATGTACACCTATCCGAATTTCACATCTGTAGAAAAGGAAAATAAACAAGTCAAGGGTTAGAACCACCTTACAAGTTCACATAGATATAACTTTCAATAGCTTCATTTTCGTTGATTTATTTCACTATTTTTTATGCACCGTCAATTTTCTGTTTGGTACGTTAGTTGAGTCTTAAAATCTCAAAGAGTTATTTTACTAAATAAATGGTTTTGTATGGTAAATTTTGTTTAATGACATGCCAGTATTGGTGAGATATTTAATCTCAAAGCCATCCTTTCAAAAGAACAGTACTGGTTCTTTTTAATCCATATCTGGGTGTGAGGGGTGTTGAAGAGGAGTTAAAACCCCTACAAGATGGACTGGCTCATAGCCTTATAAGAGTCGACGTAGCAGTGATAAAGTCGAGAAAATATATTCGGACGAAATCACTGCGTTTGACTACACACATTTGACCCTCCTCATTCTTGTAAGTTTGTCTTGTGATTGTACTACTTCTTGTTTTATGTATAAGTATCTGTTAGCACCAGATACAAGTGCTGAATAAAATATATCTCAAGCACACTATTTCTCTGTGTATATTTTACCACCTCAACGATACAACATGGGGCTACATAACTTTCCCGGTAAAGAATAACAATTTCCTAGTAAATTCCTACCATAAAATAAACTGATCCCTCATTTTATGTCCGTATTTTTGCAATAAATGTTTTATTTTTCTTGCACCCGTTATGTTACAATACTAAATATATTTTCTTGATTCTTTAGCAAATAAAGAAAATATATTTAGTAATGTAAAATAACGGGTGCAAGAAAAATAAAACATTTATTGCAAAAACACGGACATAAAATGAGGGTTCAGTTTATTTTATAGTAGGAATTTACGAGGAAATTGTTCTTTTTTACAACTTTCCCAAGAACATTAGAAACTAAGAGCGCGGATGGATTTCGAAGTCGATTACTACGATGTTGCAGTCCAGCATGTTAGTCACTTTATCCCGGGTATTCTACCATTAAATAAATGGAATCATAAAGATGTCTCAAGAGGACATGAAGACATCAACACCAACACATGGGAGGCTTGTGCAGAAGACCGAGCAATCTTGACGAGATGTCCTCGAGCCCCCAACAGAATACAACATGACCAAAAATTGTGTGTATTCCATCCCATGCAGCTGTGGCAAAAAATACAAAGATGAAACATGCCGCCCACTGAAAGTAAGACTAGAAGCAGTGGTCCGAGAAGAAATAGAAAAGTCGGGTATGTAAAAAGTATAATAATCTTGATTTAACTCTTCTTTTCTTTCTTTCCTTTTATTCATTGTGATCGATTGAAACATGCAGTTATCGCTTCCGCTCACTCACCCCTCTATCTTGTGATTCTTTTCTTTCTTTCTTTCTTATTTTATTTTTCTGTGTAGCATGTTCTTTTTCTTTCCGTTCCTATCTTTATAATAAAAATGGAATGGTCCAATATTCAGACGAGGTAACCACACTCATGATTTAATAATTCGGTGGATCAGTAACACCAGATAATCAGCATATAATTTTTTTGCATTTAATCTTGGACGATATCATTTTTAACAGGGGGTATTGTAAGATGATAACGACCGTACAAATAAGGAACAAGAGCATTAGTATCTATTTTCTTTTAGAACACATTCTCTCTAGTAATGGAGCTCAGTAATCAACGTTAATTATATAGTATTTATTCCTTCATTAAAAATAATTATACTATAAATCATATTAATGGAGGCGTTTATGGTGTAATGATAATCTTAGTAGGAAATAGATACGGTGACACGAGTTCAATTCCGGGACAAGGCTGATTGCATTTCACATAGCACCAATACCCTTGGGAAAGGTAGGAATCCAATTATTCTTATATGTTTGTCAAGGACATTATCGTGAAGTGAACGCAGTTTCGTACAGGATTTTAACTGATCTCCAATCTTATTTCCATGAACGATAACCGTTACATAAACGCGTATTTTAGAATAGCTATGTTAATTTAGAGTAGATCCATTACTGAACTATCATATTTCTCTTTAATTGATTATTCCCAGACGTTGAAAATATTATACGTCGTTTAAAACTAAAGAAAGGTTGGTGTCAATCTATATACAATAATATTATAAACTGTTGATTATGTTACGCTTGCTCTACCATAGTAATTCATTTCTCCATAAAATGGATCGTCTTCGTAAAAGAAGAGCTATAACAAGAATAAATAGTCACCTAATCTAAACAATTCAAATTCATGACCGCATCAGCAAAGACATTTTTTTTATGACTTTTGTCGGTGATTTTCTATGTTTTTTTTCTTTACTTTTGGTTTTTTAACCTTCTCCAGAAGAAAACATTTATCGACATTTTAAAATTGACTTCGCTCCTTGAGACCGCTTGTGGCTAGAAGACGGTAAAGTTGCAAGATTTTTTTGTATCTATTTACTTTTTTTTAGAGAGAAAAATGTGCTTGTATTTTTTCTTAAACATATGTATAAAAAATATAAGGTATTAGTTTAGCACACCTTACAGAGACAGTATTTTTTGTTTTGTTTTGTTTTAACAACTTTGTGATCGAAAACTGCCTCGAGGCTTTGACACTTACGACACTCAAGTTGAAAACACTTACAGTACAGTGTAATCTCATGCGATACCTTAACAAGAAGGAACTGTTTTTTTTTTTTTCACTTACTACATATTGGTTTAATTCTTATCTGGACATCTGATTTGTTGTTTGTTTTGAGTTTTTTTTTCTTTTTTTTTTAACTTTTCTGGGGGAGGAGACCGTAGACCAACCTATCATACCATTGGAATCAGAAGACCCCATGATCAAATTAAAAACACTGGATCGAACCAGCACACTTAATCCTGAAATTTTAGGCCCCCAAGCCATCTTTTTCATGAAAAATATTGTTCAAGTTTAATAGAATGTATATGTACTCAATGCATACATTTTTATTCTGGGTTGAAGCACTGTTGGTATCTGCTAGATACTCAGAAGAGTCCTGAAGACTTGCTGTCACTTAGCCTCCAATGAATCACTGGCTACGACAGGCGGAAAAGCATAATAATAATAATAATAATAATAATAATAATAATAATATAGATACGTATGTAAGAGACAAAAATTTGATTATGGTGACAAATTGTATATGCATAAACCAGTCCTTGGGACTTTGAGATACACATTAAAGTGAAAGGAAAGAAAATTGAAGAGGAATAAGGATGATGATAGAGGGTGCTATTAAATAACTTACACGTAATAAAGTGCCACGGATATTGTTGTAAGAAATACAACCGGGAAGCAGTGTTCAAATCCAGGACGAGTTCGTTTACTATTCACTTTGCGCTAATGACCTTAGGAAATGCAAAACTGTTTTATACCCCTCGCCATGAGTAGTTAGTAGGATAGACTGGTTCCTTTTACTTTTGTAAGGCAATCAGTACAAATGGGAAACTCTGGATTTCAAACCAGTTATACTCTGCTTTGAAAACTGTCCTTGTTTACTTCCTACTCATGACAGTAGGATTAGATAACTGAATACACAGGATAATAGTGTTTTTTTAAACATCAGAGAAACCGTAAGAACAATTATGGCTAGAACAACCCACTATATATATTATGAACTCGATTTTCGACGCATGAGGGTTCACACATACAATGAACATCCACACAGTGATTTGTTTATAGTGGTGAAGGCTTGTGTTGGACCATCCACACTTTTTGGCATAGTCGATAGGAAAGAATTGGTGCATCAATGGTTGCCACAAACCCAATCAACGACCGACCTCAGGAATTTTGAATTCAGAGTTATCCATCTCCTAGACTGGTTACCTACCCAAGGCTGAAGGGCCCAGTCTTCCCTACTATTTAACCCATAGCCGGAGGGAGAATCTATGGATTCCTACCTTTCGCAAGGGTATTAGCGCTATGTGAAATGCCAACAGCTTCGTCTAGGAATTGAACTCGAATCGACGAGTCCATTTTCCACGACTAACCACTGGCCCACGCGCCTCCAGCTATATATATATATATATATATATATATATATATATATATATATATGAGTATGAAAGGTGGAATGAAAACATCACACAATGCTGTTAAAGAAGAAAACAATTTATAATATAATCATAGCTGATACTGATCAATATTTCGATTTTACAAAAATCATCATCAGAGCTCATTAGTTGTTTGGGTCGGAGAGGAATGTCAAATCAGTTTACAAAACAAAAAAACCTTAATACTGCAAAATTTCGTTCTTTTTTTTTTTTCAGTATTAAGGTTTTTTGTTTTGTAAACTGATTTGACATTCCTCTCCGACCCAAACAACTACGGGTGTGAATGAGCTCTGATGATGATTTTTGTAAAATCGAAATATTGATCAGTATCAGCTATGAATATATTATAAATTGTTTTCTTCTTTAACAGCATTGTGTGATGTTTTCATTCCACCTTTTCAGACTCATATTGTCGGATTCATTTCCTTTCTTTTAACTTTATATATTATATATATATATATATATATATATATATATATATATATGAATAAGATATAATGAAAAAACAAACGATGTTTTACAACTGAAATAGGCTCATCAGAAGAGAAAGTGTGCAAACCGTTTCGGGGCCCAATTCTCTTGACGGTTTGAAACGGTTTGCACACTTTCTCTTCTGATGAGCCTATTTCAGTTGTAAACATCGTTTGTTTTTTCATTATATCTTATTCATACTATCGGATTAATTTCCATTTTATTTTCACATATATATATATATATATATATATATATATATATATATGTTTAAAAGGGAAGAGTATAATTCTGAAGTATAAACAACGTTGTATGAAAGAAAATTCTAGATTTCAAAAAATATAACAAAATCCCGGCATTTGCCAACAGACGGCAGACAATCTTTCAAATGAGTATAGGTTTAACATACATCAAACGGATTGATGTTATATGGCTGTGCGTGTTATAGTTACAGTGAATGAAAATGTGTATCTTTCTCTTTATAAGTTGATTTATATTCATTTATCTTCTTTATATTTGAATATATGAAGACATTTTAATATTTATCTTCGTAATTTGATTCAAGATTAATAGGATCACCTGTTAATTGTTGGATGCATAAAGAGTTTAAGTTCTGCAAGGGAATATTAAAAATGGATGAGACTAGATGTTGAAACTACGCATAAAGAAAGGGCATTACTTTTTAATGCAAAAGAATTAAGTATTTCGAAAGCTCGGTCGATATTTCTGCCGCACTTTTCTCTCGATTAGTGCAAATGCACACACACACACATATATAAGATAAATATATAAAGGTTTTATATATCTATTTATTAGGTGACAAAGGAACATTCACGACCATATTGGTTTCATGCGATACAATCATCAGGTGAATATGTTTCAAATGCAAGGAAAATCGAAAAAAATTTCAAAAGATTTCAGAAAATTCAATAGACATGGGATGTGTACGATTGGATAAAATGATATGCGTATGTATGTGGTGGTAATTTGGATGTATGAGAGTGTTTATGGACAGCATAAAGGTTGCGTACGTGGAGTAACGGGTTACACACATAATACGTTGTTCTGTGAATGTGCGACATTTGAACAATGCTTACGTGCGAGCGTTTGTGTTTGTGCGTGTATGTGTGTGTGGGGTGTGTATATTTTTTCCCATGTCTGGATGTGGAGGTGATGTATATTGTCGAGTCGAGTTAATTGGGGAGTGGGGTTGAATAATATTAACTTTAAGATTACAAATGTTGTATATTATAGGCGGGGTGGGGGTTATAGAACGACGGGGCTGGCTAAATGTTGCAAATACACACGAGGTCGTGGTGTCGACCAGACATGCTTGCACGCGGGCACACATACACACAACATAGGAAGACGTGTATGCATAAGTACATATGTGTGTGTGTGTGTGTGTGTGTGTGTGTGTGTGTGTGTGAATTTAGGGTGGACGTGGTGTCAACAGCGCCAGACAGTTTCTTGCTTATGTGATATTCAAACCAAGTGGTCTGAATATCGCATAAAAAAAACTGTCAGTAAGCAGTCACCGTTAACTTCATGTCTACGCTACCTTAACTTAAATACAAATGGCCCTTTAATGATATTAAGCATTGTTTACTTATCAACATAGTACCCATATTACAAAACACACACACACACACACACACACAACACATATATATATATATATATATATATATATATATATACAGGTTTCGTTGAATTGAACAGACAATTCAAGTCTGACAAGTCTTTCGTTGATCCGTTCTAATCTTCGGGCCATCCTTCTGGTGTCAGGGTGGAACTGGTATACCAGTCGACCGAATGTTTCGTCAACTAGCGCTTTCGGCAATACACTTTGCCATCCTCAGGTGGGAAACGATGGAATAGTTTTCATGTCTCGTTTTTAACGAGAACGAGTAGAAGCAAGGAATTAGTAGGAGGTAATATCGATTGGTAGTTGGAGGTTTTTGGAATGGTAGTAGTTTGAACAAAGCAGTGGTGATTTTTGGAGGGGGCACAGGTTGTGATAAGGGGGGGATAATATATATTTATATATATATATATATATATATAGATATATATATATAGAGAGAGAGAGAGAGAGAGGAGAGAGAGAGAGAGAGAGAGAGAGAGAGAGAACTGGGAGACTTTTTATTATGCAGACAGTTCGATTACGATTAACTGTTCAATGCTGATAAATGAAAAGTACAAAAAGTTTCTCTTTGTGTCATTCTTCATATTTCAAAATTAATCTTCCATAAAAACAGCGTATCTATATACATGTACACTTTACAATATATAACTTTAAAGTACACACGGCCTTTGCGGATACCACACACACACACACACACACAACATATATATAGTTTGCGTATTTGAAAGTTTCCGTGCGTTTATATATATGCGTTAGAATTATATATGTTTTATTGAAAATTTTATAAGGGGCCCGCTTATATATTGTTTATCTTCAATTGCAATAATTCTTCATCTGACAATCCATCCAAGCGTGCCTATTGAATATAACACAACAACCGCTGCTGGCTGCTGATAAGAAGTTTCTATGCTCGACTTCACAAACGCTTCGCTGCTTAACGCCCTATAAAACTGCGACATGATTTCTGTCATTAGATAAAGCAAGAGTACTGACTCCCCAACCAATCGCTCCCATCCAACTTATTATTGACTAACTAATAGAAAAAGTAAAAGTTGATATTTTTCATTACTAGCATTGTCGTATAGTATATACAGCATAAGCAATTTCAAAGTGCATTCAATCTCATCTTATTATAATGGAGATTGTGTGTTTTTCTGTCTGTAACCGAAACTATATTACTACACAAGTCACAATTCCCTTAGTTATTTACGTCACATTCTCCATGATTCTATTTCTATTTAAACCTCAATTAATAATAAAACTGTTTGACATTATTAATACTATTGGCCTTACCTAAATACTAATAACATGCAATTGTATTTATATATACAACAAGATACCAGTTTTCAGTGTAAACGTAAAGCTAATTTGCATATTGATATTAAAAAAAATGATTTTAATAAAAATGTGCTTGGTATTTTTAGTTTCTAATTGTTTGCTTTTATCTTAATGAATATGAGTAAAAATCTCTTCAATAAATCCTAAAAGAAATTCATTAACAAGAAGAAATAACTGTAATTTTATTCTTTACTTCCTATTTTAACTAAATAGTTAAATTAGGAAAATTTAGCATTGAAAAAACGGAAGTGATGAAAGAGTAAGTTTCAGTTGTTCTATTTTCCGATTATACCCCCTCCGTTTAAAATCTTTTTATCTGAATTCTTAATTAGTTTCATTAGCCTTTTTGATTTAATCTAATATTTATTACATTTAAACTTAAATATTTGCACCCGGAGGGTGCATATATTTGCTAGTATAAAATAAAGTCGTTTTACAAGAGTCAATTCTATATTGGCGCCTATCGTGTTAGGGTGATAGTTGTAGGAAATTTACATGGTTACGAGGGAGGAGAGAGAGAGAGAGCGAGAGAGAGAGAGAGCGAGAGAGAGAGAGTGGTTAGAGTCATAGGGTATGGACTCGTTGACCAGAGTTCAAATCCTGGACGAAGTTGTTTTCATTTCACATACCGCTAAGATATGCATCTAACTATTTTCCCTACGGATTAATGGTAGGGCAGACTGGGCTTTTTAACCATGGCTAGGTAACCAGTCTAGGGGAAGGAAACTCTGCATTGAAGCCTGTTAAACTCCGCTTAAAATGACTGTGTCACACCTGTTCGTGTGGGGATCATATATATATATATATATATATGAGTAAACAAACAATGTGTTTTGATATGGCTTTATTTAGTCGACAATTTTTGGGAGAATATGTGCTTAATTGAAGTCGTATCTAATTTTGAAAATTAATTAATTAATAATTAATGAATTAGGCGGGCATACCTATTCAAATGTAAGGCTAAACAAATCGAGAAAAAGCAAGCTCTGTGTGTACATTTCGGCCTATTAGGCCTCATCAGAAGAGCTATAGACAGGAAGACCGCTTTGTCAGGGTTCGAATCACACACAAAGTGGTCTTCCTGTCTATAGCTCTGCTGATGAGGCCTAATAGGTCGAAATTTACATACAGAGATTGATTTTTCCCGATTTGTTTAGCCTTACATTTGAATAGGTATGCCCGCCTAATTCCTTAATTATTAAATTAAATTAAGCTCATATTCCCCCAAAAAAATATGATATATATATATATATATATAATATATATATATATATGTGTGTGTGTGTGTGTGTGTGTGTGTGTGTGTGTGTTCATCTGAGAAACTTCTATAATGGGCTAATGTTATGTTAAATTGACAGTAGAACGTCGGCAGCACTTCACATGATATCAAATTCAAGCTTCTAAGACACTTCGACCAATACATATACGACTATACGTTGAATGCCAAAAGGGTCTTTTTAGAATAGAATTGAATTCTCAGATAACCTTCGACGTTTTGTTTAAATTGCAAGATATTATATTACTTAAGCAATCAGCTAAGGCTGGTTTCCTCATACTATATAATAAACAATACTTATGTACCCTACCATTTGCAATAAAAGAGGGAGTTATGGAAGACTTTACAGAGACGAGATAGGCAACTTAATGACAGCATTGGTCAAAATCCTCATTACTGGAAAATCGTAGTGTGCAACTATCAGTATTTTCTTCCTGATTGGGTCGTACGTGTTATAACCAGTTCTTATTATATCCTAACTAAACACGTAACAGTCTCCTCATGCTTGTCTGGTGAATAAAAAACACTCTTCAACAGACGATTTCATCTTTAAATGTCTTCGTCTAATTCTAACTTTCAAGCATCATTTTTTCCACTTGTTTATAAATGATTGTATAAACTCTTCGTTTTTTCCATAAGAAAGATGTTATCGATTTGCAAATTGTCTATTTTACGTTTTAAATCGTATTTTCTTTCTTTTATTCTTTTGCAGTGAAGCTGTTTTGTTTTTGTTTTTTTTTTTTTTTGTTTTTTCTTTGTTTTTTATGCAATTTTGTTTTTTTTTGGTACGGTTTCTCTTTAAAAATTCTACTATTGTTTTTTATTTATTTTTTTTTTTATCTTTACATCCACGCGCTCATGAGAATTGTCTAGAAAATATTTTTACTGATAAAGTGAATGCATAAAGTCTAGTAACAATAATTCGACAAGTTTTTTTTTTCTTTTTAAAACTTGCATTATGAATTATCAATTTGTTTGGAATGTCAAATGAAAATCGAGAGATACCATGAAGAATATAAGTATAAAACACAATTGTTATATTTAATTCAAATATTGAATATAACAAAAATATCTTATGTTCTTTATCAATTTAAGAAGAGTAACAAAACTCTTAAGATTGGAGAAATTAATATTATCTAATATATTAGAAAAAATAATGAGATGTGATCTAACTGAATCTTTCAATGTAATAAATGGAATTTTTAATTTTGGTAATTATATTTCTTAATATTTCTCATCAAACTGGACATTTCCTGTTGATGCTGATTTTCTATGAAAAATAAATAAAAAAATCTAATTGTTAATAATTTTATTTAATATAATTTGGAACAAATTGCCTAATAATATTAAAAAATAATACGGCGTGAAAAAAATTAAGATCAATCTTTTTTAAATGATGATAAAAAAGAATTTAAGAGGATAGTTTTTTTTAGAGATTTTTCTGTATATAGATATATTACTATTATGTATGATATGTGCAAATATTTTTTCTAAACGTTGATGTGAAAATAGAAAAAAGGGAGATATAATAATAATAATAATTATAATAATAATAATGTCGTCGGGGCGGCCTAAAGTCGGTATCAGCCAGTCAGTGAGGGAGTCTATCCCCTTTTCAATAGCGCTAGACCAAGGAGATTGTTTTAGCGTCTGAGGTGGAGCAACACAATTACCATCAGCTCCTTACTTTACCGCACAGATCCCTGTGCTACTCATACACTGAGTTGGCGAGGACCGGTATCAAACTAGGAGCCTTGTGGTTTCTAGCCGAACATTCTACCGACTGAGCTAACCCGGCCCCATAATAATAATAATAATAATAATAATAATAATTAACAAGAAGAAAAAAATTGTAATCTCATGTTTTTTACCCTCTGGGCAGATCACAGAGTGAATGTGAAAGAAAAGATAGACAAATACTTGGACCTGAATAGAAAGCTGAAAAAAAAAAAACTGGAATGAGAAGGGAAAACCCGTACCAATTGTAATTGGGGCCCTTGGAACGGTCTCCAAAGGTTTGCAAAAGACTCTTGAGCAACCGAGAAAGCGAGTAAAAATCGAGACCAATCAAACAACAGCATTGTCAATACCGAGAAGAGACCTGAGGACATGAGGAAACTTGCTGCCATTCAGCCATCAGTTTATCGCTGCAAGCAATTTTCAAATGTCTGGAGGTATCACGTTCATCTATACGAAAAAAAGCGCGCAATCTTCAACACCATGATAACTCACATCTGTCATACCACAATGGAAAATGACACATTCTATATATTAGAGATGAACATATGCTGGTGAAATATATACAACTCGGCCCTATAACAACAGCAGGACATTTTGCGAAAATGGTGGAAACAAGTAAAACTATCCCCAGTAAATGGAATATTATATCGACTTGACCTGAAACGGGCAAACATACCAACGGTTTATTATGAGAAGCTCATGGAAGTCTACAAGATATTCTGAACCCAACTTAAGCAATTTAAAGGTCGCATTACCATATGTTAACGTGGGTGTAGACACTTCTCACCCACAGGGAATGAGATGAAATGAATAAAACCTGAAAGAAATACTTATAGCTTCTATTTTTCTGACATTTTACATTCTTGAAATAAAGTTATAATCCTGAGATAAGACGTTTTCTCGATATGACGCTAAACTACATCTAATGGTGAAGCTCTGAGAAGTGGTGAGTACCCCTTCATTGTAATTACTCATAGGTCTACCCTGACCAGGAGTGGCCGTACCTGTTAATGTTAAATATAAAACATGAGTTTTTAAAAATGTATTTAAAAAGCATTATTTTGAGTATTTGGACTATTATCCTAAGCTTTACTGTTATATGTACCATGTTTCGACCGATGTGGCCTCCGGCCTTCTTCAGGTATTTCTTTTCGGACTCTAGAACCTTTTTGAACTCGGGAAGGTTCCCGATTACAAAAAAAAAGGTTACTGAGTTCAACAGGAAATACCTGAGGAAGGCCGGAGGACACATAGGTCGAAACGTTGTACAGATAACAATAAAATAGTCCAAATAATCCAAATGATACTAATCATCAAGGCTCGTCTCAAAATTGCAGAGATATAGAGTTTTAAAAAATTAGTTTAGAAAAACATTCAATACTCATAAAAAATGAATAAAAAATGTCTACGACATAAAGAAATCAAACAAAGATTGAAATAACCTTAAATCCAACCAACCAACCTGAACTAAGACTGATAAACTTTACTATGACTCAATATCACGAATTGAAAAACAAAAGCTGACTTTAAGTGGAACTGACTAATATGTTTGTAATCCTCTGATTATATATATATATATATATATATATATATATATATATATATATATACATATATACATACATACATACAAGTTTTGTTGAACTGTACAGACAATTCCTGTCGGACAAGTTTTTGGTTGATCCGTTCCAATTTTCGGGCCATCTTACTGGTGTCGGGGTGTAACTGGTATAACAGTCCCCAAAAGGTTTCAAAACGAGCGCTTTCGGCAATACAATTTGCCATCCTCAGGTAGGAAACGATAGTATGATTTCGTGTCTCGTTTTTAAAGAGAACGAGTAGTAGCAAGGAATTAGAAGTGGGAGGTAATAACCATTGGTAGTAGGAGGTTGTAGGAATAGTAGTGGTTCAAGTGAACTGGGGGACTGTTATACCAGTTACACCCCGACACCAAAAAGATGGCCCGAAAATTGGAACGGATCAACCAAAAACTTGTCCGACATGAATTGTCTGTACAGTTCAACAAAACTTGTATAAAAGAAAAAAATGCTGCCAAAATACACTTTTATATATATATATATATATATATATATATATATATATATATATATACACAAAAGGTGTCGCCTAATGGTGGAAGGTGAATTTGGATTGCTTGGCGTAGAAGAGCAGTTGAAGTTATTGCTGCGGATAACAGATGGAACATGCTGGTTTATTCTAACCTCCAATCTTTGGGTAGTGCGCCCAATGTAGCAAACATCGCAATAAAAAACATCGCATTCGCATTTAAATTTATAAATTAGACAACGTTTTTGCGTATATATATATATATATATATGAGAGGCTCGTGTTATCATTACACATACATTATAAATAGAAGCACCCGTTAAATCTTTTCCGAATTTACCATAAAGTAACATGTTGATTACATGATCCATAGTAAGATAAGTAACAGCAATAAAACTGCTAGCATAAGACGTAGTCGTATTTGCATTAGTCGATGACAGACGAACAAGATACATTTTCTGATTTATAATATAATTTGAAAACTTTATATCTACTGATCATAACTCGGCGTTACTCACGTCCAGTGTTCTGATGCAACTACGTAAACATCGGACTTTACAGCGGTATTAAATATCTGGCACTATGGCACTAACTAAAATCCATCCCACTGAGTCGCCATGCTACCAGCAATATAGCTGGGCAGGCATTTACTCAACGCAGCTTGCGGTTGGAGGTGATGAGGTGAAGAATCCGCGCCCATTTCAAAGAAGAATGTGGATTAGTATGAATCATGCTTATTTTGGCAAGAGAGATGTGTAAAAACAAAGAGGAGAGAGATGAGTAAAAACAAAGAGGAGAAAGACCGCTAAACATGTTCTCACCATTTCGTAATTCTCCGGCATTTTTACATGTCGAATGTACGCAGCGTTTATTGTATTTCTAATTGATATCGGTAAACCACGTGTTTCGCTGCGGCCCGATTCAATGCTTACAATTGATAGCCTCTGTAATTGCCCATGGAAAATCAAATAGAATTGTACTGCTATTCGGGCTCTATGAGAGTAAGAAAATAAACAATATCGGCTAAAAGCCATATCAAATAAACACATTGTTTATTTACTTACTCTCATACTGTCGTGTAGCAAGTCAATAAAAAAGTGGAATATAAATAAGTTCAAAACAAACGAAGAATCTGGGAATGGCCAGCTGGTGTATTGGTTAGAATCTCCGCCATTCAGCTTGGCAGTCGAGGTTTCGAGTCACACACAAGGCAGTCTCTCATGTCTATAACCTTGCTGATGAGACCTAATAGGTCGAAATATGCATTCAGGGATTGAAATTTTCTCGATTTGTTTAGCCTTACATTTGAACATATATACCCGCCTAAAATTCAATAATTATTAACTAATTAATTTTCAAAATTAGGTATGACTTCAATTAAGCACATATCCTCCAAAAGTTGTCGGCTAAAAGCCATATCAAATAAGCACATTGTTTATTTACTCACTCTCATACTGTCGTGTAGCAAGTCAATGAAAAGTGGAATATAAATAAGTTTAAATCATACGAAGAATCTGGGAATATCCATTTCGTAATTCTCCGGCATTTTACATGTCGAATGTACGCAGCGTTTATTGTATTTCTAATTGAATCGGTAAACCACGTGTTTCGCTGCGGCCCGATTCAATGCTTACAATTGATGGTCTGTCATTGCCCATGGAAAATCAAATAGAATTGTACTGCTATTCGGGCGGCAAATACATTCGTATATATCTGCCTATAGTCATTCAGAAATTGCAGCATTTTTCTAATTTGCATAAAGTTCGTGTACAATTTTCATATATATATATATATATATATATAATATATATATGAAACTACGTAGCCTGGGCTGGGTTTTCGTGGATGAGCTATCGCCCTAGTAGCGGATCCACCCTCTCCACACAGCCGCTGTTGTTCAAAGGAAAGGTAAGGCCTATGCAGTTTGGCAACGACGGTGTCGCAGGAGTTGCTGGGAAATGCTGTGATTTAGCACTACCCACCTTAGGGACTTCAGCTCCTGATTTGTTTTTGGGGTTTTACTCCATTAGCCTTTCCTTGGAATAAGGTAAAGTCGCTAGGCAACGGTGGTTTTACTAGACTTTTCCCCGTCTTGGGAGAATTGTTGGTCAAGGATAGATTTAAGTGGTTTGAATACTAGTATATATATTTGAGAATTAAGGCCCCAATTTGCGACATAGTAATAAGAGAATTCGTATTACTTTCACTGATATATGAACCCCGCATTCCTCAGATATAGATTAAGTAGTACCAGTACTGTTCTTTTAAAAGGGTGCTTTGGGCATTAAATAACTCGCATTGGTTTATATGTCATTAAGCAAACAAACCAAACTAGTATGTTTTGTTTATAGGGAATTGTATTTTTCCGTGATGGTTTGGAGATTTCATATGGCATTCTGGTCTTATATACGATGGATCAATATTCGTGTAAAATCTGTTGTCGTGAGTCAACGTATTTTTTATGGTCTGGTCTTGTCATTGGTAAACATAAGCAATTACGTTGGAGACAATACTAAACTGTTATCACGAAGATGGACCTATCATCTCTCAGACCAGATGTAACATGAAATCATCTAATTTGTATACATCAATCCTTGCAATTAGCTAAAAAGTTTGCCGAAATCACTCGTAAAAAAACAGATTTCCTGTATACACTTTTGTCGGCAAAAGTGTTCACTTGTAAATGCACAAGAACAATTATCGAGAACTTTCGAAAAACGCTTTGTGAATCATCTTTAATGAAATTGTACATACACCCCACCCCCCATATATATATATATATATATATATATATATATATATATGTATGAAAAGTGAATGGAAGTAATCCGACAGTATTAAATAATATTTTTTAGAAAAAAAAATAAACAAATGATGTTATAATTCGCTGACAGAAATCTGTTTCGACCTTTATTAAAAGTCGAAACAGATTTCCGTCAGCGAATTATAGCATCATTTGTTTTGTTTTTCTAAAAAGTATTTATTATATATATATATATATATATATATATATATATATATATATATATATATATATGTGTGTGTGTGTGTGTGTGTGTGTGTGTGTGTATGTTATATATATATATATATATATCTCTCATTGAGTTATTTTAATCACACTCCCGAATGTGACTGCAGATTCTGTGAAACTGTACCGTTTTATACATGATCAGCTGCCAGAACATTGACCTCTCTTTTTATACAAAAACTTTTTCTAGTTCACAGATCTTCTTTATATATATATATATATATATAATATATATATATATATAGTTTTCGGTTTAGCACAGTCGGTAGACCACCCACCTAGGATCGCCAGATTCCTGGTTAGATACCTGTCCCGGTCAACATACCGTATAAGTAGCACATATTGGGTAATCTGTTCTGTCCAGTAAAGTGGGGAGCTGATGTTAAGTGTGGTGCTTCACATTAGAAAAATATTCTCAGTAATTTAGCCGTAGCGGCAAAGCGATGGCCTCCCTCGCTGCCCGGTTTGTACTGACAATAGAGCACCCTGACAACTTAATATAACATATTAGTTCTAAGTAATGCTAAGAGAAAGGAAATGAATCCGACTATAGATAAAAGTATATGAAAACAACACAAAATGCTGTTAAAGTGAAAAGATTTTATGATATAAACTCTTTTCACTTTAACAGCATATTGTGTTTTTCATATACGTTTATCAATACTCATGTATATATATATATATATATATATATATATATATATAATATATATATATATACATTCATAAGTGTTGTTATGGGCAAACGGGACATAATTATGTATTCTATTTAAAAACAAAAAGAAAAGAATGTCCGCAAAATGAATTATATATTTTCAAAATATTGTTTTTGTTATTTTACTTCAGCAACACGTGTTTCGGATCTTCTAGAATCTTCTTCAGGCTCCGATTAACCACATTATATTATATATATTATATATATATATATATATATATATATATATATATATATATATTAGTATTTGGATAGGCTTGTCGTAGGATGTGTTACTTTTTATATGACTGCACATTTAGCAGATTATTATTATATTGTTTAAATTTTAACGGAGTCGATTAAACCTCAGCGCTGAATAAGAGAACTGCCAAAGGCGATATTTTTAACAATTAATATCTAGGTACAAAATAAATGCTTTTTCAGCAATAAGCTGCAGACATATTGATTGACCCGACTGAGCAAAAAATATATATTTATATAAATATTAGATATACTTTTTTTAAATAGGCATGCTTCCTTTATATATGAAAAGCGAATATTTTTCTGCGTAGTAAGCACCTTTAAAAGAATGACTATCGTCACTCAAGTATTAAGCAATCGAATGGAAAATCCCAGATGTGATTCTTTTATTCTTTTGAAAAAATACATTGATCTATCAATAGTTTGTAGACAAAGAGAATCAGGGTTTACTCCCACAAACTCACACAATAGATGAACAATAATGTAAATATAATGGATTTTATACACACACAATCATATATATATATGTGTGTGTGTGTGTGTGTGTGTGTGTGTGTGTGTGTGTGTGTTGGGGGATGTACTTTGGCGTTTCGTCAGTTTAAGCTGAAATAAACACACACATGCAAGCAAGCAAGTTATATTTCGGCTAGAAACCACAAGGTTCCTAGTTCGATACCGGCCCTCGCCAACTCAGCGTATGAGTAGCACAGGGATATGTGCGGTAAAGTGAGGAGCTGATGGTAGGTGTGGCGCCCCACCTCAGACGCAAAAACAATCTCCTTGCTATAGTGCTATTGAAAAGGAGATATACTCCCTCGCTGACTGGCTGATACCGACTTTAGGCCGACCCGTCAACTTTACTTATATATATATATATATATATATATATATAGAGGTCGAAACACAGTTTCTCTGGAGGACTATATATATAACATATACATAAATGAGAGGTCTGTGGATGGCTATATATATATATATATATATATATATATGTTGTATGCATGCACATATACACACATATATACGCTCGGATATATATGTATGCACATATATACACACACCCATATGGTATATATATATATATATACACTTTCCTTCAAACACTCATATACACACATATATACGCTCGGATATATATGTATGCACATATATACACACACCCATATGATATATATTACATATATATACACTTTCCTTCAAACACTCATATATATATGCACAGACATTCAAACACTCATAATACTTTGGCATATATGCATACGCACATATATGCACAAACATACACACACATTCAAATGCACACACCCACTATATATATTATATATATATATATATATATATATATTATTCTGTCGCTATTTCAATATAAAACTATTCTATTTCTTTTCATTTTAATTTTATATTTTTAATGATCGAAGGTAATTTTGTTGTAACTCCAAACAGTCAAATGTCCGATATTTTTTTCCGTCTGCCTCTCATTTTCTAATTTACGACATCTCTCCACTCACTCACTCACACAACACACACACCCTTCAATTGTTCCCCAATATATATATATATTATATATATATATATATATATATATATATATATATATAAGGAGTGTGGAAACACACAAAATAGTTGGGCTGTCTGCCTTTTTACCTACGAGATCATTGTCTGCTCCTATCTCGTGCGAATCTTTCCGACAGCTACTACTATCGGCATCGCTAACGTAATATTCTCCACTACTTTTGAAACTGCTACGACTAATGCTCTTTCGGCAATGATTGCAACAACAATAACTTCTAAAATTGCCGCCAACATATCTAACACTGCGATTTCTTCGGTTTGTTTCCCCGTCAGTGTTTTGGCAGATTTCGGCTACTTTAGCTAATACTTCGGTGAATGCCTCGATGTTGTCGAGCGGCGCCTTTTATGTAGAACCAACAAAGTGACACACTTACTGATAGAAGCAAGAAGCCAATCGGCACATGGATGCCAATCTTATTATAATGGAGATTGTGTGTTTGTCTGTTTGTAACCGAAACTATATTACTATTCAAGTCACAATTCCCTTTGTTATTGACATCACTATCTCAATGATTTTATTTTTTATTTAAACCTCAATTATTAATAAAATTGTTTTACATTATTAATATTGTTAACTATATCTACATACTGACAACATGCAATTATATTTATATATACAACAAAATAGCAATTTACAGTGTGAACGGGAAGGCTAATTTGCATATTGATATTAAAAAAATCGAATTTAATAAATATGTGCTCAGTGTTATTGATTTCTAATTGTTTGGTTTTATTTTAATGAATATAAGCAAAAATCTCTTCAATGAATCTTAAATGAAATCCATTAACACGAACAAATAACTGTCATTTTATTCTTTACTTCCTCTTTTCTCTAAATACCTAAACTAGAAAAAATAACAATGAAAGACGAGAGTGATGGAAGTGTAAGTTTCAGTTGTTCTATTTTTCGATTATACTCCCTCTGTTTTAAACCTTTTTATCTGCATTCTTATTTAGTTTAATTAGCCTTTCTAATTTAATACAATATTTTATTACATTAAAACTTAAATACTTGCACCCGGAGGGTGCATATATTTGCTAGTAATAATAATAATAATAATAACAATAATAACAATGATACAAAAACTACTTCTACTACTACTACTACAAATAATAACAACAATGATAATAATAATAATACTAATAATATATACACTGAACACAGCTGATATGCGCGCACGCTTTAGACACTCACAGTTTCTATATTTCCTCACCCTCTTTCTCCCTATCCCACACATACATACGCATATTCACGCACTTAAGCACACAAATCCTACCAGCCAATCGTGATAGGAAAAGGTGGTGGCTCATCCGATAATAAAACCGACGAAGCAGTTCTCTCGAGTCGAAAGGAAAATTCCAGCCATGGAGAAATATTGGGTCTAGAATTTTTTTTGGGGGGAGGGGTCACAGATTACAAGATTCAAACTAAGAATATTGACCTAACATTACAACATATTTTTTTGACTACTTATCTTTTAATTCAGACAATCTTGGAAATATGTATTCTGAAATTTGGTAAATATAGGCAAAGAATATGTGGTTCACTGATCTATCTATCTATACATACTCGTTGATAAACAATGACGGTTTCTATTCGTTACTGTGATTCAGTAATGTCCCTCGGACTGGTTTATAGTACATAAGCAACTTACAATAATGGAGTATGAGCAACTTAAAATAATGTGCAATTATGATTCTGTCTGATTGTTCATAGAATATAGTTTATACTTGTCACCGTTATATAGAGTATATATTAGATGTATACATAATCACACAACAAACACTCATGTTACATTGGTTAATTGGTGACTTTGACAAAACACACACACACATATATATATATATATATATATATATATATATATATATATTTATGTGCATGTGTGTGTAAGGTAATCCAAATCACTGGTGAGTAAGGGATGATTCTATTTGGGATCATCGAAATCTCACTGTACAACCACAGTGTGTGCTCTTGTAGGTGCAAATATATATATATATATATATATATATATGTACACTTATACAAGGATTTTTATAAATCCATAAAAAGAGCTCAATGTATAATAATCAATAAATTAAATTTCATACAGAGCAATCCTTAACTTTCAAAGAAAGGAAATAAAGAAAAAAAAGCAGTTCTTTCGAGTAAAAAGGAAAATTCCACCTATGGAGAAATGTTGGGTCTGACGGGATACGTTTTTAAAGTTTTTCTTTGAAAGATATATATATATATATATATTATATATATATATATATATATATACTTCATCGTAGAAAATGGAGACTTTGCCACGTGTTCACTAACTTGGTGAGGCTGGTTGCTTTTCACTTCATGCTAATACCCTGGATAAAGGTATGAATCCAACTATTCTCCCTTCGGCTATGGGTAAATAGTAAGTCAGTCTCGGAGAAGGAAACCTCAGAATTCAAACCTGCTAAAGCACGCTTATAAATTGACCTAGTGTCACACTCTAACGCGGAGCGTTTCTGTAAACACACACACTATGTATATAAGTAAAGAAATAACAAAAGACTTAGAGATTTAGCTTCATAGTCTATTTCAGAGAGTTAGACACTTTGTCTAAGCTCCCTGAAAGACTATAATACTAAATCTATAAGTCTTTTGTTATTTCTTTACTTATATATTTGCTCTGTGACTGTAACATTAGGAGCACACATTGAGCTCTCAAACTGCGACCGGTTTTTTAAATAAAACTCTTGTGTCGTAAGGAAGATTTCTTCTCTGGACTTTTGGATTATATATATATATATATATATATATATATATATATATATATATATATAATGCACTAAGCACATCGCACAAGTAGGCGTGTTCATCATAAATAAGTCTCACGAACATTTTCGTATATAAACATTTTCCTTCTAAACCAAATACACTTGAAGTTTGAATAATATTTCTACTCAACTTTTAAGCAAAAGAAACAGATAATATTAGATACACTTTATTACCAAATTTACCAAAAATAGGAGTATTCAGCTGTTTAAAAATAATACAGTCTAATGGAATTTTTTTTTTTACAAAAATAGTACTAATATATATTTTGCTAAAGAGTTTCAATGCTCTCGAGATCGGTAATAACTAATATCCGTTTGGTGTGTATTATCTTTTCCCCAGAAATAATATAATCCTGGTATATTTGTATAAGAAATAACTAAGTATACTAATCGGTAATAATGTACGTATCATTTGTTTGCTTGGATGTGTGAGAATCTGTCAATTAGGATATCACACTTATACCGGACAGATATCATTATTATTGATAGCGTCTTGGAGAAGATCTTTATTCAACCAACTCAGATTTTGTGGAAAGAATGAATGAGTACGCAAAACCTGAAGCTTTGGTTTTCTTTTCTCCTTTATATCTCTCTCTCCCTTTATCTATCTCTCTCTCTCTTTATCTATCAATCTCTTTTATCTATCACTCTCTCTTTCTCTCCCTTTATTCTCTCTCTCCCTTTATCTATCTCTCTCTCATCTATCTCTCTCCCTTTATCTATCACTCTCTCTTTCTCTCCCTTTATCTCTCTCTCCCTTTATCTTTATCTATCCTTCTCTCCTTTATCTATCACTCTCTCTTTCTCTCCTTTATCTCTCTCCCCCTTTATCTCTCTCTCTCCCCTTTTATATATATCTCCCTTTATCTGTCTCTCTTTCTCTCACTTTATCTGTCTCTCTCTCTCTCTCACTTTATCTGTCTCTCTCTCTTTCTCTATATCTTCTCTTTCCCTCTCTTTATCTATATCTTCTCTTTCTCTCCTTTTGTCTATCTATCTTCTCTTATTTTATCTATCTCTCTTTCTCTCCCTTCATCTATCTCTCTTTCTCTCCCTTTCTCTATATCCCTCTATAAATCTTTCTCTCACCTTATATCTCTAAATCACCCTGTCTCACTGATATACGGGACATCAGCAGGAACCAAATTGTTTGAAGACGTTACTATGCTTAGCCAAGAGAATATTCAGATATACACATTTACCAACTTCTCCACCTGAGCAGGATGTGACACGAGGTCACTCTAACAGGTTTGAATTCAGAGATTTTCTTCTCATATACTGGTTTCTAACAAAGTTAAAGAACCCAGCCTTCCCTGCTATTTCCCCATAGCTGAAGGGAGAGTATATAGATGCATGCCTTTTCCACGGGTGTTAGAGCTACGTAAAATGCAAACAACTTCGCCCAGGATTTGAACTCGGGTCGACGAGCTTAAGCAGAGTCTAATACGTTTGAATTCAGGACTTTCCTTCTCCTAGATTGGTCATCATACCAGGATTAAAGAGCCCAGCACACCCTAGGTTTTACCCCGAGTTGGAGGCAATATATTTGGATTTAAATCCTTCTCAAAAGTATTAGCGATGTATGAAATGAAAACAGCCTACTACAAGATTTGAACTCGTCTTGGCGTGTCAGTTTCTTACAACGGTAACCATTACACCACGGCCCTCCGATATCAGCAATGTAAATATAAATTGTTTCCTAATCGATAACTGTATTTGGGACCTCACATAATATCTTCGAAAAAGCACACATCTTTTTTTTCTTTTCTATTTGTCGTATACAAAAAGCGTCAGTCATCGTTCAAGCTGGTTTATAGTAGTCTTAATTAAATTGAGCAGTTTATAAAAAAAAACAATCACAGATATCAATCTATCCTTTTCTGTACATTCGTGTTTATATATCTATTATTATACTAAAGCTGAGCGAATCAACTTTTGGTTCCCTAAGGCTTTTTTTCCTATATATTTTAATGACAAGAAAATTATACTAAATTATTCTTTACTTTTGGGATTGAATTATGTTTGAAAAAATTCCGTTTTAATTGGTTCTAATATGTCGTAATTTGCAATCAAGTCAAAAACTGACCAATCAATGTGCCTATCAATTTTCCCCCTCTATGTATCTCTTGATTACCTCCTCGTTATATAAACTTAGTCTCTCTGGGAGAGAGAGAGAGAGAGAGGGGGAGGAGTCACACACACGAGAGAATTTGAAATGTAATTTTATGTTAAATTTCACAAGCAACAACCAGTAGCTTAAATTAGGTCAACGTTCCATTTCTTAAAAAGCTTAACATACAAAATTATTTTAATATTTTGTCCGGCCGTATCTATTTTTTGTAAATGTTATTCGCTTTGTAAACTCACATTTCCCCAATCTCAAATATCTACCCAGAGCTGAATAGGTGACCCAACAGGTCACGTCTTCTCTTGTATATATATATATATATATATTCATTTTTTAAATCCCCAACCCACACACACACCAAACTTCCCTCTCTTCTCTTAATATAAAACATAAAATTAATTTTCATGACATCTCTCCCTACCTCTTACCAATATACACACACACATACCTCTTACCAACACACACACACACACACACCACACACACACACACACACACACACACACAACCTTGAGTTTCACTTCCGCTGTCGTTTATCGCAACAGAAAAATTCATACAGACACACACACACAAACCACATACCTAAGAAAATGCACAATGTTTCCTTTCAATATACACACTTACAGCGCCACATACTCACGCCATAAAATAGAATATTTGATGTCATATTT
>CM042146.1:13916054-13926054 GCA_023376005.1 Doryteuthis pealeii
CTTTTTATTTTCCTTCTTTCTTTCATTCATTTTCCTTCTTTCTTTCATTTTCTTCTTCTTTCATTCATTTCTTTCCTTATTTATTTTATTTTCTTTCCTTATTTCTTTTCTTTCTTTTCTTTCTTTCCTTATTTCTTTTCTTTCTTTCTCTCTTTACCTATTTCCTTTATTTCTTCCCCATATGTTTTTCTTTATTTTCCTATTTCTTTTTTCTTCCTTTTTCTATTTAGTTTCTTTGTTTCTGTCTTTTTCTTTCTTTTGATATTTCCCTATTTTTTTTGTATTTTCTTCCTCCTTCCATGTTTGTTTTTCCTATTGCCTTTTGTTTTCACTATTTAGTTTATTTCTTTTTCTCTGTTTTTCTTCATTTCCTATTTCTTTTTTTCTTTCATTCTTTCCCCTATTTCTTTTCATTCCTTTTACCCCTTGCTTTCATTAATTATTGATTTATCTATTTTCCATTTCTTCTTCATTATGTCATTTCTTTTATTTCTCAATTTCTTTTTTTCTTTCCTAATTTTCTAATTTCTTTCTCTTTATTTTCCTTCATCAATTAATTTCTATTTACATATTTCTTTCTTTCATTTTTTGATTTTCCTATTTATTTTATGTCTTTTATTTCCATATATCTTTTTTCTCTCTTTTGTTTCTGTTTTTTTCTTCATTTTATTGGGTAAAGGCATTTGATAGATTGTAAGAAACTGAAAGTAAAGCTAACAATTACATGACAAAAATATCCAGGGACAAAGTTAGGAAATTACAGATGAGCTAAACGTAAGTTTTCCACTAGACATGGTTAAGTAAAGGAAACCTAAAAAGAGAAACTAAACCTTCCAATAGAGATACGAAATAACTATGCCAAGGGAAATATTACAATACACAGAGGAATAGCAAGTGTAGGTTACGTAGTCACGGAAATGAAAGAGTTAATCACATATTAAGCGAATATAGGAAACGGGCATAAAACGACAACAAGACTAAACACAATTGGGTGGGAAATGTTACATAATCTATGCGGTGGCATAAGATTATTGTCAATCCCCTGCATTTCTAAAGGGATGGCCCCTTTTCATATAACGGGCGGGACTTTCCATGGAATATTACAGAAAGCCCGCGAAATACGTGAAGTCACGTGGGACCTGGTTGGGTCCTCAGTTTCAGTTTAGACGTCAGGCAGAGAAGATGTACTGCCTTAACTGGAACTCACCTGCATACGCGCGCTATGTTTAGTTACATGAAATGTTTAGTTAAGTAAATAAAAGCTTACGAAAATAACATGGTTTTGTGGTTGGTGAATGTCTTGGTAACAAGACTGTTCTAGAAGAAGAAATGAGTTAAGTGCGACCGACAATCAAGACGAAGTCCAGACGCAAGAAGAGACGTTAGAAGAGATGCTGGAAGAAGAACATAAGCTAGAAAAGACGAACAGAAGAAGAATAGAAGCAGAGAGAAAGTAAAGAATTGTATACAACAGGAAAGACGGTCCACTAAAAATTGTACAACAGATCAAAATTTGACCATATTGGCAAATGGTATATATGCACTAACCATAATATGGCCTAAGAATGAGATGCATACACTTCTTAATCACCCTATCACGAGCAGAAGAAGATAAATTGTGATCTAGTGGAATTCGTCGTTCCAGATGTGATCATTTAGTGAAAAGTGAGGAATGCAAAAAGTTGCACATGTATCTGGATCTTGTCCTAAAGCTGAAAAAGGTGTAGAACATGAAGATGAGAGAAAAAGTCAATTGCTTTGAAAACGTACTCAAAGGTCTAGAAATGGGAATCGGCAAATTGGGATCAGGGATTGAATTGATCTCATCCAGATTATGGCACTGTTAAGATCAGCTAGATTAGTTAGAAATGCCTTGAAGATTCGAGGAGACTTGCGTTCACTTCAATGAAAGAACACCAGTTAGAACTGATTTAAAAATACTACTACTACTACTACTACTACTACTACTACTACTATATAATAATAATAATAATAATAATAATAATAATAATAGTGCCAGCAGATCACAGGGTGAAGCTAATTGAAAATGAAAAAATAGACAAATATCTGGACCTTGCCAGAGAACTAAAAAAGTTATGGAATATGAAAATTAAGGTGATGCCAATTGTAGTTGGTGCCATTGGAACAGTCCCAAACGGATTGGAAAAGGGTCTGGCATGTTTGGAAATCAGAGGAAGGGTTGAAACCATTCAGAACACTGCTGCAATCTGCCAGAATACTCAGAAGAGTCCTGGAGACCTGAGGAGACTTGCTGTCACTCAGACTCCAGTGAAAGACCATCAGCTCATGCTGATGTGAAAACTCAAAAGGAGCAAATAATAATAATAATCTGGGAATTATGCAAGAAATCAAATTTCAAACATGAACCCAAATGGTATACGCATGGATCGGAATCCGTTCTAGTGAATGAGCTGCATAACATTCACTGAGATTTTAAGATCACCTTAGCCAGAATACGAGGCCTAATACTAATCAAGAAGTAGAAGAGAACTTATCAACTAGTAGGTTTTTGATTTTTTGGAATACAAGCAGTTACCCATTCATCAATTCTCTTCTCTTCATGCCTCTTGGCTGTTTTCCAAGGAAAAAGTCAGGACTGATATATTTTGTCACCAATGCCATTGTAGGGGTTGCCAGAAAAATGTTTAAGACAATATTAGGATGCTTTAAAGACTCCATCCCTGTCCCAGTGTATCACTGGGGGAAAATAAAATAAAACGAAAATATGGACAAATACTTGGATCTTGCCAGAAAACGGAAACAGCAACTGAGGAACATGAGGGTTTGAACCGTCACCAAGCTTTTTGAAAAAAAAAAAAAAAAATGACTGGTGGATTTGGAAATTAAAGGAATATTTTAGACCATTCAGAAAACAACATTGTTAAGATCTGCTAAAATACTCAGACACGAGGAGACTTCAGGTTTCAGTGAAAGATCCCCACTTAACGCTGGTGTGAAAAACTCGCAAGGAGGAAAATAATTATCATAATTGGCAAATGATACATGAAGCAACAGCAACAGCAACAAACAAATCACAAATCTATCTGGGACTGAGATTTTTAAAAAATCATCACACAATAACGCTAAAAAGACCAGGCATAGATGTAATAAACAGAAACAAATGTTTGGTTTGTTTTGTTTTACGGCATATCAACCTCAGTGGGTTATTTAATGCCGATCAAGTTTTGAAATAAATCAATTCTTAATGGATAATACAATTTTTTTATAAATACATTTTTCTATTTAACCCATAGATGGGACCCTAACAGGTACTACCACTCCGGGTCAGAGTGGACCAGGGAGCAATGGTGATGAAGAGGTGCACCACATTCCCCAAACCTCCAAAACTGGAACCTCACCATCAGATAGAGTTTAACGTCATTCCCAGGACATGTAGACCCTCAGTCACCGCCTTCTAGCACCCATATGATAAAAAGGGGATGGGGTTTGCCATAAGGGCAATAGGGTTGGGAAAATCATATAGGTGCTAGGGCTTGACGTGACCAGCCGATTGATCGGCGGGGGCCTCTCCGACCGCCCGTCTAGCCCAAGATAGGGACAAAGTGGAGTATTGCATGTCATGAACTGCTTATCCACCTGGGCTCTATCCTTAAGCATCACGGGTCGCCACCCACAGCCAACAGGTGGCCCCATTAGGGGAGTCTTACCCCTCTGCAGAGGTGCAGTCGGTGCATTCTAACGCCACAGCCGACAGGGCAGAGAAACAAATGTGCCTGCTACTTGTCATGTTCATTCCAGCAGATTCTAGAGTGAGAATAAACTAGAGAAAAAGGCTAAAGTAACTAACTGTACTTTAAGAAAGAGTTAAAAAGTTAAGGAATATAAATGTGATAGTAATGCAAATAATAGAATGATAACCTGGAACAATCCTAAAAAAAACTTTAAAAAACTAGAGAATGGTAAACTGATAATCCTAGGAAGAATCAAGACATTCAACAACAATGTTGATATCGGCAAAAATACGTAGAAGTGTACTGGAGAGTTGAAATGACTTGATATAACTCGGACTCTCGGGAATTCCAACAGTTAATACTGATATGAAATTCTAAATAGTGGAGCACCACATCTACCTTCAGCTCCTCACTTTACCGCACAGATCCCTGTGCTACTCATACCCTGAGTTGGCAACGGCCGGTATCGCAACCAGGAACCGTACGATTCCTAGACAAGTGCTCTACCGACTGAGCTAAGCAAAAATATGTAATCATATCACTGTAATCAAGTGTATTTTTAATTGTAATCAAAGTGACAGGTACGGTAGGATTGCAGTGGTGCGGGAGACGCTGTGGGTGGCTTAAAGTAGGTAACTAGTTAAAAATTGATATTTTGTCACATAGTGCCAGTGTTGGAGTGACTGGGTAAATGAAAAACAAAACATAGTCATCAGTAGATATGATGGTTGGTTGGTTGGATTTTACGGTATATCAACCCTTTGGGCTACTTTATGCCGAAGACATTTTTGTTTCCTTCATTCTTGTTGATTATCACAGTTTTTGGAAAAAAAATCAGAGTAAAGGTGGACCTGAGGGTAACCGTGATGAACAGGTGATCCACACACTCTCCAAAGCTCCTGAACTGGAAACTCAACTCTAGATACAGTGTAATATCATATCCAGGATACATTTAAAATATGAGATAACCCTAGAGCATGTTGAGTTTCCATAGTAACAGGGCTCCATGATAGTACTGCTGCCTCTATTTAGGAAGGAGTGAAAAGAAAAGAGGTTGAGAACCCCTAATCTAGATAATCTCGCTAAGCATTACACTACTTAATCAACCACGTGGTGACTGTCGCTTTGAATCGAATCCGACGAATCAAATCTCCTGTAATTCCCTCGTTAATCTCATCCAGTCCAATGTTGGAGTGATCTGTTCTATGTCAGAGCGTCCTCTGATCTCTGATTCTATCTCTCTAAGGCTTTGGGCATTGTTTCAAGTGCACCAATTATTATACGTACAAACTAACCTTAATGTTCGACAGCCAACACGAGTTCCCGGGCAGCTTCCTTTAACCTTCACATGGTGGACTGTTGGCACAGATTCACTGATGATCTTGCAGATATTTTTATCTATCTCCCCAACATCATCATCAATCTCACCGTATCCCCAACATCAATATCACCAAATATTTATTCATTTTAGTATTACTATTTGTAGAATAATCATACTAAGTCCAATTACCGTCGAATTGGCAAGACAAGACAGCAAGCAATCGTAACTGAAATACGATTCTGGTTTGCTGCTAAGACTACGGCAAAATGGCAAGATTTATGGAGCCTCAGAGGATCATACAAACCAAGCAGCCAATCAGGACTCAGGGAATGGAATCGCCCAAATATGAGTGGACTGTTATGAATTCCCATAAGTGCCAGTTGTCTTGACACTGGTTCAGTTGTGCTTGGCCAGTCACATTGTTCAAACCAATGTAGGCTGACTGACTTACTACTTACTTATATGGCGCTGCGAACAGGATTTGACCTAGCTGGATGGGAAAAATATTTTTTATTGAGGGAGGCATACCTGTTGGCTCTGCCAAAACTTATGCCATACATTTTCTAGTGAAGAGATTGCAAGGTCCAGCTTGCATATGCTGGACCGTGTATCATGTATTTTCTTTTTGTGATTAACATCTGCCTGGTTGCTTAATGGATATACTGTTTATTATTACTGTCATTATTATTATTATTATTATTATTAGCAGCAGCAGCAGCAGTAATAGTAGTATTTGCATATTCTTTGTCATGTTGTCTATATATATTTGACAAAAACCTCTGCCCAAGCAGGATGTGACACAAAGTCAGAGTGTTCCTGCTCCCAGACCAGTTGCCCAATCTGTGATCAGTCTGCCCCACAATTTACACATAACTCGAGGGATAATAGCATGATTCATACCGTTCCCAACGGTATTAGCTCTATGTAAAATTCAACAAATTTGTGCAGGATTTGAACTCGTGTCGCCGTATCTGTTAATAACCATTACACATGTTTACCTCTCAAAACCACTTTCATGAGGCCGAATAGAGGCACACATTATTTCAGTGACAAGGAAGTGAAATCTGTAGTAAAGAAGTGGCTCAAAGAACAGTGAACATAATTTTACGGGTTAGGTGTACATGGTCTCATTCGAAGGTGGAACATTCCTGTCCTAAACAAAATGACATTACTTTTTGAAACCTTAACATAAAATAATCCTAACAGCAGTATGTGTCAACAAAATGTCCTTTGGCATGTTATTGATTACGTAAATATAAATCAAGGATCCAACTATACGCGATATCGACTTATACACGAATGCATACAGAATTTGCATAATTTCAGTAATATGTAGGATTATCTCTCTGCATTTGAAATTATATTTGTCTTTGTAACTTTACAATAAATGTATTTGTTGATATATATATATATATATATATATATATATACATATTTACGAACACCTCCGCACGAGCAGGATTTGTCACGTGGTCAGTTTCTTAAGCGGGTTTTAACAGATTTGAATTCAGTGTTCACCTCGTTCAAGACGCGTTACCTAGCCACGGTTAAAGAGCCCAGGCTGTCCTATTTACCTATAGCTGGAAGTAAAGTACGTGGATGCATACTTTTCCCATGGTTATTAGTGCTATGTGAAATGCAAACAGCCTCATCCAGGACTAGAACTCAGGTCGACGAGTGCATTTCCTACAACTCTAACCATTATACTACGCTCCTTCTACTTTGTATTTGGGGATATATCTGCATCAATCTTCATTATATTCCTTCACAGCTTAATATATATATATATATATATATATATATATATATATATTACCAACCCCTCCGAACGAGCAGTATGCGACACAAGGTCAATTTCTTAAGCGGAGTTCAGCAGGTTTGAATTCAGAGTTTTCCTTCTCATAGACCGGTTGCCTAACCAAGGTTAAAGAGCCCAGTCTGCCCTACTATTTACTCATAGCTGGAGTGAGAGTAGGATTCATACCTTTCCCAAGGATATTAGAGCTAAATGAAATACAATTACCACGTCCAGGATTTGAACTCGGGGCGACGAGTCCATTTCCCGTGACTTTACCCATTACACCACGCGCTTCCTACAGCTTAATATATGTTTGGCTAACCTCTTCTTAATTAAACTAGTTACTTAATACTAATTATCCTGCAGATCCCACAATACTTGAAGTATTATTTATTAAAATCATATCAAACAATTAAGTATATTCATATCATTTACATTAGTATAATAACCATTGTTTGTATTTGTTTCAATGTCCTTGTATGAAACAATTTTTATAGTTCATTTAGAGAACGGAAATATATAAATGAAAAAAAAAAAAGAAATCTATAGATATTTCCACTAATACAGACATACCTGTATACAACACAGTTATTCTGTTGTTTTAAAAATACCTTGAAGCGATCGATTTGTTATGACTTAAAGCAACACATGCACTCAAATACACGTGTGCCGGTGCACGAGTTTCCGAGAGCATAAAAACCTTTGTAGATGGAATGTGGCAGCCATTTATTGAAGTCTTTGTTTAGATACAAGTTATCTCATTTAAGTTTTACGGCATGTCAACCCCCTTTTGATTCATTTGATATCGAAGCATTTTTTCGGGCAGTTATATTGTTTCAAGTAACTATTTCTATTTCATAGTAATAATCTACTTACAATGATATATCAATTTAATTGAGGTAGTCACTGTGGCGAAATAGCTAGCGTACTGGACTACGAGATTCTAGTAAGAGAGTTCGAATTAAAGTTGCGCTTTTACCATAAATTTCGGGTCAGGCCCGGGTTAGCTCAGTAGGTAGAGCGTTCAACTAGAAACCACAAGGTTCCTAGTTCGATACCGCCGTCGACAACTCAGCGTATGAGTAGCACAGTGATCTGTGCGGTAAAGTAAGGAGCTGATGGTAGGTGTGGCGCTCCACCTCAGATGCTAAGATAATCTCCTTGTCTACCGCTTGTGAAAAGAGGATAGACTCCCTCGCTGATCGGCTGATACTGACAATAGGCCATCCGACTACTTACTTACTTTACTTTTACATATTTACCAACATCTCCACATGAGTAGAATGTGAGTCTGGGTCAATTTCTTAAGCGGAGTTTAACAGGTTTGAATTCAGAGTTTTCCTTCTCCTGAACTGGTTGGCTAAAAAAGGTTAAAGCGCCCAGTCTGTCCTGCTATTTACCCATAGCTAGAGGGAGAACCAATACTCTCGAGAACGGTATGAATCACATCACCTCCTTAGCTATGAGATAAACCTTGTGTTCTTCTACAAGGATGGCTTTGGCATTAAATGACCCATTAATGTTGATATGTCCTTAAACAAATGAAACAAAGAAAACCTAATCAATTATTTCTATCTAATTCTAAAACTGCATACACAATAATAAAGTTTAAATTATTCAGATCAAATACTAATAATCGATTTACAACTAAGTCTACTCCTCTCTGTTAAATGAGGTAGACACTTCCTACTTCATGAACATAACGCTGTTTTAAGAACGATTATATTAATATAATTCTAAAATATCATACTCATTTCAAACATATCTTTTTGACGCTAGCAAATACGACAAATCTAAGTCAGAGTGGACCTGGGAGTAACACAGGGATACTCCAGACTTTACAGGGCCGCAGAATTGGAGCTTTACCATTGGATAAACTCTTGTGTCATACTCAGGACACAGTATAGAAATATTTTTTTATAGGATTTCAAAACTAACAATCAGCTTGTTAGATAAACATGAACTAACATAGAATTATCTGTGCAATATAGAACTGATAAACACTGGTAAAAAGTCTTTGTGAGGATTTATATAACAAACCTTCTTGTGTTTGCACAATTATTAATGTTTCAGAAATATGGATTAAAATGCATTAATACCACGGGCCTTTCGGGGTCTGTGTCTGTTAATGAAATTAACAGCGTCGATCCAAGGGGGCTATCCCCCCAAGCAACACCTGACCCCTTGATTTAAACGGGCTGGGCTAGGTTTATTACCCAGCGCCTGAGGCGCCCCCCTGGAGGGGGAATGCCGACGGGATCGACACATTTTTTGCGTCTACAACCCATGAGCTTCGGCTTGGGCCCACATAAAAATATCCTTGTGTCACGCCCTCATAAGTAACGTGAGAGGCAAATACCTTAATGTTTCAGAAATATGATTTCATGAAGGAAAATTTTGATAATCACATGGGAAACTTTTTTTGTTTTAATTTTGATACATATACTTGAATTCTAGGTAGAAATTACTAGTAGACTTACCTAGTGTCACCAGGAATATAAAACATTCAAAATAAATCTACATTTATATGTAATAAACATTTCTTCCTATATATTATGTTTGATCGATTATTCCTTTTTTTTTTGGGGGGGTTGCTTATTCTTATTAGACTTCCTGTTTGTATTTAAAAAAAATTTTAATTCGTATTTTATTTGTTTTATTAGGTTTTATCCTTTATTAATTTGTTTTATTTCTAATCTGTTTTTTAAATAATTTTAAAAAAATGTATTATTGGCTTGCATCATTATCAATTATTTTTTTTGCTTTTCGTATGCAAAATGGGTAAAAGAAGGGTGTGGATTGTATTAAAACTTGAGATTTGCTAGTATCTACCAATTTTTCTTTATTAAAGAATATTTGGTCGTTGTACAAACAAATATGTATACTCTCTCTCTCTCACTCTCTCATATATATATATATATATATATATATATATATATATATATATATATAGAGGGGGGTTAAAAACTTTTTACCCATTTTGCATACGAAAAGCAATATATATATATATATATAGCGGTGTAATGGTTGGCAAGCTAGACTCACAAACCATTGTTAGTGTGTTGGATTTCGACAGGGTGCACCGTATTTCTGGCCTTGTGCCACATCTAAGCTAAGCTTAGTAAATAATACATACACATTATATATATATATATATATATATATATA
>CM042146.1:13931054-13933554 GCA_023376005.1 Doryteuthis pealeii
CAAATAACAGAGATAAAATGAGAGAGTGTGCTACACACATTTGCAGAGAGGGGGAGTCGGGTACAGAGAGATTAAATATATTTTATATGCGTGAGCCTCATACACAGTTTAAACCTGAATGAGCCTATCTACTTACATGTAACAAGGCTTGACGAACTTGGTTTTACTTAGCTGATTGCATCTAACTCGTACACGTGAGCAAGCTGCATTGAATCGTATGTGCGATTGCATTATCATTTGTGTTTGAAATGTTTGCACGCTGTTTTTTTTTTTCTATCCTCATGCCGACTGGCATGCTCTCTTGAAAGAATGTACCTTTCTGTCTCTGTCCTTTTCTCTATTTATATATTATATATATATATATATATATATATATATGTATATGTATGTGTGTGTGTGTGTGTGTGTGTGTGGTGTGTGGCTTTAGTTCCGGCATAATTTGTCGTTTATATCAAGGGATAGGGAACCACAGATATGTATGTTTACGTAATCGGCTTGGGATTAGTGTATCTATATGTAAAATAGCTACACATACCGACAAAGGCAGATAGATAGGAATAGACTGAGTTACATATATATATATATATATATATATATATATATATTGGTGTGTGTGTGTGTGTGTGTGTGTGTGTGTGTAGAAAGAAGTGAATCCGACGGTATGTAAGTATATTGAGAAAAATGAAAAAAAAAACAACAAAAAATACACAGGTTTAAATGGGTTAAGTGGTGACTTTATTGGCCGACGCTGCTGTGTCTTCAGGGCATTTGTTGGTATGTGGTACGTGATATGCCCTGAAGATGATCTAATCAATAGATCGAAACACTTGCAGCGTCGGCCAATAAACTCACCACTTAATCCATTTAAACCTGTGTTTTTTTTTCATTTTTCTCAATATACTTACATATATATATATATATTATATATATATATATATATATATATAGAGAGAGAGAGAGAGAGAGAGAGAGAGGGGGGTATAGGCTGAGGTAGATAGATAGGTAGGTAAGTTTTTGTCATCACCTCGGCGTTTAAGCCAAGGGTGTGGAAAATGAAGATTAAGGCAATGTATGTTTAAGATATGTATGTATAACACGACGTAAGACACACACACACACACATATATATATATATATATATATATATATATATATATATATATATTATATATAAGAGAGAGAGAGAGAGAGAGAGAGAGAGAGAGTCACCGATAGCACTGTATATTGGAAACATTTTACAGTAAAAATAAAATCAATACGGATTAAGCTTCCATTTGGTCTGCTTTGAACTATCTCTTCAGTTTTTTGTATATAAAATGCATTTCTAATGTCTATCAGATCTTTTATATATATATATATATATATATATATATATATATATATCCAAAGGAGCTCAATATATTAAAAGCGTAGAGCAATAATAATAATAAAATAATAGGGTAGTAGTAGAAGAAAATAGTTAAGGATCTACCGTGGTTTCAATCCAAATGATTTCATCAGGAACCTACTCTGTACTTAACAAAATCAATCTAATTCCTTTGTTAAACTAAGCCTTATTTAAGTATAGGGTACGATCCTGATGAAATCATTTGGATTTAAACCATGCTGAGGAACTGGTGTTAGGTATGATGCTCCACCTAAGGCATAAAAACAATTAGGCTTAGCCCTAATGAAACTGGGATAGACTCCTTCAATGTTTAGGCCAGCCCGATTACTTTTTTAGGTCCTTAACTATACTACTATAAGTAATATTATTTGTATATATTAAAACGAGCAAAAGCGTGGTTTATGAGCTGTAAAAACGTATATTATATATATATATATATATATATGGCCTCAAACAGCACGATGATTTGACACAGGGTCTACGGGTGTTTGAATTTGACTCCCAGGTCTCCGTCCTTCAGGACCCTTTACTGGTCAACCGGCTGCTAACTGATCTGTGATCAAGAGAAACGGATGTTAAAATTAACTTCCTTTGGAGCCTGACCATGCTTCGCACATATCGATCGGGCTTGTTATGTGGCGGTCGCTCCTCGGAGACCACCACGTCGTCCACCATCACCAGCCACCGCCATCGCCATCGCCGCCGCCGCCAGCGTCTTCTCCTACTGCTTCTCCTACCTCCCATCACTTCATCCGCCCCTGCTTCCTCCTTTTCTACATTTTGTCCGTTGTCGCCGGCGAATCTCCTCGTTTTCAGTCTATCACCGACCCTGGTTGATTTTTCGCAGTTTAGTTTTTTTTTCTTTCTTTTCTCTCGAACTGTCTTTCTTCAACACGCAAGAATTCTTTGATAACTATGTGCTTGTTGTTTGTCATATATATATATATATATATATATATATATTATATATATATATATATGTGTGTGTGTGTGTGTGTGTGTGTATAACGACGGCGTGACAATGTTTTTTTTTGCAGTGGGTGGGTTATATTTCTGAGTACTCTGCCTATTTATTCTTTGCATATATAACGGAGAAATATGACCAGGCTACAA
>CM042146.1:13938554-13966054 GCA_023376005.1 Doryteuthis pealeii
TGCTTTCCAAAGTACAAACTAACATTTCGTATTAGTCGAAAACTGATACATGTGCACTGCTATATTATCTATTCTGCGCGCGAGCATGAGCAAGCCCCATTCCCAACAAAAAGACAGTATATAAGTATTACCAATATATATATATATATATATATTTCGGGGCGGTCTGATATCGGTATCAGCCTGGCAGCGAGGGAGTCTACACCTTTTTTACTAGCACTAGACCAAGGAGATGTTTTTTTTAGCGTCTGAGATGGAGCGCCACGCCTAGCATCAGCTCGTCACTTTACCGAACGGATCCATGTGCTACTCATACGCTGAGTTGGCGAGGGCCGGTATCGAACCAGGAACCTTGCGATTCCTAGCCGAACGCTCTACCGACTGAGCTTACACACACAAACATATATAATATATATATATAATATATATATATATATATACTACTTTCCTACTAAATGTACCACGATATCTATAAATATATATTTCTGGTGAGACACATCGCTTTTGCACTTCCCTCATTTGATGTTTTTGTTTTGGGTTAGACTGTTGGAGCACAATTAACACAGTATACAATGAATTTATTACATTGTTCATACATGAATGGAATAAAGTGTAGGAAAATATTATTCGAAATGTATACTAGTTGGTTATACAGATAGATGGCTTAGCGGTAATTGTTAAGAATTTGATGCTGCTCGGAATCATTTTGTGCCTCTTATTCAATCTTAGCATTTAGGTCTTGTACACAATTGTGTCTCTCACTGACCCCCCTCTCTCTCACACAGATATGCATGATAATATTTAAACCTTATACCAGGCAAACTCTTTCATAAGTCTCTCTCTTTCTCATATATATATATATATTATATATATATATATATGTCTGTGTGTGTGTGTGTGTGTGTAGATAGAGGTAAAATAGGTAGATATAAAATATTACGATAAATAGAGGGAAACATTGACAGAGAAATATATTACGACAAAGAGATATAGAATTATATAACCAAAGAGAGATAAATAGATAGAAGTAGATTACGACAGAGAGATAAATAGACATATAGATGTATATATTACGAGAGAGAGAGAGAGAGAGAGAGAGAGAGAGAGAGAGAGAGAGAGAGAGAGAGAGCGAGAGAGAGGAGAGAGGAGAGAGAGAGAGAAAGAGAGAAAGAGAGAGAGAAGTATATTACGACAGATAGATAGATAGATAGAAAGATAGAAGTATATTACGACAGATAGATAGATAGAAAGATAGAAGTATATTACGACAGATACATAGATAGAAAGATAGATAGAAAGATAGAAGTATATTACGACAGATAGATAGATAGAAAGATAGAATTATATTACGCTAGATAGATAGGCAGATAGATAGACGTATATTACGATAGATATATAGACGTATATTACGATAGATAGATAGACAGATAGATAGACGTATATTACGATAGATAGATAAATAGATAGACGTATATTACAATAGATAGATAAATAGATAGAAGTATACTACGATAGATAGATAAATAGACAGAAGTATATTACGATAGATAGATAAATAGACAGAAGTATATACGATAGATAGATAGATAGAAGTATATTACGATAGATAGATAAATAGATAGAAGTATATTACGATAGATAGATAAATAGATAGAAGTATATCACGAATAGATAGAAAGAAGTATATCACGATAGATAGATAGAAAGAAGTATATCACGATAGATAGATAGATAGATAGATAGAAGTATTACGATAGATAGAAAGAGGTATATCACGATAGATAGATAGATAGATAGATAGATAGATAGATAGATAGATACAGATAGATAGATAGATATAGAAGTATATCACGATAGATAGATAGAAGTAGATAGATAGATAGAAGTATATCACGAAAGATAGATAGAAGTATATCACGATAGATAGATAGATAGATAGAAAGATATATCACGATAGATAGATAGAAGTATAGAAGATAGATAGAAGATATAGATAGATAGATAGATATATCACGATAGATAGATAGATAGATAGATATAGATAGATAGATAGATAGACATAGATAGATAGATAGATAGATAGATAGATAGATAGATAGATAGATAGATAGATATATATCACGATAGATAGATAGATAGATATATAGAAGTAGATAGATATAGAAGTATATCACGATAGATAGAGATAGATAGATAGAAGTATATCACGATAGATAGGTAGATAGATAGATAGAAGTATATCACGATAGATAGGTAGATAGATAGAAGTATATCACGATAGACAGATAGACAGATAGATAGAATCACGATAGATAGATAGATAGATAGATAGATACACGATAGATAGATAGATAGATAGATAGAAGTATCACGATAGAAGTATATCAAAATAGATAGATAGATAGATAGAAGTATATCACGATAGACAGATAGACAGATAGAAGTATTAGATAGATATAGATAGATAGATAGATCACGATAGATAGATAGATAGATAGATAGATAGATAGATAGAAGTGTATCACGATAGATAGATAGATAGATAGATAGATACGATAGATAGATAGATAGATAGATAGATAGATAGATAGAAATATATTACGATAGAAAGAAAGAACTATATACGATAGATAGCATATATTCGATAGATGGATGGAAATATATTACGATAGATAGACGATAGATAGCGAGAGAGACACATATTACGATAGATGGATGGAAATATATTACGATGGTAAGGCAGATAGAAAGACGGGGATAGACACTAGTTTATGCATATATATGCACATGTATTGAAATAGGGATAGAGACATCGATAGATACAGATCTATATATAGATAGATATTTTCATAACTACCGTATATACTCGTGTATCTGTTGAATTTTTCGAAACCTGATTTTTAGCCAGAAAAATTGCATCGACCTATATATATATATATTATATATATATATATAATATATATATATATATATATATATATATATATATATATTAGAAATAGTTTTATATGACTAAAATTCGGAAACACGAAGAATGACTTAAGAAAATTTTTGGCTTCAAAAATTAATACCGAACATTAATGTTTTCAGGAACATTAAACAGGGATCGACCAATACACAGAATCGACTTATACTCGAATGTATATCTGGTAACCTTGACGATGGATAGGTAGATAGTAACTATTATTTAGATAGACTATAATTGTTATAAAACACGTGTGCGTTTGGTACACACCCGCACACGCACTAAGACGTTATTTAAATGCCTCAAATACACTCAAAAATGATTCTGCGTTCACACTAAGGCTTACACACGCACACAAGATAAGCACACTTTCGCATATTCCCACACATTTACATATACGCTTATGTCTTTTTTTTTTTTCTTACGCAATTCTTTCTACGAGTCTATATAAAATGTGTATGTCTATATGTGCATACAAGTCAACGACATTCATGAACCCCATATTCACGTAGATAGATGTACATCAATTTGTTCACATCTATCGAAGTGTGCACTTTGTTTTTCTGTCGACGAATCCTAGTAAGCACGTGTCTGTCCGAACTAAATCACATTAACAGAGAATTCGCGTGCAGAAAAAGCGCCATGCCTACCTTATTTCATATTTACTACTCGCACACGAAAACACACACACACACACTCAACTTAATGTGTTCAGTTAAACTCTGTCTGACACAAGGCCCTGAAAAATAGGAATCTCAAAGAGAATCGAACCTCCTATAAATTGAGGACTTGAGACCTTTCGTTCTCCAACAGGCACTCAATATATATTCGTGTTTCTGTTGATTTGAAAGCAACTAAATAAAAACGGTATGTATAATTGATCATGCAGAATATACATTTAAATGTATAGAAGATACAAAGCTGATAAAAATATGTGTAATATATATATATATATATATATGCACTCAGTATATACTCCTATATCTATGATGCTTGAAAAGTCACTAAATAAAAACATCTATGTAAAGTTGGTCATGTAGAATACACATCCAAATATACAATGGTTGGACCTACATATACTGCAAGAAGAAACAAAGCTTATATATATATATATATATTATATATATATATATATATATATATATATATATAGGGAAGTATGCATGTAGATATGTACTTAGGTCTTCTTTAAATGTCACAAAGTCAATGGAATGACAGAGATAGATAGATATCTATATACTGTGGAATAAATAAATGTATGTATAAACAGATATAATGGTGTACAAATCTGACACATAATGAAATAAAACTGTATAACACACACACACACACACACACACACACACAGAGTCGCCGGTACAAACTCATGCACGTGCACAAACAAAGACACGCGTACACACATTGCGATACTCACACATGTCTCTCAATTACACACACACACACACACACACACACACACACACACACACACACACACACACACACACACACACACACACGTATTTAATTTCAATTTCTCCCTCACACAATAAGTTAACTCATTGTTTATTCTTTCTTATGTATGATTTGAGAGATTCTTTTTTTTTTAATGATTTTGTTCTATCACCATTTTGCGATCAGAAGAAATATCCTCTGATTTTAGAAGTATTTTTTTTTCGGGTAGAAGTACACAACCCTCGCATAAATACAGATTTTTTGTTACTTTCATTAGCATTAAATGTTAGTTGCAAACTAATATAAGGATCATCATTTTTATTGTACTTATACACACACTAAGATATTCATGCCAGATATACTTACACTATATATATATACATATACATATACACAGATATATATATACACATACATATATATGTATATATACACATATGTACATATATATACACACATACATATATATGTATATATACACATATGTACATATATATATACACATACATATATATGTATATATACACATATGTACATATATACACACATGCATATATATGTATATATACACATATATATATATATATGCATGTATGCACACACATATACATATATAGATTTATGTGTGTTTATGTAAATATACATGTATGTGAGTTTCAAATGACATACATTATAGCATTAAGTTACCTAATCGTGATGAAATAATAATGACATGTGGACCCCAAACATCGATGAACTCACCTGATTTTAAAAACATTAACACGAACCAAAAAGGCATTTGTTGTGGGGGGGGGGGACAAACAGGTTAAAGGGATGGTTTGGTTAGTAGATATTTATTTTTTTTGCAAATCATTTGTCAAACCGAGGGTCAGGGAAAACAGGGTTGGGACAACGACTCACCTTGACGTGGAACATAGACATTAAGCTTTAAACAATCCTCCTCTTGATCAACCAACAACGGTCTTATCCTTCGTAGGTATTCCTTTCTATATTTTGGGACTTTGGCGTCCTTTAGGGCGCCCTCGTCCATTAATTTTTGTGGACAAACCGGCGGCCTCTTTAAAACGGGGGATGTTCCGTCCCATCGGAACGGTGGGTTTCCGGGCGGCATAAAGCGCATCGCATCCTTTCGGAACGAAGCATAAGGTATTCCGAGGTAAGCATCCACAGGTCGTAGGAGCAGGTCCTTACGGAAAAGGATCTGGACCCCGCGGATTTTACCGTATTTTGTTTCGATAATCCGTTCGCTTATAATCTTTTCGAAAGCGTCCTGGGCTCGGGCGCTTTCGGTCACCAGGGTAATTTCAAGCATGCCGAGTAGTAAAACCAGTTGAAAGAATTGAAGGAGCTGAGTGGGTAGCCGTAATAGACCAGATGTATATCCATTCCGTGCAGATTTATTGCCAAAATTCACAGAAGAAGATCCAAAAGACGAAGAAGATAACGAAACTCCGGGCACAAACATTGTGGCCCGAATTATTTAAAAAAAAAAAAAAAGAAAAAGAAAAAAAATCAAACAAACCAAGCACACGACCCTGATATATGTATGAATATATATATAAATATATATATATATTTCAATATATATATATATACATATATATAATTTTTTTATATATATATATTATTTTATGTGCAAATTGCAATTTTTTTTTAAACGAAAATTATACTAGTGGCCGTGTGTTTAATATAACAAGACATGAGCAGCATGAGATAATTAAATCCGTTGTGAATTAGCTGAATGTAAAGTATCGTAGCAGAGCTGATGCTGGCCGACGTGTATAAGTCGTAGACTGTAGTCCACTGTATAGAGTTGTACAGGTCTTCGTTGTCTAGCTGGTGATGTTGTAGCTGTTGTTGTTGTTGTTGTTGTTGTTCATCCTCGTAGTCGCGTTGGAGTTGTTCTTCCTTCTTTGCTTCCTCGCTTTCTTCTTTATTCCTTCTTTAAATTCGTAAGAAAAGTACACGTAAAACAAAAAGTAAAAGAAACAAAAAATAAACAAAGATTAATAACACTAATGATAATGATGATGATGATGATTACTTCTTAAAAAAAAAAAGAAGAGAGAGTCGTATATTCAGGGACCGGTTACCAAACACTGACATTATTCTTCTTATTATTATTATTCTATCGGCGTAATCATTTTTTTGGCCATTCTTATAGTAAACTTCACACTTGCTTTTTAATACTTATTTTCTTTCCTTTCTTTTTTTTTTTTTCTAAGCTAAGGACATCTTCGACTATTTTATCAGTATTATTACTGTTTATTCAATTATTATTACGGTACTATTGTTGCCGTCAAAGTAGTCTTTGTCGTCGAAGTCGTCGCCGTCTTTACGAGTTGATTTCGTTGTGTTTGTTTCGTTACTACTATTGTAGGGCCGGCAAATTTGTTTAGTATGAACCATGTAGAGCTGCTATCATTACCATCATCATCATCATTGCTTCGTTTATCATCATAATTTTTATCGCCACGCTTGTCATCATCGTTGTCATAGTAATAGTAGCATTAGTTAGACTTTCCATCCTTTAGTAGTAGTTGTACTAGTGTCGGCATTTGCAGCAGAAATTGTTATGATATCGAAGTCGAGTAGCAGTATAAGGTGTAGTAGAAGCGAGAATAGTTGGAATGGTTACGAGAGAAGGGGTTGTTGAAATAGTGGCGGTAGTGGCAGTAGAGAGACATTAGCAGAAGGAATATCAGAAGCCGTTGTCAAGTTCGTCGTCATCTTCATCAGTCATGGTTGCGATACACTTTGTTATTGAAGAAGCAGAAGCAGTCATAATAATTATAGTTATGTGAGACACCCATCATTTGACAGTTCTTATTATCTATATATCGCCGAATATGCTAGAGATTCGACTTTTCATACAATCGTTAAGTTTTCTAATTCCCAAATGAAGTTACTCGTTTTCAGTTTGGCCGATGCTCGCTTAAACTGGCTATTAGAAAAGGGGAAAACATAGATAGATAGATAGATAGATAGATAATAGATAGATACATACATAATCGTTGTAATTGGTTATTAAAAAAGTAGAAAAATAGATAGACTGATAGAAAATCTTTTAAACTGGATATTAGAAAAGAGGCTCACACAGAAAGATAAATAGACTGACAGATAGATTTTTATTTACACTGGCTATTTGAAAAGGGACTATATATATATATATATATATATATATATATATATATACATACAACATAAACAGAGTGAAAGACAGAAAAATAGATAAATATAAGCAGGTAAATAAATAAATACATACATACATACATACATTTGGAGGATATGTGCTTAATTGAAGTCATACCTAATTTTGAAAATTACATAATGATTAATGAATTTAGGCGGGCATATATGTTCAAATGTAAGGCTAAACAAATCGAGACAATGTCATTGTTTAGCCTTACATTTGAACATATATGCCCGCCGAAATTCATTAATTATTAAGTAATTAATTTTCAAAATTAGGTATGACTTCAATTAAGCACATATCCTCGAAAAATTGTCGGCTTAAAGCCATATAAAAATAAACACATTTGTTTGTTTACTTAACCTCATTCATATATATATATATATATATATATATATATATATATATATATATATAGAGAGAGAGAAGAGAGAGAGAGAGAGAGAGAGAGAGATAGAGGGGAGAGAGAGAGAGACTGGCAGACATACAAATCGGCAGAAGGATAGAGAGAATGGTCGAAAGATAGAAAGATGGCTTGATAGATTTTCGCTTAAACTGGCTATAAGAAAGGGGATAGATAGATAGATAGATAGATAGATAGATAGATGTTCACTTGAACGTGCCATGTTGAAATAAATAATGGATAGATAGACAGACATACAGACCTCCCCTTAAACTGTCTCTTAGAATAGAAGTAAAGAAAGATAGATATATAGAGTGACAAAATTAAACAGCAAACATAATATTTTGTGAGTTTATATTTATTTTTGTCTTTCGTCCGTTCGTAGTGATACAGCAGAGAGAAGAAGTTGAAGAGCAAATAAATCGTTTTCATAAATACGTGTCTACGCGAAATATATGAAGTCGTTAAAACAGTTCGACTTTCAATGAGAAACACGATTTTTAGAATAGTAAATATAATTTAATATAATTGTAACCGTATGTTTTCTTAAATGAAAATATATGTTTAAAAAATTAAATTATTGAAATTATTAAAGATTCATTACGTAGGGATATACGTTTATGTTTTGCTTGACTATATATTTGAATACATAACCACGTTTTGAAAACGAATGCATTTGATTTGATTTTCATTATATAATATATATATATATATATATATATATATATATATATATTATATATATATAGTATGAAAAAAAGTAATAAGACAAACAGGAATATTTTTTATATATGTCATTTATTCTCAACTAGTTTCGACCGTAGGTCATCGTCAGGAGAACATTTCTTATTTGAAGAAATTGTTTTTAGATTTTTTGAAAGGGAGCATTATGGAAGAAATATATATATATATATATATATATATATATATATATATATATATATGTGTGTGTGTGTGTGTGTGTGTGTGTGTGTGTGTGTGTGTAATATGCAATGGGAGATATCCTTTTTTAGAATAGTTCAGATGAGAAAGAATCGTGTTCCTATTTTGCATTGTGCAAAGAAGCGAATAAATTCGAAAAGTGAAAATACTTTTTTATGTCTCATAAATATAGAACAGTTTGATTTTGTTGGCGCGAGATTGGTAAATACGAGATAGAAAGCCAGCATGTGCATCGGGTTGGAGACATATTTCGCATACGCATGTTCGAGTGGATGTGGAAGCGAGTCATGCAAACTTGCCGAAATATAAAAAACTGGCACACGCACACACACACACACACACACACACACACACACACATTATATATATATATATATATGAAATATGTATATTTTGGCAGAATCTTTTCTTTCAAATAGAATCCTTATTGTTTCCAGTTTTTTGTTATGTTTTTTCTTTTAAGTTTTCTAACAATTTTTTGAGGTATCATCTTGAAAGATATCTTGATATTGATAATTTAAACAAATATAAACAGCCTTGACAATGGTTCAGAAAAAAACCGAAAGTACTTGGTTTGCCAATGATAAATCTTTCGGATAACGGATAAGAAAATATGGTTATTTCCTATAAATACAACCTGAAAAAAGGGGGAACCACACTGACTGATAATTTTTTAAATTTATTTATTGATCTACTAGGAAAAAAGAAACAGGGTTAGGTTAGGGTTTAGGGTTAGTTTAATGGGAAAATAATGGGTAGATTAATTAATAGATTAAATTCATTCATTCAGGTTCCCCTTTTTAGGGTTGAGTTATAGAAAATAACCGAAAATATAATAAACCTGAAAACAATAAGGATATCTTATTTTTAAGTGTGTAAGTGGAGGGTTGTAGTTAAAGGAAAGACTACGGAGTAGTTTCTTGTAGTAGTATCAGCCGGACAGCGAGAGAGTATTTCCCCTTTTCATTAGCGCTAGAACAAGGAGATTCTCTTTAGCGTCTGAGTTCCAGACTTTCCGTCAGCTCCCCACTTTACCGCACAGATCAATGAACGCTAATCATGCGCTGATTTTTCGTGGGCCGGTATCGAACCTGAAACATTATGGTTCCTAGTCGGATTCTTTACTGACTAATCTAAAACAACTGGCACACAAACGCACACACCACACACACACACACACAACACACACATATATATGTGTGTGTATGTGTATGTGTGTGTGTGTGTGGATTGAAAAGTTGATATGGTAACTGCATATCTGTTGTTGTTAAATGTTTTAACCAATGAGATATAAGCCCTGCAATGAGGGCACCTCACGTGATGTAATAGTTAGCAAGCTCGCTTCGCAAACCATTGTTAATGAGTTCGATTCTCATTGGGCACCCCATGCTTCTGGCCTTGTGCCACATCTAAGCTACGCTTAGTAAATAACTATAAGCCCTGCAGTACCGGTGCAAGATGTATGTAAACCGCAAGGTGGACTGGGTAAAAAAAAAATCATTTGGTTACATATGAGAGTATGGCCTTTTCAGCCGCCCCTCTTCTATGTTATTGCATCTAAAAGGGTCACTCTGATTTGTTGTTTTGGATAACTTGTGGCAAAATGTGGCTAGCTCAACACACACAGAAAGCTCACCACGTTTGTCAAGCACCAGCTTATTTAATAACCACCATCAATATAAATTGGTTATTTATTAAGGTACATCCCAAAGTTAACAGACTTGGCACATAGCATGCATTCATCTTTCCAATCTATAACACGCAAATTATGAGAGAAGTTCATTTCATGAGTGGATTATAATGGAGAGTTTATCTTGGTTGCATTAACACTGCTGGAGAACCCAGTTTGCCCTACTATTTAACAATACCTTATGCGGGATAGAAGAGACGGATACCCGCAATTCCTGAACAGACTAACCTCAGGTGAAACGCAAATAGTATCATCAAGTATTTCCCGTTATGTTAATATATATACTCCATACTATTTCAAGTTATTTCACTTTTCCAAAATGTTCTTGATAACCTAAGAAAAAAAAAAATTTATAATATATTAATAATTTGAAGGTATTACAATTAGTATAAAAAATAAAAAAAAAGATGCTGTTTTTTTGTCTTATCGATTTCAAAGAAACTTTATCTTGAGAGACGAAAATCAGAAATGAACGTGCTTAAGTTTTTTTTGAGTGGTGATACTTTTTTTTCTTCTTTTTTCTTCTTTTTTTTCCTCTCCTTTTTTTCTTTCTCCTCCCTCCTTCTTTATGTTATGAATGAAATGGGCGAATAACTGTAATTTCTTCTTATTTAAAAAAAAAAAATTTTGAGAACGAATGTGTATCCAATATTGTCTGTTTATGATCCGGTGAATATTGCAATGTAGCCGTTCCAGAATTTTTCGTAATTCTGTTCTGAACCCATATGCCATACAAGTTTGAATTGAAAGTTTTGCAATATTTTGGGACGTGCTAGTTTTCCGAAGCTGTTCAAGGTGTGGGAATTACCCCAGTGGTTGCAAGCACCGTATTAGTTGGGGGCGATGATACTTTGTACATTGCTTTATTCCATGTGTAATTTGAAAGATTTACAGATGAACGGGTAACGAAGTCAAATTCGCTTCTTGTAAGAATATCGAAGATTGATGATCGCAGTAGAGTAACTAGATTGGTAAAAAAAAAAAAAAAAAAAAAAAAAACAAAAAAAAAAAATGCTCGAGTAGCAAGAATTTCGGCGTTTAGTCGAGGTCAGGTTGGCCCTCACATTTTTGGAATATATATATATTTATATTCTTCTAACATACTCATCTTCTATCTTCTTTAGGATCGTATCGTGATTTCTTCGAATTGGCTAGATATCTGCCTCTATTTCGAGGTTTTCTTTCTGTTATGGCTTTATCCTCTTCCATATTTTCTTCTTTTTTTAAATCTTGGAAACACGGATACATTTTTGTGCACACTTTTTATTCCCTATACATTCAGTAGCACATATGTCGAGCACATCTGCCCCTACAGAGCTGTCTGGTAATATTCGGTCCAGAATTCTCTGAAGTTCTGACTCTTGAGGCCAATAAAAGCCTTATTCCATTTGAACTTTTGTTCAACACATGTCAGTTTTATTATCAGATTTTCTACTGACTTACTGTTAATTTTAAAATCTAATCTACACTTCCTTACCAAAATGATTGGCTATGCCATTTCATTATGTAACAGGAAGTCAAGCAAATCCGGTTAGTATTAGGTGATCTTGGCATATCAGTGTCCAGTGTGGTTCCTCATCTTCACAAAATCACCCGGAGCTATTGAATCCTGACTGAAATATTGCAAATCATTTGAATCACCCAAGTAATTTTGAAATCATTCAAAGTCTGTATTCCTATTTTTTTATAACGCGCAAGATTTAAATTGCAAACATCGCACTTCCACCAGAAACTCGTGATAGTTTCCTTTTATTTAAAGTGAATATTGCAATTGTGTTATTAGTATGTTTTGGTTTTCTCGTCAAATTTTCTAATTTTATTTTCATTTCTGCGAATCATTGTTTTATTCATTTGAATGAATTGTTCAAACAGTTCACTAATTCGGTTTTGTTATGACGTACTGATAATGATTTGAATTAATAATGTATTGTCAATAGCTAAAAAAATCTCCGATTTTAAACAAACTCAACCAAATTATGGTAAATCTTTCCGGAATTATATTAACATCTCATGTATCAAATAAATTCCTTGTTATTGTAAGTGAATGTTGCGGAAGAATCAGAAAGAAAATCAATGATTTCCGTTCATCGTGACGAAATGTTTCCGATTTGGTCACTTTTGTTGTCGTTAAATCTAGGAGTGTAGATTTTTCTTTAACTGTCAAATTAATTGTACAGGAACACAATACAACACTATCTTTGTCTTTCTCAAACTCACATTTTGAGATATATATATATATATATATATATATATATATATATATATATGTTGTGTGAAGTACTTTTATAAACATGAATTGTTTAATTCTATATAAATGAACAGTACAATAGGTTTGAGTTTGTCAGCCTTATATATATATATATATATATATATATATATGCGTGTGTGTCTGTCAGTCAAATTACTTTTTTCTTTCTTGTTTCCTTTTTGAAAAAACCCTATTTCGTAAGGAAGATTTCTTCTCTGGACTTTTTGGATTATATATATATATATATATATTATATATATATATATATATATATGCGTGTGTGTGTGTGTGTGTGTGTGTGTGTGTGTGTGTGTGTGTGTGTGTGTGTGTGTGTCAGTCAAATTACTTTTTTTCTTCTTGTTTCCTTTTTGAAGTCAATGTGCATGTGAACAGGCAGAGAAAGTCTTTCCTTTGGAAAAATGTGTATATTCACTTATGTAAACTGGCTGAAACGAGATCAGTCCAATCTACTTGACACAATCATAAAGACACACCTTTGAAGTGTTTCGAAGTAAAGAGCAGAGTAAAAGAGAAACACTTACACACACAAAAAAATAGGAATGTAACACGAGCGAAAAAGACAACATGCAAAAAGGTGAAGATAAAGAATAAAAGATAAAAGATTCTTTTTGAAAAAAAAAAAAAAAAAAAAAAAAAATAGAATGATTTAAATTAGTCATGTTCTTGTGTGTGAGTGAAAAATAAAGTGTGCGTATATATATATATATATATATATATATATATATTATATATATATATATATATATATATACTAGCAAATATATGCACCCTTCGGTTGCAAGTATTTAGGTTTTGATGTTATAAAATATTGTATCAAATTATAAACTATTTAGAAAATGATAAACTGAGGGGTATAATCGAAAAATAGAACAGCTTTAGATTTAGCTCTTCCATCATTTTCTTTCACTCCCGTCTTTCATTTTTCCTAATTTATCTATTTAGATAGATTATGAAGTATTTAATAAAATTACAGTTCTTTTGTCTTGTTTATGGATTTCTTTTAAGATTTATCCCCGAGATCTTTGCTCAGATTTGTTAAGATAAAACCAAACAATTAGAAATCAATAATACTAAGCATATATTTATCAAAATCAAATTTTAAATATCAATATGCAAATTAGCCTTCTCGTTCACACTGTAAACCGCTATTTTGTTGTATATATAAATACAATTACATGCTATTAGTAGGTAGATATGGTCAACAGTATTAATAAGGTATAACAATTTTATCAATAATTGAGGTTTAAATAAAAATAAATTCATGGTAAATGTGACGTCAATAACTAAGGGAATTATGACTTGAATAGTGATTTAGTTTCGGTTACAGACAGACAAACACACAATCTCCATTATAATAAGATATATATATGTGTGTGTGTGTGTGTGTGTGTGAAATAAAATTGGAACTTAATCCGACAGTGTAAATATGATATATTGAAAAAACAAAGGATGTTTACAAATGCATGGGCTCATCAGGAGAGAATGTGCAAACCGTTTCGGGGCCTTCCTCTCTACGGTTTGAAAAGCAACACCGGCCCTCCTCACTGATGATATGAGGACCCTCGCAATATCTGCATCGACCGCACGTGGATCGGTCTTCAACAAAAATAAGACGGGAAGAAATGACCGTTAGCAAAACAGAACGCTGCTATTCAAAAGAAAAAGTGCGCTGTCTGTAGTAAAATAAAATTAATTTTATTTCAAATAAAATGAATTTTATTTTTAATTTAAGAAAAATCAGAAGCATTATAGTATATAATAAGACTCATTTTATTTTTGTTGAATACCATACACGTGCGTCGATGCAGATATTGCGAGGGCGGTGTTGCTTTTTAAACCGTAGAGAGGAAGGCCCGAAACGGTTTGCACATTCTCTCCTGATGAGCCCATGCATTTGTAAACATCCTTTGTTTTTTCAATATATATATATATATATATATATATGAGAAGTAAATACCCAAGCGATGTGTTTATGATATGGCTTTTTTTAGCCGACAATTTTTGGGAGAATATGTGCTTAACTGAAGTTGTACCTAATTTTGAAAGTTAATTAATTAATAATTAATTAATTAATTAGGCGGGCATACCTATTTAAATGTAAGGCCAAATAAATCGAGAAAAATCAATCTCTGTATGTACATTTCGGCCTATTAGGCCTCATCAGCAGAGCACAAGGCTGTTTTACTATCTATTGCACTGCTGATGAGGCCAAATAGGCCGAAATGTTCATACAGAGATTGTTTTTCTCGATTTGTTTAGCCTTACATTTAAATAGGTATGCCCGCCTAATTAATTACATATTAATTAATTAAACTTTCAAAATTAGATACGACTTCAATTAAGCACATAATATATATATATATATATATATATTATATATATATATATATTGTGTGGTGTGTGTGTGTGTGTGTGTGTGTTTTGGAATAGGGCTCTGTGATGTGTTAGATTGATAAATATAAACACGTTGTACTCAGCGAGGGAGTCTATCCTTTATTCACTAGCGCTAAACCAAGGAGATTGTTTTTTAGCATCTGAGGTGGAGCGCTACACCTACCATCAACTCCTTACTTTACCGCACAGATCCCTGAGCTACTCATCCGCTGAATTGTCGAGGACCGGTATCGAACCAGCAACCTGGTTGTTTTTAGCCGAACGTTCAACCGACTGAGCTAACCCGACACTCATCCTAAATGTTCCTGAGAGAGAGAGAGAGAGAGAGAGAGAGAGAGAGAGACGGTGATGATGATGATTAGACGTAAACAATAGTTAGTATATCCATAGTTAAAAGCTGGGATCCTTATATTGTTACGAAATCACCCAGATAGGTGTATATATACATATAATATATATATATATATATATATATATATATATAATATATATATACCAACCCCTCCATATGAGGTGGATGTGACACAAGGTCAATTTCTTTAGCAGGGATTAACATATTTGAATCCTGAGATTTCCTTCTCCTAGATTGGTTGTCTAAAAGGTAGAGAGCCCAGAGCACCGTAATACCTGGAGAGAATATTTGAATTCATACCATTCACAAGGATATTAGCCCATGTGAAATTCAAACACACTCGTCTAAGATTTGAACTGGGTTGGTTCCGTCCATTTCCTGCGACCATAACCATTACACCACGATCCCCTTACTCTCTCTCTCTCTCTCTCTCTCTCGGCTTTTTGCCAATCCACGAAGTAAATAAATTTACTTCTGGGTTAATAAAATCGAGTTAAAGAGTGCTCAATAAAAAGAGCTAAATATACGTATATATATGAGAGGGGGCGCTTCAGGCGCTGGGCAATAAATCCAGCCCCGCCACCGAGGGGGCAGGTATTGCCTGGGTGGAAAGCCCCCTGGGATCGACGCTATTAATTGTACTTTAACCGGTCCAGTGGCGAAGCACACTGGACCCCCGGATGGGGCAGGCGAGAGAGAGAGAGAGAGAGAGAGAGAGAGAGAGAGAGAGAGAGAGAGAGAGAGAGAAGGCGTTGAATAAATTTCTTTTTAAAAATTATGTCTATCAACTAAGGTCGAACTAATTGAAAAAAATACAAAATAACACGAAAGAAATATTCATGTTGTCTTATCACTGTTTGTTCCCCCCCCACATATATATATATATTTGGGAGAATATGTGTTTAATTGAAGTCGTACCTAATTTTGAAAGTTAATTAATTAATAATTAATTAATTAGGCGGGCATACCTATTTAAATGTAAGGCGAAACAAATCGAGAGAAATCAATCTGTATGTACATTTCAGCCGATTAGGCCTCATCAGCAGGCCGAAATGTACATACATGTCCGCCTAATTAATTAATCATTAATTAATTAACTTTCAAATCGGGTACGACTTCAATTAAGCACATATTCTCCCAAAAGTTGTCGGCTAAAAAAAGCCATGTCAAAACACATCGCTTGTGTATTTACTTCTCATATATATATATAGAAGAGAGAAAGAAAGAGAGAGAGAGAAGAGAGAGAGAGAGAGAGAGAGAGAGAGAGAGAGAGAGAGAGAGAGAGAGAGAGACAGGCAGACAGAGGAGTGCAAAGAACCCTAGATAATAGAATGACAAAGCCGACAATCATTGATTTAGAAAATGATAGACATAAACAGATAAAGATGGAGAAAAATAAAATAATAGAAAAGAGATTCTTCTAGTTAAGAAAGGATTTAGTTGTATACGAAGAACGAGAGACAGATGGATAACGTTAGGTTGATCGAGAAACGAGGAGATTCGCTCTATGAGCAAAGTAGTGACGATTCAACAGGACTGCATCTCGCCAAACGTAAAAGATAAATAGTGAGGAGGTGAGTAATAAAGAAGCAAGCGAGCAAGAAAGGGTGAAAGGGGGCGAGGGGGAGTCAGAGAGAAAGAGATGGAGCTGAAAAAAAAAGAAACAAAAAAAAAAAAAGAAGCAGTCAACTTTAGAAAGAAAGTAAGCTTGGCATGAGATGGAAGGGTAAGGAGACAATATATATATATATATATAATATATATATTATATATATATATATATATAATATTCTGATGTGATAACGCATCCATAATAATAGGGTGGAAAGAAGAGACAAAAGAGAGTGACAAAGAGAGACAAGAAGAAACTAGAACGGCATGGCGGACGAATTCCTCTGCGCGAGCACGTGCGTGCGCGTACATGTGTGTGCGCGTGTGTGTGTGTGTAGTGTGTGTGCCTGTGTGGTGTGCGTGCCTGTGTTTGTGCGTGCGTACTGCCGTGTTGGGTGTGCGTTGCGTGTGTGTTGGTGTGCGTGCGTGTGGTTGGGTTTGTGCGTGTGTGTGTGTGCGTGTGTGCGTGTGTGTGTGTTGGCTGTGGTGTTGTGTGTGTGTCTGTTGTGTGTGGTCTTTGTTGTGTGTGCGTGTGTGTTGGGTGTGTTGTTGTGTGTGTGTTGTGTTGTGTGTGTTGTGTGTGTGTGTGTGCAGCTGTTTGTGTGTGTGTCTGTGTTGTGTGTGCGTCTTTGTTGTGTGCGTGCGTGTGTGTTGGGTGTTGTTGGTGTGTGTCTGTGTTGGTGTGTGTGTGTTGTGTGTGTGTGTTGTGTGTGCAGCTGTGTTGTGTGCGTGCGTGCGTGCGGTGTGTTGGTGTGTGGGGCATGTGTGCGTGTGTGCTGGGTGCGTGCGTGTGTGTTGGGTGTGGGTGTGTGTGTGTGTGTGCGTGCGTGTATGTTGGGTGTGTGCGTGCGTGTATGTTGGGTGTGGCGTGCGCGCGCACGTAGGTACGCGACCGAATGCAGCGTACTCTGGTCTCCCTCCACCCACTTTTTTAATTTTCTGTGCCAGCTAACGGTGTTCGAAATTACATAAAGGCGAGAAAATGAATATTTTTGGATCTGCTTGTGTAAGAGTCTGAGAATGTTGACATGATAGTATACCAACAGGAGACCGTTATATTGAATTATGGTAAAGAGCTGCATCTTTTGTCTCAGAGATTATATCCACTAACCAGACATTATATATTTTTGTTTCGTAATTTCATATGAAAATATATATCGCTTTTCTATATAAGATACGTAGTAGGAAACATACACACATGAGAGATATCAATAAATGTTCACACACACACACACCACAATATATATATATATATATATAAAATGGAAAAAGTGACTTATTTACATTACATACACAATATATAATGGAAAAGGTGACTTATTTACACACACACACACACACACACACACACATAATGGAAAACGGTGACTTATTTACATACACACACACACAATAATGGAAAAAAGGTGACTTATTTACACACACACACACACACACACATAATGGAAAAGGTGACTTATTTACACACACACACACACACACACACACATAATGGAAAAGGTGACTTATTTACACACACACACACACACACACACACACACACACACACACACACACCACAATAATGGAAAAGGTGACTTATTTACATACACACACACACATAATGGAAAAGGTGACTTATTTACAGAGAGAGAGAGAGAGAGAAAGAGAGAGAGAGAGAAGAGAGAGGAAAGAGGGGGATATAAATAGATACTTTATGCGCGTATGTAGTATTTTATACTATCTATTGTTGAAAGTAACGAGTGGAAAAGTAACTAAACTAAAAGGAAAAATACATGCTTGTATTTACTATGATCGTTATTTCTGTATAGTCAATTTTATTCTAACCCCTCACAGAGACATATAAATACATACATACTCACGTAGACATATACAGAGACACACAAATACTTATTCACAGAGAGAGAAAGGAGGAGAAGGGAGAGAGAGAGAAGAGAGAGAGAGAGAGAGAGAGGAGAGAGAGAGAGAGAGAGACACACACACAGATACTTATAAGTAAACAAAGAGAGAGAAGAGAGTCACACAAAAAATTATATATATATATAATATATATATATATATATATATAAACAGAGAGAGTTACGCACACGCACACACAAAACAAAAACAAACATAGAGAGTACGGCGGACACAAAATATATATTATATATATATATATATATTATATATACTATACACACAAAGAGAGTTACGCGCACACACACATATATATGACACATCACACAGAGTTATATATACATATTATATACACAGTCTCATTGTATATACAAACACATTTATACACAGTCGCACACAGTCCCACATATATACACACAGTCACAGACAGTCTTATGATTACACACACACACAATATATATATATATATATATACACACACAGTCACAGACAGTCTCATATATATACACAAACACACATATATACACAGTCACACAGTCTCATATATATATACTCAGTCACACACACAGAGTCTCATATATATACACAGTCACACACACAGTCTCATATATATGCACAGTCACACACACACACACACACACACACACCACACAACACACACAGATCTCATATATAGTCACAGTCTACTACACAGTCACACACACCACACACACACAGTCTCATTTATATATACAGTCACACAGACCACACAGTCTCATTAATTATACACAGTCACACACACACAGTCTCATATATCATACACAGTCACACAGACACACACACCAGTCTCATATATTCACACAGTCACAAACACACAGTATCATATATACAGTCTCACACACACAGATCATATATGATACACAGTCACACACACACAGTCCCATATATATATACATATATATATATATATATTATATATATATATATATATATATATATATATTATATAGACAAATGTACTATGCTATTATGATTTTGATTACGGAAAATAGAATCTTTGAACTGAATTCAAATTCAATGTGAAATTTCTTATGTTTGCACCAGTAAATTCACGAGACCAATTCTCCTTCTTCCTGACTCTTGAATTTTGTCAGCGAAACCGTTCTAAGATAAGGGCTAAGAAGAATTCAAATCTCAAACCAACATATATCCTTCCAATTTTGCAGGCAAAAGTCATTTAATTCGAAGATCTTGCGGAAGGATACCTCAGTTGATCAAACATTCTGCTGGGAAGAGAATGTATATAACCAGAAGAAAATCTTGGCTAAAGATTAAAAACCCTGTTTCGTAGACCTAGAAAGGAAAATCGTTTTATCTCCCAGTGACTTTGATCATCAGTGTGTTCCATACTTAAGTTCTGCTGACTTATCAAAAAATACGCTTTGTGAATTATGTATATCGTGCATCGTTTATATTTTATGTGTTGTGTGTGTGTGTGTGTGTGTGTGTGTGTAAAACACGCTCTCTCTCTCTCACATAATATATATATATATATATATATATATATTTATATAAAGGTGGCTTACCGGTGAATATGGGCACGGTCGTTTGAGGTGCACAGGATCCAGGGGTTAAGTCCGTGATAAATCAAATACAAAGTGCTCAATACAAAGTAGAGCAAATTTATTGAAGTAGGTTTCTATTGTATCCATTTCTTCAATATATATATATATATATATATATATATATATATATATATTATTAGAGAGAGAGAGAGAGAGAGAGAGAGAGAGAGAGAGAGAGAGAGGGAGAGAGAGAGATGTATACTCTCACAATACATGCCTATATTGACATGTTAACATATCGTGTGTATAAATTTATTTAAGTTAGTTTTCGAAAAGGGATTTTGCAATTTTCGTTTTCGGTCAAAAGTTCCAATCCTATTGAATTTGATAAAGAATGATTTCTAATGATACCCACATTATTTAATTATGTTCCACTTGATATAACAACGCCATTCTATTTTCAAATACATTTTTCAAAATATTGTTGAGTTGTCTGTACTAATAACATGTTTCCCCATACTCATCATGCCTTCTTTAAGGATTTTTTTAATTACTTAAAAAAATATATATATATAGAAATTTCATATTTTTGGCATATCTCAACCACCAAAGGTCAATTTCTTACACGGAGTTTAACAGGTTTGAATTCAGAGTTTTCCTTCTCCTAGACCGGTTGCCTAACCAAAGTTAAAGAGCCCAGTCTGCCCTGCTATTAATCCATAGCTGGAGGGAGAGTAGGATTCATACCTTTCCCAAGGGTATTAGCGCTAAGTGAAATGCAATTACCACATCCAGGATTTGAACTCGGGGTGACGAGTCCATTTCCCATGACTTTAACCACTACACCACGCGCTTCCAAAACTCAGCATTTTATGACACTTTGTAATCTGAAAAGAAAATGTATGTTCCATTTATTGCTCATTTCTATCTTGGTAAATACAATTCTAATCTCGATACTTTTATGGCACACCTTGTATTTAACAAATCTTTTTAATGTCTGTTTGGCTGTTTGAATTATTGTTAAAGAATATCACATAATCATGTGATCTTGTAGTTGGCCAACTTACCATTATACAGGGTCAGGCAAAATGATCTGACACATTTGTAGGTTTAATAAAATGCAAATGAAGTAAAGAAACAATGATCTGACACATGTGTAAATAAAAAGGCAAATAAAATAAAGAAACAAAAAAAGTGTTTTTATTTTCGAAAAGTACGTATAATGCCATTTTTTTTCCATATAATGCCATTTTATTTTGTTTCTTTATAATGCCATTGTTTTTCGTTTCTTTTTCAGTTGCTGCCATGAATTGGACTGGTGAGCATCGCACTTTCATTGTGGAAACGTTTATCAAAACAAACAAATCTGTAACTGCAACACAAAGAGCGTTCCGTTTGCACTTCAATCTTGGTAGACATGATCCCGTACCAGCTCGAAACACGATCTTGTTATGGGTTACCAACTTCAGAGCTACTGGGTCTGCATTGAAACGAAAATCAATTGGCCGACCTCGCACCGCCAGAACTCCAGAAAATGTGGCAGCGGTAAGAGCTTCAGTTCAACAGTCTCCACTCCGTTCCACATTTAAACGCACCCAGGCTCTTAGACTTTCCGAAAGAAGTTTGCGAAGAATTCTTCACAATGATCTTCAAATGCATCCATACAAAATGATGTTGATAAACGTTTCCACAATGAAAGCACGACGCTCACCAGTCCAATTCATGGCAGCAACTGAAAAAGAAACGAAAAACAATGGCATTATAAAGAAACAAAACAAAATGACATTATATGAAAAAAAAATGGCATTATATGTACTTTTCGAAAATAAAAACACTTTTTCGTTTCTTTACTTTATTTGCCTTTTATTTAATCTACAAATGTCAGATCATTTTACCTGACCCTGTACATAGTGTGACACTATCTTCACTTAGTGAAATACGATGGATTTTAATAAAAGATGAGAGATATTGAGCGACGGGCTCATGCCTTTCCCAATAACATTATAGGAATGGAAACAGAAATGACCTTTGTAGCAATATCAAAATCGGTTTGCCAATCCCATTTAACATGTAGTTTACCGTTAGGTTAGCTCAGAATTCAAATTCGTATAATCCTGTGTCTATATTACATGGTCTCTCAGATGGTATGTGAATGCATGCCCACAATATATATCAGAGACAATTAAGGAGTTGCAGAGAGAGAGAGAGAAGAGAGAGAGAGAGAGAGAGAGAGAGAGAGAGAGAGAGAATAACAAAATTCTAAGTGGACCTTCACTCTCTGAGATACATTAATATATCCATCTAACTACACTCGTGTGTATGTGTATATCAGATAGAAAGAAAGAGGAGAGAGACAGAGAGACAGACAGACAGACAGACACACTGAAGAAAATGCGCACACATGCACTTACAAATAGGCATATTTAGAAATTATACCACTATAACGTACAGACTTTCCTATATACGTAGGGAGTAAACAAACTTACATACGTGCACACACACACACAAACATATATATATACACACACTTAGCATTGGGAGGTAGCAGGTGATAAACTTGAATATATATATATATATATATATATATATATATATATATATATATGTGTGTGTGTGTGTGTATATGTGTGTGTGTGTGTGAAGAGAGGTATTAAGAGTGTTTATAAATGAATATTTCTATTATTTACATATAGAAACGTCAAACACAAAATACAAACAAACACACACACACCCACACATACGTGTCTATGTGTGTGCGTGCTTATATATATATATATATATATATATATATATATATATATATATATATATGCCCTCACACATTAATCGTACATCAGCAACGAAGATAAACCTTATCTAAGTCGACATTTAGCAAACGAAATACACAGGTAATTAGTTTATAGTGATGACGGATTGTTTTGAGGTAACCACACTTTTTGGGATGTACCCATTCCAGATGCACCATGATGCTGACAACTGGTGCATCAGTTTACCACAGATAAACCGAAGAACACTTTTTAGTTTTAAGCATTCTCTTCAACTAGCCTGCTCACCTTACCAATGCCAAAAAGGACAATTCATCGTAACATTTTCCCTGTAGTGGATGGTGAAGAAATACATGCATGCCTCTCCCAAGGGCATTTAAGCGCACAGTTCTTGGATAGAATGAAAACTTTCCTCGCTCCATTCACTTTCTCACATGATAACCATTACGCCACGAACACCTAATCATATATATATATATATATATATATATATATATATATATATATATGCTACACACAATGTTTGTGTGCCTAGAATTTGAAGATGATTCGCTGAATCTATTATTTTTAGGATAAACCTTAAACCTGCCACACATACACACAGACACATACACACACACACACACATATATATATATATATGTGTGTGTGTATGTGTGTGTGTGTGTGATAGACAGACAGACATATACTCCCACATACACCGATGTACATTAAATTCACAAAAGGCGTGCAATACCGTTAGTAGGCTCACACATATGCGTAAGCACACACACACATTATATATATATATATATATATTATATATATATATATATATATATATATAATATGAGAGAGAGTGAGATAGAGAGAGAGAGATAGTGAGAGTGAGAAAAAGAGTGAGGGTAATTGGCAAAAACTAATGAATTCTATTCGAATTTCATACCGTTTCTTAGCATTTTATGTTTATTCAGGTATTTTTATGACCACGGATTTTGTTATGAGAGTTCGATTCCTACTGACCGTTCTATTGATCTAAACTTTCAGCACAGTTAATCATTTTAAAATATCCATAATGTAGCATATATATATATATATAATATATATATTATATATATATATATATATATATATATATATATATATACTTCCTTAATGATATTCTATTGCTTTTGGCCAAAACAGTTACCCGTGGCTATCTAGTTGTAGTCTCGGGATTTTTTTATTGTCGACTTATTCTCAAAAATGACCAACGATTGTCGAAATTACATGTACGCAGCTAAGAATCTCAGTGACCTCAGAGAATGTTTAAACTGCCTGCATCCACTTTTTGCGACGACTCCTTCACCAGAATGAAAGAGCAAATACAAAACTCAACACCGAATTCTTGTCTGTATTCTTTAACAGAATATGCCTGCATGTTTTTATATATATATATGTACATGCACACATATACATATATATGTACAAACATGCAAACTCATACATATATCCACATCCATGTATATGCACACACATACATATGCATGGACATACATATATATATATGACAGTATATAAGTCAATAGTAAGTGGAATATATATATATATATATATATATATGTGCATGCATATTTGCACACGCACATATATATATATATACATATATTCAAGCACATTCATTTATATACATATGTACACGCACACATATAAATATATACACGCATATATGAAAGCACAGACATATATACACAAATATTATATATATATATATATTATATATATATTATATACGCATATATGCAAACACAGACTTTACACACACACACACACACACACACTCCACACATACGTGTCTATGTGTGTGCGTGCAAACACAAATATACACACACATTTTATACGCATATATGCAAGCACAGACATACACGCATATATGCAAGCACAGACATACACGCACACACACACACACACACATATATGCAAGCACAGACATACACACACACACACATATATGCAAGCACAGACATACACACACACACACATATATAACAGCAGACATACACACACACACACACATAATGCAAGCACAGACATACACACACACATATATGCAAGCACAGACATATACACACACATACACGCAAGCACAGACATATACACACACACACACATATATGCAAGCACAGACATATACACACACATACACGCATATATGCACAGACATATCACACACATACACGCATATATGCAAGCACAGACATATACACACACATACACGCATATATGCAAGCACAGACATACAACACACCACACACACACACATATATGCAAGCACAGACATACACACACACACACATACACGCATATATGCAAGCACAGACATACACACACACACACATACACGCATATATGCAAGCACAGACATACACACACACACACATACACGCATATATGCAAGCACAGACATACACACACACACATACACACGCATATATGCAAGCACAGACATACACACACACACACATTATGCACACAGACATACACACACACACACACACGCATATATGCAAGCACAGACATACACACACACACACACATATATGCAAGCACAGACATACACACATACACACATACACACACATATATGCAACAGACATACACACACACACACACATATATGCAAGCACAGACATATACACACACACACACATATATGCAAGCACAGACATATACACACACATATATGCAAGCACAGACCTATACACACACACACACATATATGCAAGCAAAGACATACACACACACACACACACACACATAATGCACAGAGCCACCACACATATATGCAAGCACAGACATACACACACACACACACACACATATATGCAAGCACAGACATATACACACACACATATATGCAAGCACAGACATATACACCACACACACACATATGCAAGCACAGACATATACACACACACACATATATGCAAGCACAGACATATACACACACACACATATGCAAGCACAGATATACACACACACACACAGACATATACACACACACACATATATATGCAACGCACACAGACATATACACACATATATATATATGCAGCACAGACATACACACACACATATATATATGCAAGCACAGACATACATACACACACACACATATATGCAAGCACAGACATATAACACACACACACACATATATATGCAAGCACAGACATATACACACACACACATATATGCAAGCACAGACATACAACACACACCACACACATATGCAAGCACAGACATACACACACACACACACACAATGCAAGCACAGACATATACACACACACACATATATATATGCAAGCACAGACATATATACACACACACATATATATATATGCAAGCACAGACATATAAACACACACACACACACATATATGCAAGCACAGACATATACACACACACACACACACACATATATGCAAGCACAGACATATTACACACACACACATATATATATGCAAAACACATACACACATACACACACACACATATATGCAACCACATACACACATACACCACACACACACACATATATGCAAGCACAGACATATAACACACACACACACACACAATATGCAAGCACAGACATATATACACACACACACACACACAGACATATATAACACATATATGCAAGCACAGACATATACACACACACACACACATATATGCAAGCCAGACATGTAACACACACACACATATATGCAAGCACAGACAACACACACACACACATATATGCAAGCACAGACATACACACACACACACACAATATATGCAAGCACAGACATAACACACACACACACACACATATATGCAAGCACATACATATACACCACCACACACATATATGCAAGCACAGACATATACACACACACACACACATATATGCAAGCACAGACATATCACACACACACCACATATATGCAAAGCACAGACATTACACACACACACATATATCAAGCACAGACATATACACACACACACACATATATGCAAGCCACAGACATATACACACACA
>CM042146.1:13968554-13973554 GCA_023376005.1 Doryteuthis pealeii
ACACTTATATATATATATATATGCACGCAAGCGTACACATGTATAAACATATGCACGCGCATACTATACTTATATATATATATATATATATATATATTATATATATAAGAGAGGGGGAGTAAGTGGGGTGGAAGAGAGAGAAACTGTTAATAAGAACAAGTGATTCGATGAGATGCACTGGAACATATTGGGAATAAATTTATGAAATGAATAGCAAAGACAAAGCCAGAAATATAATTGATTAATGCAAATGGAAAAAAAAATGATTAGATAAAAAGCTTCGTAAGCATTTACTACAAAAGTTCACATCAAGGAAGATTATTTATGAATCAATTCCCGAAAGAGAAGAGTTTTATTTGATTTATTTCTTCTTATTTTTTTATTTTTTGTGTACACAACAATTAGATAAATGTTTTGCCTCTAAGAGATGTAAGAGAATAGATTTAAAAAAAAACAACAACTAATAATAAGGAGGCCTAAACCTAAAAGACGCTGATATATACACATGTGAGTTATTATTTATGATAAATGATTAAATAATGAATGAAACTTTAAAAAAAAGAAATTGAAGCATTTTGAATGGGTTACTGGTAACAGAAATCGAAGACGGAAAAGGTTTTGCCTGTAAGAGATGTAGAGATTTTTTTTTAATTATAAGTAACGAGGCACAAACAAACAGGTTGATGTATACGAGTGTGAGCTATTATTTAGGACAAATAATTAAATGAATGAAACTAAATAAACATTGGGAAAAAAACAGAACCATGTTGAACGTGTTAATAGAAGTAAAAATAGAAGCTTTTGCCTCGATGAGATAGGGGAAAAATACAATTAAAATAACGAAACCCAAACCTGAACGAGGTTAATGTATACAAATGTGTGCAGTTATTTAGGAAAACATGACATTTTTTTTTTAAATCGAAGCATTAGGAATGGGTTAATAGAAGCAAAAATATGAGGAAAAATATTTTTCTCGAAGATATGTACCCCCCCCCCAATTAAAATAACGTGCCCCTAATCTGAGAGAAGCTTATATATACAAGTCTGAGATATCATTGAGGTAAAAATAATTAAATTAATGAAACTTTTTTTTTTGTAATTAAAGTATTACGAATGAGTAGTAGAAATATGTGAAAGAAAACAGTTTTGCCTCGAAGAGATATAGAAAACCAAGCAAAAAAACCTTTCAAATAACGAGACCCAAACCTGAAATTAGCGGATTTATAGAAATGTCTTATCATTTAGGAAAAAAAAATAATTAGATTAATATAGCTTGTTTTTTTATATCGAAGTTTTCCGAATGTGGTAATAGTAGTAGAAATAGAAAGAATACGTCTTGCCTCTGAGAGATGTCGAAAAAGACACCTAAAACAATTAAAATAACGAGAACCAAAACTAGCCCAAAACCTGAACGAAGCTAATATGTAAAAGTGTGATCTATTATTTAGGAAAAACATAATTAATGAATCTTTTTTTTTATTATTATTATTAGCATTAGAAATGCGTTAATAGAAGTATAAATATAAAAGAAACAGGCCTCTGAAATGTAAATAAACCGAAAGGACATTCGAAAAGGCAGAGAAAGAGAGAGAAAGAAACACGAAATATTAAAAAGAAAAACAAAATCCCGCTTATGTAAGCCGTGTGCGTTGAGGAGAGAAGGAAAAATACAAACAGCTTAGAAAAAGGATGAGTTTCTACAATGATTCGCTTAGTTCTGTAGTAGTAGATGTTTCTTTTCTTTCGTTTCGACATTCATTTAACCCATGCAGTGAACAGCGCCGCTCGTAATCGCCAGTTGTTGCTGTTACTGCTACAAAAGAAACGCCCGCTGCTTGCTCACAGCCTCTGACCTGTGAGTGATGAAACTGACGCGATGGCCTCGCTGATCCTTCGTTACCGCTTGTTCTCCCTTGACACAGCATCTCTGCTCTTTTTTTTTCTGATTTTAATGTTTGTTTGCCTGTCTGTTGTATTGGAACTACTATATTATCATTCATAACATCCATATATTATTTTTCTTGTCTCTTATTTCATTCTTTACCGAGACGTTTTTGTGGATCATTTAAACTGATGTCAATGTCTTGCTTTCTTTTATCTCTCTGTATTAATTTTTTTTAAATTCTTCTATCAAAGTTTATTGTATCGAAATATCTACATATCAACCTAACCTTTTTTTGTTCAGTCTATCTGTTTCTTCTCATCTATATTCTTATATAAATGTCTACACATTGTTACATTGCTTTCTCTCTATGTTCTTTTGTTCATATCTATGTGATCTTTCATGACTCTAAAAAAAATGATACAGCGTCCCTCGGTCAAGACATTCCAATATTTTTCTTTTAAAAATGTTTGCTTGCGTAATTTTTTTTTCACTATTTATTTATTTCAATGTATCCTCTTATTGTAATTCCAGCTATCTTTCTATCGCTGTCTTTGTCTCTCTCTATATACAAATGCGTGTGTGTTAGTATCTCTCGATCTCTTTGTATATATGCTTATCACATCCTATATATATATATATATATATATATATATATATATATATATATATAATATGCACATCTGTATCTTTTATGTTTCTCTTTCTCTCTTTCATATATAAATGTGTGTGTGTGAGTGCATTTTTTTAGATATATATATTAAGAAAAATTTGAAAAAAAAACAAGTGTTCCGAAAATTGGATGAATTTAATTATCGATGTTTAAACATTTCACAGAACCAAAAAGATTTTCATCTCCTGTCATCTATAAAAACATCCATCATTTTCTCCACCCCAAGATACATCCTGATGAAGGTTTATTGAAACCGAAATGTTTAAACATCGATAATTAAATTCATCCTATTTTCAGAACACTTGCTTTTTCAAATTTTTCTTAATATTGTCGGATTTATTTTCCATATTTACTCCCACATATATATATATATATATATCAATTACCGTCTTCCAATGAATACACCCTTTGGCTATCTCTTCAACTATAGGCCTTCTTTTGTACGTATTTTTATGGGAGTCGATCTTTTTCACACACACACAATATATATATATATATATATATATATATTATATATATATATATATAGTGTGTGTGGAAAAGATCGACTCCCATAAAAGTACGTACAAAAGAAGGCCTAGAGTTGAGGAGATAGCCAAAGGGTTAGAGAAAGTGGTTAAGACGACGGATTGATGGAAAATCAGGCGGGTTTTCATGTTCCGGCCGGAGGTAGGTTGCAAAATCTAGCCACACTGATGATACGTGATACGTCGAAACACGGTGTCTGTGGATGACAGAATATATATATATATATATATATGTATGTATGCTTCATAAATTAGTATAGTCCGCATCCATTATTTAATTAATTCGAGTAGAAAATTTTAAAAAAAAAGAAAGATTTTAATTAGGTACTATGTATTACCAGACTCTTCAGCATTAAAACTGTATGATTCCATAAGTTTATACAATGAGCGTGTGTATCAAATTTTACTTCTACATTTTGGTAGTTTTGGTTAAACATTTTCAATGCTGTAGTGATTGGTATAATAATATTTAATCATATCAAAATTTCATCTATAACATTACATTAGAGGAGTATATACTTGTAAAATCTTTACATACACTATAGAACATTTGCAACCAAAAGAACCGAAAGTAAGAAAAACAATGTTTATTAAAAGAACTGCCTTGTCCAATATCACCGAAATGAACTAACTGAGATCATTTGTGACGTTACACCAGTATCCTTACAAATTTCGAGTTTGGCCACATCATTTGTTATTAGTTCGCCTCTCATAATTCGCTCTGTGTATTTTGACGATTAGTTCAGGAATTCTTATATAATATCCCTGGGATACGCAAGAGTTAAGCAGAGACTTGCTCTATACATGTATGAAATAGGAAATTAAAAAAATCTGTACAATTTTGTAATGTGCGCAATTGAAGAAAATAATTGTGAATTCACAGTAGATTTACTATTGACAGAAAAAAAGACGTTTACTATAGAAGGGGGGAAATATATTCGAATCAAGAAGTTCCTGCAGAGGGGGGACCAAAAGCAAGCGAGTTCACAGTCTTCTCACAAGCCAGACTTTCTTTTGGTGAACACATTCTTCGTCTTCGTATAGCAGCTAGAAAATCCGTCGTTGTAGTCGAAATAATCTTGAACAGTTCAAAATCGCATTTCCTATTTAGTTTTGTTTCTGTTGGACTAAAATCCATTTCTTCACGGGGTCGTTCGCAAAGCGCTTCGTCGTCGTCGACTGCTTCTTCTGCTGCTGACCCCCAGCGCTCGACTCACTTGTCATTTATGGACATATTTACCCAAACATCCGGGCATATCAGTTGAACCTCACATCCGTCCAGTGCCCAAATCGCATTTGCTTTTGCATGCGGGAGGACGCGAGTTCGATCCCGGCAGGCAGGACAATGTTTTTCCTTTCTCGTTCTAATGTCACATTTACATGATGTGGCTTTGAATTAAATGTTCATCTGCAGCCACAAAACTAATTTGTACCGGTTGTCCGAATTTTATTACAGGAGGCCTGATAATTTGTATCATTTCGATTTTTCGGACTGTAGTCGTCAACTTTTGATTTTTATAAGCACAACCTTTTGGTCGATGTTTCCTCTGGACTTCTTGTGACGGAGAACGAAAAAGAGCAAGACTTTGTCTTGCCTGCCAGGATCGAACCCCCGTCCTCTCGTATGCAAAATCAAATGCAATTTAGGCACTGGATGGACGCGAGGTGCAATTCAGGTGCCCGGATGTTGGCGCCTACACGCTTCCATCCGAATGCTCGGGAATTGTGCGTTGCACGGACGCGAAGTTCGAATGATGTGCCCGGATGTTGGGGGACTGTGCCCATAAAAAACCAAGTGAGTGGAGCGCTGGGCAGTCAGCAGAAGCAGTTGACCGATGCGAGACAGCGACGAAGCGCCTTTTGAACAACATAAGAATTTGATTTTTTATTCAACAAACTTCTTTATGTGTTCCTTGTC
>CM042146.1:13978554-13988566 GCA_023376005.1 Doryteuthis pealeii
CGTTAGGTTATTATTATTAATAATTTATTTCATCAATTGTTTATTTCTTTTTGTCTGTTTTTTTCTTATAGTTGTAAGATTTTTACGTTTGTTCTGTTTAATCACCTCTATAAACTATTTTGATTCATATGTGGTCGCTTTTCTATTTGTGTGTGTGTGTGTGTGTGTGTGTGTGTCTGCGCATGTGCAGGCATGATTTTATTATATTTGATTGGAATAATTCTCTCTCACTTTCTTTTTTCATCCATTCTATTTTTTTATCGTGGTGGGTGGGACATTTTTACTCATGTATATATATATATATTCCAAGTTTTTTCTTCTTTCTTTTCTGTCTGTTTTCTTATTACATATCTCATAGCCTGAGTCGACTGAGACGTGTGGAAGGGAGAAGGGAAAACGTAACTAGTACAGATGTTATTAGTACGGGGAATTGTGTGCCTTCAGCATTTTTCTCCTTCTCCTACTTTTTTGTTTTTTGTTTTGTTTGATTTGTCATTAACACAGTATGGACATGGGAATCGGCAGAACTTAAATGTTTTTTTTTTATCCATCTATAATAAAAAGAAAAAATATATTAAAAATTTGGACACTCTTTTTTGTTCTCGCAGTTGTACTTTTCGGTGATAAACAGATAATTGCATTAGCAGCATCACCAGCAGCATCACTATGCACTTAGACCAAAAGCAATTAAAAAAATATTCTCGAAAGATTGTCTAGCTTTATTAACATCCATGGGATGAAGTGAGTTGTATACATATTCAGAGTCTGCATTTTTAGACAACTCGAAACATAGCCTGTAGTTCGTGGAAAATATAACGTTGCAATCAGCAAAGATAAAAATATTGTTGTAGAAGAGGTAGTAGTGTTAGTAGTAGTATAATGGTAGAAGTAGCAGAACTATTATGGCTGCCGGTACGAGTACACACATTAGAGTCTGAGGAGGATATAAGAATTTGAAACACGTGTCACACGTTCAAAGTATCAGAATGATTAAACAATTGTCAAATTTATAATGATTAGGATAAAAAGAAGAATATTTCCAGTTTTCATTAGCGAAAAATAATTTGCGCATTTAATATAATAAAATTATGATTAATATAATAAAAAAAAAAGATTGAATAATTTTCCAGTCCTTAATATTTTTTATAATAAAATATTTTCTCCCGTTGAAAACGTCTCTCTCTCTATCTCATATATATATATATATATATATATATATATATATATATATATGAGAGGTATCCAAAACTTGGTAGTAAGGGATGATTCTATATGTAATTTCTCAGATACACTGTATTATCATTGTATGATCCAGTATGTATAAATATTATCTAATATATTCTAAGGTTTGAATATAATTTTTTAAAATATATTTCTTTATTTATATTTGATTATTTTATATTATTTTTTATATAATTTTTTGTTTTATCCTTACTCTATACTTCTTCAGATTCATTCAATAGTTTAATTCATAGTTTAATTTTGTCTGACTACCATCCCCCAAAGAGACCAGCACTTGAAAAGTATCCTTTTTTCTCATTTGACTTACTGTCACCATGGTGACAGACTTACAATGTAAAAAATATATATTTTTTTTAATTCATTTTTTTTTTTCATTTTTTTTTTAAAAAGTAAAATTTTTCACTTATGCAATTCAAATAACCCGATCTTCCACCTGATGAGACTGGATTTTGTGGAGCTATATTAAATCAACTTAGATTTATATAGGCCCCAATTTTGGTCGAAATAAATTTATTATGGAATTACGCTGTTGAGTTTTTCTTTCCAAGATATATATATATATATATGGGTGTGTTCCTCTTTACTTCCACAGCAGTGTCCAGCATATATGTCCGCCTCACTCGGATGGTGAGGTGTTGTTTCCACGTTTTGTTCAATTAATATATATATATATATATATATATGAAGTGTTCAAACGATGTGTTTGCAATGGTGAAGGCCGACAATTTTTAGGGAGATTATGTGCTTAATTAAAGTCATACCTAATTTGTTAATTAATTAATCATAATTAAATGAATTAGGCGTGCGTATCCTTTAAATGTAAAGCGTAAACAACTCGAGAAAAAGCCAATCTCTGTATGTACATTCAGCCGATTAGGCCTCATTAATTAAAATTAGGTATGACTTTAATTAAGCACATAATCTCCCCTAATATATTATATATATATATATATATATATATATATATATCGGTTGTATATATATATGCATATGTGCTTGTGAAAGCGTACCAACAGCAGCCAAGCAAATAAAGATATATTAAATTATTAAATTAGATATCTTTATATTAGCAAAACTTTTTGGATACGTAAAACTTCGCTAGTAAAAAAAGCGACTGAAAATGATTTCTTAATCCTAAAAACGAAATGGAAAAATGTTTGAATAAGCTTAATCATAATCTCAGCTGTTGGGCGAAGGATAACTGTTGCAATGATGTTCCAAAAAATTGTGGCATCAACAAGTACTTGCCTGAAAATCTTTGTACTTCTAGCAGCAGTACGAACAGTTCTGGATATAAACTGGAGTAGTATGTAGTATTTGTGGTTGATGCATTGATTGTAGTAGTGGTACTAATAGTTTGTAGAAAACAGTGTTACATTGTATTGTTGTGGAAAATGATAGATGTTTAAAAAAAAGTTTTTATTTTACTGTAACAAAACAAAAAGGAGATATGCACGAGATGAAAAAGGATGAGGAAGATTAAAAAGATGTGAGGGAAATGATGATCATAGTGCCATAATGCATAAGAGAGATAAAGAGAAGAGAGAGAGAGAGAGAGAAGAGAGGAGAGAGAGAAAGAGAGAGAGGGGGGGGAGTTGATGTATGTACTTCTTCAAAGTTTTATGATGAGGGATCTATGTAGTTCAAAAGAATTCAAAGTGAAAAGGCACAGATTGAATTGCTGGACATAATTAATCGAATATACATATATTCAAATGTTAAATCGCGTAGATTAAACGGATAACTATGATCCTCATTGACTGAGTGAGATTCAGAAGAATTTTAAAAGAATCGACAGAGAAAAGAAAAACAAAAAAAACAAAACAAACAAACAAAAAACAACAACAAAGAATGAAGGAGAGGGTGAAAGTTGGGGAGAAGTAGTTATTTTTATGACACTCCTACACCAGATCGGATTAATTACAACGTCATTTTGACCTAGGAGCACCCGCGAATCAAAGGGGTCATGCTCTGGCCAGTGCAAAACATGCTTGATCCCTTGAAATTCCCCTTTTTAAAATTAAAGACTCCCGGTTATAAACCCAGTCCTCTCTCTTTTTTTATGTTGGAGAGAAGTAATTACTGTTATGTCTTGGAAATACATAAACGAGAAGGTTGAGTGGTTTAATAATAATTTATTACAAATAATACAAATAACAAAATAAAACGGCTTTCGGCCGGCAAGGTAAAAAAGTCTCTTGATAAGATTACTTGGAAAGTTGTCGCACGTGTGGTTGGAGATCAACTCGCATGGTATTTACCGGCGTACCCCACTTTGTACGGGTCAGGCACAAAGTCCCTTTAACGTGGGACCACCACAAACCGAAGCTCCATGAGTGGCAGGTGAAAAAATTGCGTCGATCCCGTCGGCATTCCCCCTCAAGGGGGCGCCTCAGGCACTGGGCAATAAACCCAGCCCTGCCCCTTTAAATCAAGGGGGCAGGTGTTGCCTGGGGGGATGGCCCCCTGGGATCGACGCTTGGAGATCAACTCGCATTACTCTGAGCTAATCCACTGTTGCTTTTATATACGTATCTCATTTGCATACGTTAGGGTTACTTCTCTTTACAACAAATACATATATAAAAAGGAAGAAGAGAGAATACAAGGAACGAAATCAAAGAAAGATAGAAAGAATACGATAAAAAGAGAAATGTATCCTATCAATCCCTGTGCACGAGCAGGATGTGACACAATGTCTTTTTACAGCGGAGGTCTAAACTCAGAGTTTGTTTATTCTCAAAGGCCGGTGGCTATTTTAATATTAAGAGAGCCCCATTGGTTTGCTAACTATGTTCACCTTCTCTTTTTATCGTATTCTTTTCATATCTTTCTTTGATTTCGTTCCTTGTTATTTTCTCTCTTTTCCTTTTAATATATGTATTTTGTTGTAAAGAGAAGTAACCCTCACGTATGCAAATGAGGGATACTAAATATAAAAGCAACAGTGGATGTTAGTCAGAGTAATGCGAAGTTGATCTCCAAAGCGTCGATCCCAGGGGGCCATCCCCTCCTGGCAACACCTGCCCCCTTGGATTTTAAAGGGGCAGGGCTTGGGTTTAATTGCCAGTGCCTGAGGCGCCCCCTTGAAGGGGGAATGCCGACGGATCGACGCAATTTTTTCAACCTGCCACTCATGAGCTTCGGTTGTGGTGTGGTCCCACGTTAATAGGGACCTGTTGGCCTGACCCGTACAAGTGGGGTACGCGGTAAATCACATGCGAGTTGAAATCTCCAACCACACGTGCGACAACTTTCCAAGTAATCTTATCAGGAAGACTTTTTTACTCCGGCCGAAAGGCCGTTTTATTTTGTTATTTGTATTATTTGTAATAAATTATTATTACACCACCTCTAACCTTCCTCGTTTTGTATTTCCAAGACATAACAGTAATTACTTCTTCTCCAACATAAAAAGAGAGAGGACTGGGTTTAAATAACCGGGTGATCTTTAATTTTAAAAAGGGGAATTCGAGGGATCAAGCAATGTTTTGCCACCACACTGGGAGCATGACCCTTGATTTCGCGGTGGCTCTGGTCAAAATGAGTTGTATATTATCGATTGGTGTAGGAGTGTCATAAAATAACTACTTCTCCCCACCTTTCAACCCTCTCCTTCATTCTTCTTGTTGTGTTTGTTTGTTTTGTTTGTTTTGTTTTTTTGTTTTTCTTTCTCTGTCGTTCTTTTAAAATTCTTCTGAATCTCACTCAGTCAATGAGGAATCAATAGTTATCCGTTTTAATCTACGCGATTTAAAACATTTTGAATATATGTATATTCGATGTATTATGTCCATCAATCAATCTGTGCCTTTCTACTTTTGAATTCCTTTTGAACTACATAGATCCTCATCAATAACTTTTGAAGAAGTACATACATCAACTCCCCCCCCTCTTCTCTCTTTCTCTCTCTCTCTCTCCCTCTCTCTCTCTCTATCTCTCTTACTCTCTTATGCATTTGACATGATCATCATTTCCTCACACATCTTTTTAATCTCCTCATTCCTTTTTCATCTCGTGCATATCGTCCGTTTTTGTTTTTGTTTACAGTAAAATAAAAACTTTTTTTTAAACATCTATCATGTTCCACACAATACAATGTAACACTGTTTTCTACAACTTATTAGTACACTACTACAATCAATTTGCATCAAGCCACAAATAACATACTAAAACTCCAGTTTATATCCAGAACTGTTCGTACTGCCTGCTCTAGAAGTTAACAAAGATTTTTCAAGGCAAGTTACTTGTCGATGCCACAGTTTTTTGGCAACATCATTGGGCAACAGTTATCCTTCCCGCCCAACAGCTGAGATTATGATTAAGCTTATTCAACATTTTTCCATTTCGTTTTTAGGATTTAAGAAATCATTTTCAGTCGCTGTTTTTTCGCCTAGCGAGTTTTTACGTAATCAAAAGTTTTGCTAATAGTAAAGATATCTAATTTAAATAATTTAAATATTATCTTTATTTGCTTGGCTGCTGTGTGGTACGCTTTCACAAGCAATATGCATATATATATACATCGAATATTCATATTATATATATATATATATATATATATATTAGGGGAGATTATTGTGCTTAATTAAAGTCATGACCTAATTTGTTAATTAATGAGCCTAAATCGGCTGAAATGACATACGAGATGGCTTTTTCTCAGAGTTGTTTTACGCTTATACATTTAAAGATCGCACGCCTAATTCATTTAATTATGATTAATTAATTACAAATTAGGTATGACTTTAATTAAGCACATAATCTCCCAAAAATTGATCGGCCTTCACCAGTTGCAAACACATCGTTTGAACATGTCATATAGTAGTTATATAGTATATATAGCGTTATTGAACAAAACGGTGGGAAAACAACACCTCAACCATCCGAGTGAAGGCGGGACATATTTGCTGGACATGCCTGTGGAAGTAAGAGGAACACACCATATATATATAGGATAATATATCTGGAAAGAAAAACTCCACAGCGTAATTCCATAATAAATTTATTTCGACCAAAAATTGGGGCCTATATAAATCTAAGTTTGATTTAATTAATAAGCTTCCCACAAAATCCAGTCTCATCAGGTGGAAGATCGGGTTATTGAATTGCAGTAAAGTTGAAAATGTTTAACTTTTTAAAAAAAAAATGAAAAAAAAAAATGAATTAAAAAAAATATATATTTTTTACATTGTTAAGTCCTTGTCACCATGTGGAAAGTAAGTCAAAGTGAGAAAGGAATACTTTTTCAACAGTGCGTGGTCTTTGGGGATGGGTAGTCAGCAAATTTAAACTATGAATTTAAACTATGAATGATCTGAAGAAGTATAGAGTAAGAATAAAACAAAAAATTAATAATAAAAATAATATAAAAATCATATAAAATAAAGAATTATTTTTAAAAATTGAATTCAAAACTTAGATTATTAGATATATTTATACATACTGGTCAATTTACAATGATAAACAGTGTATCTGAGATAATTACATATAGAATCATCCCTTACTACACAAGTTTGGTACCTCTCATAATATATTATAATAATACTATTATATTATATATTATAATGAGATTAGAGAGCGAGCGTTTTCAACGGGAGAAAATATTTTATTAATAAAAAAATATTAAGGACTGGAAAATTAATTCAAATCTTTTTTTTTTATTATTTAATCAATAATTTATTATATTAATGCGCAAATTATTTTTTCGCTAATGAAAACTGGAAAATATTCTTCTGTTTTTATCCTAATCATTATAAATTTGACAATTGTTTGAATCATTCTGAAATACTTTACGTGGACAAGCGCTGTTTCAAATTCTATATCCCTCCTGGCAGACTCTAATGTGTGTACTCGTACCGGAGCCATAATAGTTCTGCTACTTCTACCAATTATGACTACACTAACACTACTACCTCTTCTACAACAATATTTTTATCTTTTGCGATTGCAACGTTATATTTTCCACGAACTACAGGCTATGTTTTCGAGTTGTCTAAATGAGAACTCTGAATTGTATAACTCCTTCATCCCATGGATTTATAAAGCCTAGACAATCTTTCGAGAATTTTTTTTTAAAAATTGCTTTTGTCCTAAGTGCATAGTGATGCTGCTGGTGAATTGCTGCTAAATGCAATTATCTGTTTATCACCGAAAAGTCAAACTGCGAGAACAAAAAGAGTGTCCAAATTTTTAATATTATTTTTTTCTTTTTTATTATAGATGGATTAAAAAAAAACATTTAAGTTCTGCCGCCATTCCCATGTCCATACTGTGTTAATGACATCAAGACACAACAAAAAAAACAAAAGTAGGGAAAGGAGAATGCTGAAGGCACACAATTCACCCGTACTAATAACACTGTACTAGTTACGTTTTCCCTTCTCCTTCCACACGTCTCAGTCCGCTCAGGCTATGAGATATGTAATAAGAAACAGACAGAAAAGAAAGAAGAAAAAACTTGGAATATATATATATACAATGAGTAAAAATGTCCAACCCACCACGATAAAAATAGAATGGATGAAAGAAAGTGAGAGGGAATCTATTCCAATCAATATATATAAAATCATGCCTGCACATGCGCAGACACACACACACACACAACACACACACAACAAATAGAAAGCACCAACATATGAATCAAAATAGTTTATAGAGGTGAATTAAACAGAAACCAAACGGTAAAAAATCTTACACACTATAAGAAAAACAAGACAAAAAGAAAATAAACAAATTGAATGAAATAAATTATTAAGTAATAATAACCTAACGTGCAATTAATTTTTATGCCGTTCACAATTTTTATTATTATTTTGTCCTGTTTACCTAAGACTTTTTCTGTGACCTTAAAGGTTACACGCAAGTGTTCATGTCCTATCATCATCAGTAATTGTAGTAGTATAACTAACATTTTTAATATGCAGTTATATAGTGCCCGTTCTGCGAGATAGTAGTAGCAGTAGCACTAGATTGAAGACGAAGTACCATGCAGAAATAACGGGATTTACGTATGTGATCTGAAATTTCGCTGAAAATCAGACCTATCAAATGCACACTCCTCTTCTCGAAAGAAAATGTCACGTTCCTGTTTTCCCTTTGCTTAATTTACTACTTTAGAAAAAAGGTTGAGTTAAGCTACCACAAAGTATAATGGGTGCGCGATTAATTATATATCTTATTATATGGAGATTGTTGTGTTTTTCTGTCTGTAACCGAAACTATATTAACTACTCCAAAGTCTAAATTCCCTTACGTCAAATTCTCCACGATTTCATTCTTTTAAACCTTCAGTTATTATAAAAATTGTTTTACATTATATAATACTGTTGACCATATCTACGTACTAATAAACATGCAATTTGGTATTTATATTATACAACCAAATGTCGGTTTAACAGTTTGGAACGAGAAGGCATTTGCATATTGAATTATTTAAAATTTTTTTAAAATAAATATGTGGCTTGGTATTATTGATTTCTAATTGTTTGTTTATCTTAAGAAATATAAACAAAAATCTCGTGGATAAATCTTAAAAGAAATTTATTTACAAGAAAAAATACTGTAATATTATCCTTCTTACTTCCTATTTTAAGACTAAATATAGTTAATTAAGGAAAATTTACAAATGAAGAGGGGAGGTAATGGAAAATGATGGAAATAGTTAAGTTTCAATTGTTCTATTTTTCCGATTATACCCCTCTGTTTCCAGAATCTTTTTCAATCTGCATTCTAGTCAGTTTCATTAGCCTTGTCTAATTTAATATGATATTTATTTATCAAAACTTAAAACTTAAAATCTTGCCACCCGGAGGGTGCAACATATATTTGCTAGTATAGTATAAATGTATGTATGTGTTGTTGTGCATATGAGTATATTATTGTATTGGTTGTTTTATTTAGGTAATCAGCCGGACAGCGAGCTCAGTCTCTTCCCTTTTTGATTGGCTATAACAAGGAAATTTGCTTCCTTGGTGATGTGGAGAGGTTCACACACAAAATGTTTTGTATATATATATATATATATTATATATATCGGGTGGTACCACACACACACCACGATGGTGTTGTGGTACATGTCAGTGCCATAAAATGTTAATTTGGAATTTTCTTTACCTAAATACATGAGTAAATGGAGTATCTATGTGTATATATAATTGGGTATGGCGTATACAGATTGTTTTTGCAACACATATATACGTGTGTGCATGCAAATATATGTGGAATGAATTACACACATGTTTACGTATATTTATCTAATCGAGCGTATATATTTGAGAGTATATATATATATATATATAATATATATAATATTATATATATATATTATTTTAAGAATGAAATGGTAACCTACTCGATTTTCATCGATAGATTCTTTTCAAGGGTTACTTTTAAATTAATCGAGTTTACGAATTAACTCTTTGTGGTTATTAACAACCAGAAGATTAAATCGTAAACTCGATTATTTAAAAGTAACCCTGAAAGAATTTATCCGATGAAACTCGAGTAGGTTTCTCATTTCATTCTTAATTAAATTTATGCTCTATTGTATTGAGCACTTTGTATTTGTTTTTCTCACCTTAACATCTGGATGTTGTGCGCTTCCAACGATCGTTCTTATACCCACCGTAAGTTATCTTATAATATACAAAATTATATGTGTGTGTGGGTGTGAATAAGATGTGCTATAAATGTGTCTAATCTATAATGTAAACAATCTGTTTTATAAATAGTTAAATATAATATATATATATATATATATATATTATACCAC
>CM042146.1:13988666-14031166 GCA_023376005.1 Doryteuthis pealeii
GACACTGTTCTACAAACTATTAGTTACCACTACTACAATTCAATGCATCAAGCCACAAACACTACATACTACTCAGTTATATCCGAACTGTTCGACTGCTGCTAGAATGTACAAAGATTTTCAGCAAGTACTTGCTTGAGCACAAGTTTTTTGGAACATCATTGCAACAGTTATCCTTCGCCCAACAGCTGAGTTATGATTAAGCTTATTCAACATTTTTATTCAATTCGTTTTAGGATTAAGAAATCATTTTTCATTCGCTTTTTTTACTAGCGAAGTTTAGTGTATCCAAATAGTTTGCTAATAAATAAAGATATCCAATTGTAAATAATTTAAATATATCTTTATTTGCTTGGCTGCTGTTGGTACGCTTTCACAAGCACATATGCATATAATATACCACCAGATATATATATAATAATATATAACTATACTATATATATAAATATATCTATATATATATATATATTAGGGGAGATTATGTGCTTAATAAAGTTGCATTACCTAATTTGTTAATTTAATGAGGCATAAATCGGCTTGGACAATGTACATTCAGAGATTGGCTTTTCTCGCAGTTGTTTACGCTTTACATTAAAGGATATGCACGCCAATTCATTTAATTATGATTAATTAATTTAACAAATGGTAATGACTTTAATTAAGCACATGATCACCCCTAAAAATTGTCGGCCTTTCACCATTGCAAACACATCGTTTGAACACTTCATATATATATCATTATATATATATATATATTAATATATATATATATATATATATATATATATACTATATATATATCATGGAAAGAAAAACTCAACACCGTAATTCCATAATAAATTTATTTCGACCAAAATTGGGCCAATATAAATCTAAACTTGATTTAATATAGCTCCACAAAATCCAGTCTCATCAGATGGAAGATCAGGTTATTTTAAGCATAACTGACAAATTTTACTTCTCGCAAAAAAAAAATAAATAAAAAAAATAAATTTAAAAAAAAATTATTTTTTACATTGTAAGGCTGTTCACCATGGTGACAGGAAATTCAAATAAGAAAAAAGGATACATTTTCAAGTTCTGGTTTCTTGGGGAGGTAGTCAGACAAAATTAAGCCTAAAATTAAACTTTGAATGAATCTGAACAAGTATAGAGAAGAATAAAAAACAAAAAAAATATATAAAAGAATGATATTAAAATAATCAATATAATAAAGAAATATATTTTAAAAAATTATATTCAAACCTTAGAATATATTAGATAATATATTATACATTACTGATTCATACAATTATAATACATGTGTATCTGAGAAATACATATAGAAATCACCCCTTACTACCAAGTTTTGGATACCTCTCATAATATATTACTATATATATATATATAATATATATATGAGAGAAGAGAGGAGAGAGACGTTTTCAACGGGAAGAAAATGTTTTATTATAAAAATATTAAGGACTGGAAAATTATTCAGGCTCTTTTTTAAATATATATTAATCATAATTTTATTATATTAAAAATGCGCAAATTATTATTCGCTAATGAAAACTGGAAATATTCTTCTTTTATCCTAATCATTATAAATTGACAATGTTTAATCATTCTGATACTTTGAACGTGTGACACGGTTTCAAATTCTATATCCTCCTCAGACTCTAATGTGTGTACTCGTACCGGCAGCCATTAATAGTTTCTGCTACATCTACCATTATACTACTACTAAACACTACTACCTCTTCTACAACAATATTTTTATCTTTTGCTGATTGCAACGTTATATTTTCCACGAACTACAGGCTATGTTTGAGTTGTCTAAAAATGCAGACTCTGAATATGTATACAACTCACTTCATCCCATGGATGTAATAAAGCTAGACAATCTTTCGAGAATATTTTTTTCTTTAATTGCTTTTTGGTCTAAGTGCATGTGATGCTGCTGGTGATGCTGCTAATGCAATTATCTGTTTATCACCGAAAAGTACAACTGCGAGAACAAAAAAAGAGTGTCCAAATGTTTAATATATTTTTTCTTTTTTATTATAGATGGATAAAAAAAAAACATTTAAGTTCTGCCGCATTCCCATGTCCATAGTGTTTAATGGACAATCAACAAAACAAAAAAAAACAAAAAAGTAGGAGAAGGAGAAAAATGCTGAAGGCACACAATTCCCGTACTAATAACACTTACTAGTACGTTTCCCTTCTCCCTTCCACACGTCTCAGTCGACTCAGGCTATGAGATATTTATAGAAAACAGACAGAAAAGAAAGAGAAAAAAACTTGGAAATATATAATATATATACATGAGTAAAAATGTCCCCACCCACCACGATAAAATAGAATGGATGAAAAAAGAAAGTGAGCAGAGAATTATTCCAATCAAATATAATAAAACCATGCCTGCACATGCGCAGACACACACACACACAAATAGAAAAGCGACCACATATGAATCAAAATAGTTTATAGAGGTGATAAACAGAACAAACGTAAAAATCTATACAACTATAAGAAAAAAAACAGACAAAAAGAAATAAACAATTGATGAAATAAATATTAATAATAATAACCTAACGTGCAATTAATTTTATGCCGTTCACAATTTTATTATTATTATTGTCTGTTTACTAAGACTTTTTGTGACCTTAAAGGTTACACGCAAGGTTTCATTTCCTATCATCATCAGTAATTGTAGTAGTATAAACTAACATTTTTAATATCAGTTATAATAGTGCCGTTCTGCGAGATAGTAGTAGCAGTAGCACTAATCTGAAGAGAAGTACCCTGCAGAAATAACGGGATTACGTATGGATCTGAAATTTCGCTGAAGATCAGACTATCAATGCCACACTCTCTCGAAAGAAAATGTCGTTCCTTTTCCCTTTGCTTAATTTACTACTTTAGAAAAAGTGAGTTAAGCTAACACAAAGTATGTAATGGGTGCGCGATTAAATATAATATATCTTATTATAATGCGAGATTGTGTGTTTTTCTGTCTGTAACCGAACTATATTACTAACTCAAGTCTAAATTCCTTAATTATTTACGTCAAATTCTCCATGATTTCATTCTTTTAAACCTTCAGTATTAATAAAAATTGTTTTACATTATTAATACTGTTGACCATATCTACGTATTATAACATGCAATTGTATTTATATATACAACAAAATAGCGGTTTACAGTGTGAACGAGAAGGCTAATTTGCATATTGATATTTAAAATTTATTTTAATAAATATGTGCTTGGTATTATTGATTTCTTAATTGTTTGGTTTTATCTTAAGAAAATATACAAAAAATCTCGTGGGATAAATTTAAAAGAAATTTATTTACAAGAAGAAATAACTGTAATATTATCCTTTACTTCCTATTTTAACTAAATAGTTAAAATTAGGAAATTTACCAATGAAAGAGGGAGTAATGAAAATGATGGAATAGTTAGTTTCAAAGTTGTTCTATTTTCGATTATACCCCCTCTGTTCCAAATCTTTTATCTGCATTCTTAGTCAGTTTCATTAGCCTTTAATTTAATATGATATTTTATTTATATCAAAACTTAAAACTTGCACCCGGAGGGTGCATAATTTGCTAGTATATAAATATGTATGTATGTGTGGTGTGCATATGAGTAAATATATTTGTATGGTTGTTTATTTAGATATCAGCCGGACAGCGAGTCAGTCTATTCCCTTTGATTGCGCTATAACAAGGAAATTTCTTGGTGATGTGGAGAGGTTCACATACAAAATGTTTGTATATATATATATATATGGGTGTACACACACACACACACACACACACAACACATGTGTGGTACATGTCAGTGCCATAAATGATAATTTGAATTTCTATACCTAAATACATGATATGAGTATACTTATTGGTGTATATACATTGTATGCGTAATAGATGTTTGCACGCATTTTACGTGTGTGCATGCATATATGTGATGAATGTACACACATGTTTACCTATATTTATATCTAATCGAGCGTATATATTTGAGAGTGATATATATAATATATATATATATATATATATATTTAAGAATGGAAATGAGTAACCTACTCGAGTTTCATCGATAGATTCTTCAGGTTACCTTTAAATTAATCGAGTTTACGATTAATCTTTGGTGTTATTAACACCAAAGATTAATTCGTAAACTCGATTAATTTAAAAGTAACCCTGAAGAATCTATCGATGAATTCGAGTAGGTTACTCATTTCCATTCTTAAAATAAATTTATGCTCTACATTGTATTTGAGCACTTTTGTATTTGTTTTTTTCTCAACCTTAACCTCTGGATATTGTGCGCTTCCAACGATCGTTCTTATACCCACCGGTAAGTTAATACTTAACATATATATATATAATAATAATATAATATATATTATATATATATATATTTGTATTATAATATATATGTGTGTGTGGGTGTGGGTGTGAATACAGATGTGCATATAAATGGTCTATCTATATATGTAAACAATCTGTTTATAAATAGTATATGTATATATATATACCAACCCCTCTGCACGATGTGACACAGGTCGATTTCTTAAGCGGAGTTTAACAGGTTTGAATTCAGAGTTTTCTTCTCCTAGACCGGTTGCCTAATCAAAGTTAAAGAGCCCAGTCTGCCCTACTGTTTACCCATAGCTGAGGGAGAGTAAGATTCATACCTTTCCCAAGGGTATTAGCGCTGAAATGCAATTACCACATCTAGGATTTGAACTCGGGGCGACGAGTCCGTTTCCCATGACTTTAACCACTACACCACGCGCTTCCTACTATTAGAATTAAGATAAATATATACATGGTAGATCTTCTTAAAAAAGCAATTGTCAGGTAACCTAAGAATTTGGCATTGAAGTAAGTCAGTCAGTCTACTATTGGTTTGAACAATGTGACTGGCCAAGCACAAGTGAACCACTGTCAAGACAACTGGTACTTATGGGAATTCCGAACAGTCCACTCATGCATTTGGGTGATTCCATTCCCTGAGTCCTGATTTGCAGCTTGGTTTGTATGATCCACTGAGGCTCCATAAACACTGCCATTTTTCAGTAGTTTTAGCAGCAAACCAGAATCGTATTTCAGTTACGACTGCTTGCTGTCTTGTCTTGCTAATTCGACGGTAATTGGACTTAACACTGTCTACTGTACAATAATCATACTATGTCTTTTATGTAAAGCCGTGTTCGATGTAGGTTTTCCACTCATCAAAACCTGTTTTCGGGAATATTGGAGAAAAATGTTATTCGGTAAAGTTAATTTGATTGGCTTTGACGGCAAGAACTACGTCAAACGGAGTCAATGCCAAAGAGTCGTTCTCAAATGTGTGAAGGAATTTGTTAAATTTGGAATTGGTAGCACGTTGGTATAGGGGCGTTGTCTGGCATTGGTATTGGTTCATTTATTTAAGGACAAGGGCAAAGTAAAATCTACAGTGTTTAAAAATATTATTGGACATCATGTTGGTACTTCACTGAAAAATATATATATTTTTTTCAGCGCCCACCTTTCTGCAATAAAATATCTCTTGTCACGCTGAAAGAAGGATAAATCTAGAAACTGTAAATTCAAATTTAGAAGGTGAAAAGTCCCAGATTATGGAATAACTCGACCTGAATTCAGAACGCTATTCAATTTTAAATATTTTTAGCGATGAATTTTGTCCGAAGTTTTGAGTTGAGGCTTGGTTCTTTGTATTATCTGTATTTATCAGACTATTGTTCTGATCTTTATATAAACAAATTTTGCCCGATGTGCCCTCTAGCCTTCTTCGGGTGTTTTTTTTAAATTTTGTTGAACTCCAGAGAACCTTCTTGTAGATTAATCAAGCTAAGATCCAATTACCGTCGAATTGGTAAGACACGGCAACAATCAGTCGTAACTTAATACGACCATGTCCTGTTGCACCTATACTGCAGAATGACAGGGTATTTATGAAACTCCACAACATCATAGAAACCAAGCAGCCAATCAGAACTCAAGAAATGGAATCACCCAAATATATGAATGGACTATTCATGATTCCCATAAATACCAACTGTCTTGGACACTACTTCATTTGTGCTTAGCCAGTTGCTGTTGTTTAAACCAACAGTAGACTGACTGGCTTCTCTTTGAACTTGCGAAACTTTTTGTCGAACTGTGGAATGGTCATATCGTAATCGGGAATCTTCGCGGAAATTCGAACCAAATCCTTTATCTAATCCACGGGGGTAGACTGTCTTTATTCCATTTAGCATAACCGGGTACAAGTGTTAAGATATGTCAAGTATTTTATGTTATTATCGCCCTTGGTCAGGATTGAACCTGTAACATACTGAAGATTGTCATTTACAACTGTGTTAACTCAACTATTATATCCCTTGTCAAGTGAAGAATTCAGAGTGAATTTTTGGATCTTATAAATCTAATGTCCTTTTTATCTAGAATATTTACCTTTATACCTACGTATGATTTTTTACCTAGCCTCATATGATATATATGTATATGCACCTCTGAAGATGAACTTTCTACTTCAAAATCGATAAGACAAAAATAACATCTTTTTGTCTTTATTTTTTACGCATTGTATTGCCTTCGAATTTTATTATTTTATAACATACTTAACAATGCTTCAAGCAAATTACCAATTACTTTTAACATCTTTTTGTTTTTATTTTTATACGCATTGTAATTGGCTTCAAATCATTAATATATTATAACATACTTAACAATGCTTCAAGCAAATTACCCATTACTTTTATAAATACTTTACAGTTATGATATCTAGTATTCCTCTCTAATACCAACAATTTGGAAAGATATATTTGTAATGCACGGATAAAGCCCTAACTGTGTAGGTCCGGGAGTAATGGCAATGAAGAGGTTCTCCACACTCTCTAAAGCCCCATAGCTAGAGCCCCATCAGACGCAGTTTAGTGTCATAGCCAGGAAACCTTGTTTTGGTAGGTTTTTACTCCTCTGCAGAGAATATCATCGTAATTTCAGCTCCGCCGTCAGTGTGCAGGCATTTGGTGTGTAATGATAAAAAGTACATCAAGATACTGGATAAGCACGTGAATTTACTTAAATTTTATGTCCAATGCCACGTTCAGTGTACTAACATTGTCTTCTTCACAGATAACCGAACTCTTACCTCACTGAATTAATGCTTTCTTTTTTATCTTGTTATTAGTTGGAATGTTGATAAGAATAAGGAAAGAGAATCTTCAACACTGACAGGTTTATAGGAGACATTAGAGGATGAAATGTGGGGCAAAGTATTATTTATATTTTTCGAACTGTTTTCCTCATATTCATCATTATAAACACAACGCTATGGCCAATGTGCCCTCCCGCCTTATTTTGGTGTTTCCTGTCAAAATCAGCAAACCATCTCGTCAAATTCGGAGCTTTCACATCGTAACCGGGAGCCTTCTCATCGTCATCGATAAATAAAGGGTTGATCTTACATCCTACTGATATCTGTCACTTAGAACATTAATAACTCATCCTTTATATCCGTTGCGTCATGTGTCCAATTGGACAAGAAGGTAACCGAATTCGACGAGAAGATTATTCGACAAGGAACACATAAAGAAGTTTGTTGAATAAAAATCAAATTCTTATGTTGTTCAAAAGGCGCTTCGTCGCTGTCTCGCATCGGCCAACTGCTTCTGCAGACTGCCCAGCGCTCCACTCACTTGGTTTTTTATGGGCACAGTCCCCCAACATCCGGGCACATCAGTCGAACTTCGCGTCCGTGCAACGCACAATTCACGTGCATTCGGATGGAAGCGTGTAGGCGCCAACATCGGGGCACCTGAATTGCACCTCGCGTCCATCCAGTGCCTAAATTGCATTTGTTTTTGCATACGGGAGGACGGGGGTTCGATCCTGGCAGGCAAGACAAAGTGTTGCTCTTTTCCGTTCTCCGTCACAAGAAGTCCAGAGGAAACATCGACCAAAAGGTTGTGCTTATAAAAATCAAAAGTTGACGACTACAGTCCGAAAAATCGAAATGATACAAATTATCACGCCTCCTGTAATAAAATTCGGACAACCGGTACACATTAGGTTTGTAGCTGCAGATGAACATTTAATTCAAAGCCACATCATGTAAATGTGACATTAGAACGAGAAAGGAAAAACATTGTCCTGCCTGCCGGGATCGAACTCGCGTCCTCCCGCATGCAAAAGCAAATGCGATTTGGGCACTGGACGGATACGAGGTTCAACTGATATGCCCGGATGTTTGGGTAAATATGTCCATAAATGACAAGTGAGTCGAGCGCTGGGGGTCAGCAGCAGCAGAAGCAGTCGACGACGACGAAGCGCTTTGCGAACGACCCAGTGAAGAAATGGATTTTAGTCCAACAGAAACAAAACTAAATAGGAAATGCGATTTTGAACTGTTAAAGATTATTTCGACTACGACGACGGATTTTCTAGCTGCTAGACGAAGACGAAGAATGTGTTGACCAAAAGAAAGTCTGGCTTGTGAGAAGACTGTGAACTTGCTTGCTTTTGCCCCCCCCCTCAGCAGGAACTTCTTGATTCGAATATATCCCCCCCCCCTTCTATAGTAAATGTTTTTTTTTCTGTCAATAGTAAATCTACTGTGAATTCACAATTATTTTCTTCAATTGCGCACATTACAAAATTGTACAGATTTTTTAAATTTCCTATTTCATACATGTATAGAGCAAGTCTCTGCTTAACTCTTGCGTATCCCAGGGATATTATATAAGAATTCGTGAACTAATCGTCAAAATACACAGAGCGAATTATGAGAGGCGAACTAATAACAAATGATGTGGCCAAACTCGAAATTTGTAAGGATACTGGTGTAACGTCACAAATGATCTCAGTTAGTTCATTTCGGTGATATTGGACAAGGCAGTTCTTTTAATAAACATTGCTTTTCTTACTCTCGGTTCTTTTGGTTGCAAATGTTCTATAGTGTATATAAAGATTTTACAAGTATATTACTCCTCTAATGTAATGTTATAGATGAAATTTTGATATGATTAAATATTATTATACCAAACACTACAGCATTGAAAATGTTTAACCAAATTACCGATATGGAGAAGTAAAATTTGATACACACGCTCAGTGTATAAACTTATGGAATCATACAGTTTTAATGCTGAAGAGTCTGGTAATACATAGTACCTAATTAAAATCTTCTTTTTTTTAAATTTTCTACTCGAATTAATTAAATAATGGATGAGGACTATACTAATTATGAAGCATACATACATATATATATATATATATATATATATATATATATATATATATATATATATATATTCTGTCATCCACAGACACCGTGTTTCGACGTATCACGTATCCTCAGTGTGGCTAGATTTTCAACCTACCTCCGGCCGGAACATGAAAACCCGCCTGATTTTCCATCAATCCGTCGTCTTAACCACTTTCTCTAACCCTTTGGCTATCTCCTCAACTCTAGGCCTTCTTTTGTACGTACTTTTATGGGAGTCGATCTTTTCCACACACTATATATATATGTGTGTGTGTGTGAAAAAGATCGACTCCCATAAAAATACGTACAAAAGAAGGCCTATAGTTGAAGAGATAGCCAAAGGGTGAATTCATTGGAAGACGGTAAGAATATATAATATATATATATATATATATATATATATATATATATATTATATATATGGGAGTAAATATGGAAAATAATCCGACAATATTAGAAAAATTTGAAAAAGCAAGTGTTCTGAAAATAGGATGAATTTAATTATCGATGTTTAAACATTTCGGTTCAATAAACCTTCATCAGGATGTATCTTGGGTGGAGAAAATGATGGATGTTTTTATAGATGACAGGAGATGAAAATCTTTTTAGTTGTGTGAAATGTTTAAACATCGATAATTAAATTCATCCTATTTTCGGAACACTTGTTTTTTTTTTCAAATTTTTCTTAATATATATATTTTAAAAAATGCACTCACACACACACATTTATATATGAAAGAGAGAAAGAGAAACATAAAGATACAGATGTGCATATATAATATATATATATATATATATATATAATATATATATATATATAGGATGTGATAAGCATATATACAAAGAGATCGAGAGATACTAACACACACGCATTTGTATATAGAGAGAGACAAAGACAGCGATAGAAAGATAGCTGGAATTACAATAAGAGGATACATTGAAATAAATAAATAGTGAAAAAAAAAATTACGCAAGCAAACATTTTTAAAAGAAAAATATTGAATGTCTTGACCGAGGACGCTGTATCATTTTTTTTAGAGTCAGAAAGATCACATAGATATGAACAAAAGAACATAGAGAGAAAGCAATATAACAATGTGTAGACATTTATATAAGAATATAGATGAGAAGAAACAGATAGACTGAACAAAAAAAAGGTTAGGTAGATATGTAGATATTTCGATACAATAAACTTTGATAGAAGAATTTAAAAAAAAATTAATACAGAGAGATGAAAGAAAGCAAGACATTGACATCAATTTAAATGATCCACAAAAACGTCTCGGTAAAGAATGAAATAAGAGACAAGAAAAATAATATATGGATGTTATGAATGATAATATAGTAGTTCCAATACAACAGACAGGCAAAAACAACATTAAAATCAGAGAAAAAAAAAGAGCCAGAGATGCTGTGTCAAGGGAGAACAAGCGGTAACGAAGGATCAGCGAGGCCATCGCGTCAGTTCATCACTCACAGGTCAGAGGCTGTGAGCAAGCAGCGGGCGTTTCTTTTGTAGCAGTAACAGCAACAACTGGCGATTACGAGCGGCGCTGTTCACTGCATGGGTTAAATGAATGTCGAAACGAAGAAAAGAAACATCTACTACTACAGAACTAAGCGAATCATTGTAGAAACTCATCCTTTTCTAAGCTGTTTGTATTTTTCCTTCTCTCTTCAAACGCACACGGCTTACATAAGCGGGATTTTTGTTTCTTTTTAATATTTCGTTTTCTTTCTTTCTCTTTCTCTGCCTTTTCGAATGTCCTTTCGGTTTATTTACATTTCAGACGCAAAACCCATGTTTCTTTTATATTTATACTTCTATTAACGCATTTCTAATGCTAATAATATAATAATAATAAGATTCATTAATTATGTTTTTCTTAAATAATAGATCACACTTTACATATTAGCTTCGTTCAGGTTTTGGGCTAGTTTCTGGTTTCTCGTTATTTTAATTGTTTTAGGTGTCTTTTTCGACATCTCTCAGAGGCAAGACGTATTCTTTCTATTTCTACTACTATTACCACATTCGGAAACTTCGATATAAAAAAACAAGCTATATTAATCTAATTATTTTTTTTTCCTAAATGATAAGACATTCTATATATCCGCTAATTTCAGGTTTGGGTCTTGTTATTTTAAAGGTTTTTTTGCTTGGTTTTCTATCTCTTCGAGGCAAAACTGTTTTCTTTCACATATTTCTACTACTCATTTCGTAATACTTTAATTACAAAAAAAAAGTTTCATTAATTTAATTATTTTTACCTCAATGATATCTGAGACTTGTATATATAAGCTTCTCTCAGATTAGGGGCACGTTATTTTAATTGGGGTGGGGTGGGGGGTACATCTCTTCGAGGAAAAATATTTTTCCTCATATTTTTGCTTCTATTAACCCATTCCGAATGCTTCGATTTAAAAAAAAATGTCATGTTTTCCTAAATAACTGCACACATTTGTATACATTAACCTCTTTCAGGTTTGGGTTTCGTTATTTTAATTGTATTTTTCCCCTATCTCATCGAGGCAAAAGCTTCTATTTTTACTTCTATTAACACGTTCAACATGGTTCTGTTTTTTTTCAATGTTTATTTAGTTTCATTCATTTAATTATTTGTCCTAAATAATAGCTCACACTCGTATACATCAACCTGTTTGTTTGTGCCTCGTTACTATAATTAAAAAAAATCTCTACATCTCTTACAGGCAAAACCTTTTCCGTTTCGATTTCTGTTACCAGTAACCCATTCAAAATGCTTCAATTTATTTTTAAAAAGTTTCATTCATTATTAATCATTATCATAAATAATACTCACATGTGTATATATCAGCGTCTTTAGGTTTAGGCCTCGTTATTATTAGTTGTTGTTTTTTTTTAATCTATTTCTCTTACATCTCTTAGAGGCAAAACATTTATCTAATTGTTGTGTACACAAAAAATAAAAAAATAAGAAGAAATAAAATCAAATAAAAACTCTTCTCTTTCGGGAATTGATTCATAAATAATCTTCCTTGATGTGAACTTTTGTAGTAATGCTTACGAAGCTTTTTATCTAATCATTTTTTTTTCCATTTGCATTAATCAATTATATTCTGGCTTTGTCTTTGCTATTCATTTCATAAATTTATTCCCAATATGTTCCAGTGCATTCTCATCGAATCACTTGTTCTTATTAACAGTTCTTCTCTCTTCCACCCAACACACACACACTTATATATATATATATATATATATATATATGCACGCAAGCGTACACATGTATAAACATATGCACGCGCATACTATACTTATATATATATATATATATATATATATTATATATAATATATATGTATATATATAAGAGAGGGGAGTAAGTGGGGTGGAAGAGAGAAGAACTGTTAATAAGAACAAGTGATTCGATGAGAATGCACTGGAACATATTGGGAATAAATTTATGAAATGAATAGCAAAGACAAAGCCAGAAATATAATTGATTAATGCAAATGGAAAAAAAAAATGATTAGATAAAAAGCTTCGTAAGCATTTACTACAAAAGTTCACATCAAGGAAGATTATTTATGAATCAATTCCCGAAAGAGAAGAGTTTTTATTTGATTTTATTTCTTCTTATTTTTTTATTTTTTGTGTACACAACAATTAGATAAATGTTTTGCCTCTAAGAGATGTAAGAGAATAGATTAAAAAAAAAACAACAACTAATAATAACGAGGCCTAAACCTAAAAGACGCTGATATATACACATGTGAGTTATTATTTATGATAAATGATTAAATAATGAATGAAACTTTTTAAAAAATAAATTGAAGCATTTTGAATGGGTTACTGGTAACAGAAATCGAAGACGGAAAAGGTTTTGCCTGTAAGAGATGTAGAGATTTTTTTTAATTATAAGTAACGAGGCACAAACAAACAGGTTGATGTATACGAGTGTGAGCTATTATTTAGGACAAATAATTAAATGAATGAAACTAAATAAACATTGAAAAAAAACAGAACCATGTTGAACGTGTTAATAGAAGTAAAAATAGAAGCTTTTGCCTCGATGAGATAGGGGAAAAATACAATTAAAATAACGAAACCCAAACCTGAAAGAGGTTAATGTATACAAATGTGTGCAGTTATTTAGGAAAACATGACATTTTTTTTAAATCGAAGCATTCGGAATGGGTTAATAGAAGCAAAAATGAGGAAAAATATTTTTCCTCGAAGAGATGTACCCCCCACCCCACCCCAATTAAAATAACGTGCCCCTAATCTGAGAGAAGCTTATATATACAAGTCTCAGATATCATTGAGGTAAAAATAATTAAATTAATGAAACTTTTTTTTTGTAATTAAAGTATTACGAATGAGTAGTAGAAATATGTGAAAGAAAACAGTTTTGCCTCGAAGAGATATAGAAAACCAAGCAAAAAAACCTTTAAAATAACAAGACCCAAACCTGAAATTAGCGGATATATAGAAATGTCTTATCATTTAGGAAAAAAAAATAATTAGATTAATATAGCTTGTTTTTTTATATCGAAGTTTTCCGAATGTGGTAATAGTAGTAGAAATAGAAAGAATACGTCTTGCCTCTGAGAGATGTCGAAAAAGACACCTAAAACAATTAAAATAACGAGAACCAGAACTAGCCCAAAACCTGAACGAAGCTAATATGTAAAAGTGTGATCTATTATTTAAGAAAAACATAATTAATGAATCTTATTATTATTATTATTATTAGCATTAGAAATGCGTTAATAGAAGTATAAATATAAAAGAAACATGGGTTTTGCGTCTGAAATGTAAATAAACCGAAAGGACATTCGAAAAGGCAGAGAAAGAGAAAGAAAGAAACACGAAATATTAAAAAGAAAAACAAAATCCCGCTTATGTAAGCCGTGTGCGTTGAAGAGAGAAGGAAAAATACAAACAGCTTAGAAAAAGGATGAGTTTCTACAATGATTCGCTTAGTTCTGTAGTAGTAGATGTTTCTTTTCTTTCGTTTCGACATTCATTTAACCCATGCAGTGAACAGCGCCGCTCGTAATCGCCAGTTGTTGCTGTTACTGCTACAAAAGAAACGCCCGCTGCTTGCTCACAGCCTCTGACCTGTGAGTGATGAAACTGACGCGATGGCCTCGCTGATCCTTCGTTACCGCTTGTTCTCCCTTGACACAGCATCTCTGCTCTTTTTTTTCTTCTGATTTTAATGTTTGTTTGCCTGTCTGTTGTATTGGAACTACTATATTATCATTCATAACATCCATATATTATTTTTCTTGTCTCTTATTTCATTCTTTACCGAGACGTTTTTGTGGATCATTTAAATTGATGTCAATGTCTTGCTTTCTTTCATCTCTCTGTATTAATTTTTTTTTAAATTCTTCTATCAAAGTTTATTGTATCGAAATATCTACATATCTACCTAACCTTTTTTTTGTTCAGTCTATCTGTTTCTTCTCATCTATATTCTTATATAAATGTCTACACATTGTTATATTGCTTTCTCTCTATGTTCTTTTGTTCATATCTATGTGATCTTTCCTGACTCTAAAAAAAATGATACAGCGTCCCTCGGTCAAGACATTCCAATATTTTTCTTTTAAAAATGTTTGCTTGCGTAATTTTTTTTTTCACTATTTATTTATTTCAATGTATCCTCTTATTGTAATTCCAGCTATCTTTCTATCGCTGTCTTTGTCTCTCTCTATATACAAATGCGTGTGTGTTAGTATCTCTCGATCTCTTTGTATATATGCTTATCACATCCTATATATATATATATATATATATATATATATATATATATATATATATATGCACATCTGTATCTTTTATGTTTCTCTTTCTCTCTTTCATATATAAATGTGTGTGTGTGAGTGCATTTTTTAAAATATATATATTAAGAAAAATTTGAAAAAAAAAACAAGTGTTCCGAAAATAGGATGAATTTAATTATCGATGTTTAAACATTTCACACAACTAAAAAGATTTTCATCTCCTGTCATCTATAAAAACATCCATCATTTTCTCCACCCCAAGATACATCCTGATGAAGGTTTATTGAAACCGAAATGTTTAAACATCGATAATTAAATTCATCCTATTTTCAGAACACTTGCTTTTTCAAATTTTTCTTAATATTGTCGGATTTATTTTCCATATTTACTCCCATATATATATATATATATATATATATATATATATATATTATATATATATATATATCAATTACCGTCTTCCAATGAATTCACCCTTTGGCTATCTCTTCAACTATAGGCCTTCTTTTGTACGTATTTTTATGGGAGTCGATCTTTTTCACACACACACACATATATATATAGTGTGTGGAAAAGATCGACTCCCATAAAAGTACGTACAAAAGAAGGCCTAGAGTTGAGGAGATAGCCAAAGGGTTAGAGAAAGTGGTTAAGACGACGGATTGATGGAAAATCAGGCGGGTTTCATGTTCCGGCCGGAGGTAGGTTGAAAATCTAGCCACACTGAGGATACGTGATACGTCGAAACACGGTGTCTGTGGATGACAATATATATATATATATATATATATATATATATATATATATATATATTGTATGTATGCTTCATAAATTAGTATAGTCCTCATCCATTATTTAATTAATTCGAGTAGAAAATTTAAAAAAAAAGAAAGATTTTAATTAGGTACTATGTATTACCAGACTCTTCAGCATTAAAACTGTATGATTCCATAAGTTTATACACTGAGCGTGTGTATCAAATTTTACTTCTCCATATCGGTAATTTTGGTTAAACATTTTCAATGCTGTAGTGTTTGGTATAATAATATTTAATCATATCAAAATTTCATCTATAACATTACATTAGAGGAGTATATACTTGTAAAATCTTTATATACACTATAGAACATTTGCAACCAAAAGAACCGAGAGTAAGAAAAGCAATGTTTATTAAAAGAACTGCCTTGTCCAATATCACCGAAATGAACTAACTGAGATCATTTGTGACGTTACACCAGTATCCTTACAAATTTCGAGTTTGGCCACATCATTTGTTATTAGTTCGCCTCTCATAATTCGCTCTGTGTATTTTGACGATTAGTTCACGAATTCTTATATAATATCCCTGGGATACGCAAGAGTTAAGCAGAGACTTGCTCTATACATGTATGAAATAGGAAATTTAAAAAATCTGTACAATTTGTAATGTGCGCAATTGAAGAAAATAATTGTGAATTCACAGTAGATTTACTATTGACAGAAAAAAAAAACATTTACTATAGAAGGGGGGGATATATTCGAATCAAGAAGTTCCTGCTGAGGGGGGGGGCAAAAGCAAGCAAGTTCACAGTCTTCTCACAAGCCAGACTTTCTTTTGGTCAACACATTCTTCGTCTTCGTCTAGCAGCTAGAAAATCCGTCGTCGTAGTCGAAATAATCTTTAACAGTTCAAAATCGCATTTCCTATTTAGTTTTGTTTCTGTTGGACTAAAATCCATTTCTTCACTGGGTCGTTCGCAAAGCGCTTCGTCGTCGTCGACTGCTTCTGCTGCTGCTGACCCAGCGCTCGACTCACTTGTCATTTATGGACATATTTACCCAAACATCCGGGCATATCAGTTGAACCTCGTATCCGTCCAGTGCCCAAATCGCATTTGCTTTTGCATGCGGGAGGACGCGAGTTCGATCCCGGCAGGCAGGACAATGTTTTCCTTTCTCGTTCTAATGTCACATTTACATGATGTGGCTTTGAATTAAATGTTCATCTGCAGCTACAAACCTAATGTGTACCGGTTGTCCGAATTTTATTACAGGAGGCGTGATAATTTGTATCATTTCGATTTTTCGGACTGTAGTCGTCAACTTTTGATTTTTATAAGCACAACCTTTTGGTCGATGTTTCCTCTGGACTTCTTGTGACGGAGAACGGAAAAGAGCAACACTTTGTCTTGCCTGCCAGGATCGAACCCCCGTCCTCCCGTATGCAAAAACAAATGCAATTTAGGCACTGGATGGACGCGAGGTGCAATTCAGGTGCCCCGATGTTGGCGCCTACACGCTTCCATCCGAATGCACGTGAATTGTGCGTTGCACGGACGCGAAGTTCGACTGATGTGCCCGGATGTTGGGGGACTGTGCCCATAAAAAACCAAGTGAGTGGAGCGCTGGGCAGTCTGCAGAAGCAGTTGGCCGATGCGAGACAGCGACGAAGCGCCTTTTGAACAACATAAGAATTTGATTTTTATTCAACAAACTTCTTTATGTGTTCCTTGTCGAATAATCTTCTCGTCGAATTCGGTTACCTTCTTGTCCAATTGGACACATGACGCAACGGATATAAAGGATGAGTTATTAATGTTCTAAGTGACAGATATCAGTAGGATGTAAGATCAACCCTTTATTTATCGATGACGATGAGAAGGCTCCCGGTTACGATGTGAAAGCTCCCGAATTTGACGAGATGGTTTGCTGATTTTGACAGGAAACACCAAAATAAGGCGGGAGGGCACATTGGCCATAGCGTTGTGTTTATAATGATGAATATGAGGAAAACAGTTCGAAAAATATAAATAATACTTTGCCCCACATTTCATCCTCTAATGTCTCCTATAAACCTGTCAGTGTTGAAGATTCTCTTTCCTTATTCTTATCAACATTCCAACTAATAACAAGATAAAAAAGAAAGCATTAATTCAGTGAGGTAAGAGTTCGGTTATCTGTGAAGAAGACAATGTTAGTACACTGAACGTGGCATTGGACATAAAATTTAAGTAAATTCACGTGCTTATCCAGTATCTTGATGTACTTTTTATCATTACACACCAAATGCCTGCACACTGACGGCGGAGCTGAAATTACGATGATATTCTCTGCAGAGGAGTAAAAACCTACCAAAACAAGGTTTCCTGGCTATGACACTAAACTGCGTCTGATGGGGCTCTAGCTATGGGGCTTTAGAGAGTGTGGAGAACCTCTTCATTGCCATTACTCCCGGACCTACACAGTTAGGGCTTTATCCGTGCATTACAAATATATCTTTCCAAATTGTTGGTATTAGAGAGGAATACTAGATATCATAACTGTAAAGTATTTATAAAAGTAATGGGTAATTTGCTTGAAGCATTGTTAAGTATGTTATAATATATTAATGATTTGAAGCCAATTACAATGCGTATAAAAATAAAACAAAAAGATGTTAAAAGTAATTGGTAATTTGCTTGAAGCATTGTTAAGTATGTTATAAAATAATAAAATTCGAAGGCAATACAATGCGTAAAAAATAAAGACAAAAAGATGTTATTTTTGTCTTATCGATTTTGAAGTAGAAAGTTCATCTTCAGAGGTGCATATACATATATATCATATGAGGCTAGGTAAAAAATCATACGTAGGTATAAAGGTAAATATTCTAGATAAAAAGGACATTAGATTTATAAGATCCAAAAATTCACTCTGAATTCTTCACTTGACAAGGGATATAATAGTTGAGTTAACACAGTTGTAAATGACAATCTTCAGTATGTTACAGGTTCAATCCTGACCAAGGGCGATAATAACATAAAATACTTGACATATCTTAACACTTGTACCCGGTTATGCTAAATGGAATAAAGACAGTCTACCCCCGTGGATTAGATAAAGGATTTGGTTCGAATTTCCGCGAAGATTCCCGATTACGATATGACCATTCCACAGTTCGACAAAAAGTTTCGCAAGTTCAAAGAGAAGCCAGTCAGTCTACTGTTGGTTTAAACAACAGCAACTGGCTAAGCACAAATGAAGTAGTGTCCAAGACAGTTGGTATTTATGGGAATCATGAATAGTCCATTCATATATTTGGGTGATTCCATTTCTTGAGTTCTGATTGGCTGCTTGGTTTCTATGATGTTGTGGAGTTTCATAAATACCCTGTCATTCTGCAGTATAGGTGCAACAGGACATGGTCGTATTAAGTTACGACTGATTGTTGCCGTGTCTTACCAATTCGACGGTAATTGGATCTTAGCTTGATTAATCTACAAGAAGGTTCTCTGGAGTTCAACAAAATTTAAAAAAAACACCCGAAGAAGGCTAGAGGGCACATCGGGCAAAATTTTTTATATAAAGATCAGAACAATAGTCTGATAAATACAGATAATACAAAGAACCAAGCCTCAACTCAAAACTTCGGACAAAATTCATCGCTAAAAATATTTAAAATTGAATAGCGTTCTGAATTCAGGTCGAGTTATTCCATAATCTGGGACTTTTCACCTTCTAAATTTGAATTTACAGTTTCTAGATTTATCCTTCTTTCAGCGTGACAAGAGATATTTTATTGCAGAAAGGTGGGCGCTGAAAAAAATATATATATATTTTCAGTGAAGTACCAACATGATGTCCAATAATATTTTTAAACACTGTAGATTTTACTTTGCCCTTGTCCTTAAATAAATGAACCAATACCAATGCCAGACAACGCCCCTATACCAACGTGCTACCAATTCCAAATTTAACAAATTCCTTCACACATTTGAGAACGACTCTTTGGCATTGACTCCGTTTGACGTAGTTCTTGCCGTCAAAGCCAATCAAATTAACTTTACCGAATAACATTTTTCTCCAATATTCCCCGAAAACAGGTTTTGATGAGTGGAAAACCTACATCGAACACGGCTTTACATAAAAGACATAGTATGATTATTGTACAGTAGACAGTGTTAAGTCCAATTACCGTCGAATTAGCAAGACAAGACAGCAAGCAGTCGTAACTGAAATACGATTCTGGTTTGCTGCTAAAACTACTGAAAAATGGCAGTGTTTATGGAGCCTCAGTGGATCATACAAACCAAGCTGCAAATCAGGACTCAGGGAATGGAATCACCCAAATGCATGAGTGGACTGTTCGGAATTCCCATAAGTACCAGTTGTCTTGACAGTGGTTCACTTGTGCTTGGCCAGTCACATTGTTCAAACCAATAGTAGACTGACTGACTTACTTCAATGCCAAATTCTTAGGTTACCTGACAATTGCTTTTTTAAGAAAGATCTACCATGTATATATTTATCTTAATTCTAATAGTAGGAAGCGCGTGGTGTAGTGGTTAAAGTCATGGGAAACGGACTCGTCGCCCCGAGTTCAAATCCTAGATGTGGTAATTGCATTTCAGCGCTAATACCCTTGGGAAAGGTATGAATCTTACTCTCCCTCCAGCTATGGGTAAACAGTAGGGCAGACTGGGCTCTTTAACTTTGATTAGGCAACCGGTCTAGGAGAAGGAAAACTCTGAATTCAAACCTGTTAAACTCCGCTTAAGAAATCGACCTTGTGTCACATCGTGCAGAGGGGTTGGTATATATATATACATATACTATTTATAAACAGATTGTTTACATATATAGATAGACACATTTATATGCACATCTGTATTCACACCCACACCCACACACACATATATATATATATATATATATATATATATATATATATATATATATATATATATATATATATATGTATAAGTATTAACTTACCGGTGGGTATAAGAACGATCGTTGGAAGCGCACAATATCCAGAGGTTAAGGTTGAGAAAAAACAAATACAAAGTGCTCAATACAATGTAGAGCATAAATTTATTTTAAGAATGGAAATGAGTAACCTACTCGAGATTCATCGATAGATTCTTCAGGGTTACTTTTAAATTAATCGAGTTTACGATTAATCTTTGGTGTTAATAACACCAAAGATTAATCGTAAACTCGATTAATTTAAAGGTAACCCTGAAGAATCTATCGATGAAACTCGAGTAGGTTACTCATTTCCATTCTTAAATATATATATATATATATATATATATATATATATACACTCTCAAATATATACGCTCGATTAGATATAAATATAGGTAAACATGTGTGTACATTCATTCACATATATGCATGCACACACGATAAATGCGTGCAAACATCTATTACGCATACCAATGTATATACACATAAGTATACTCATACTCATGTATTTAGGTATAGAAATTCAAATTATCATTTATAGGCACTGACATGTACACACATGTGTGTGTGTGTGTGTGTGTGTGTGTGTGTACACCCATATATATATATATATACAAACATTTTGTATGTGAACCTCTCCACATCACCAAGACAATTTCCTTGTTATAGCGCAATCAAAAAGGGAATAGACTGACTCGCTGTCCGGCTGATATCTAAATAAACAACCATACAAATATATTTACTCATATGCACACACACATACATACATATTATATATACTAGCAAATATATGCACCCTCCGGGTGCAAGTATTTAAGTTTTGATATAATAAAATATCATATTAAATTAGAAAGGCTAATGAAACTGACTAAGAATGCAGATAAAAAGATTTGGAACAGAGGGGGTATAATCGAAAAATAGAACAACTTTGAAACTAACTATTCCATCATTTTCCATTACTCCCCTCTTTCATTGGTAAATTTTCCTAATTTAACTATTTAGTTAAAATAGGAAGTAAAGGATAATATTACAGTTATTTCTTCTTGTAAATAAATTTCTTTTAAGATTTATCCACGAGATTTTTGTTTATATTTCTTAAGATAAAACCAAACAATTAGAAATCAATAATACCAAGCACATATTTATTAAAATAAAATTTTAAATATCAATATGCAAATTAGCCTTCTCGTTCACACTGTAAACCGCTATTTTGTTGTATATATAAATACAATTGCATGTTATAATACGTAGATATGGTCAACAGTATTAATAATGTAAAACAATTTTTATTAATAACTGAAGGTTTAAAAGAATGAAATCATGGAGAATTTGACGTAAATAATTAAGGGAATTTAGACTTGAGTAGTAATATAGTTTCGGTTACAGACAGAAAAACACACAATCTCCATTATAATAAGATATATTATATTTAATCGCGCACCCATTACATACTTTGTGTTAGCTTAACTCAACTTTTTCTAAAGTAGTAAATTAAGCAAAGGGAAAAGGAACGACATTTTCTTTCGAGAGAGTGTGCATTGATAGTCTGATCTTCAGCGAAATTTCAGATCCATACGTAATCCCGTTATTTCTGCAGGTACTTCTCTTCAGATTAGTGCTACTGCTACTACTATCTCGCAGAACGGCACTATTATAACTGATATTAAAAATGTTAGTTATACTACTACAATTACTGATGATGATAGGAATGAACACTTGCGTGTAACCTTTAAGGTCACAAAAAAAGTCTTAGTAAACAGACAATAATAATAATAAAAATTGTGAACGGCATAAAAATTAATTGCACGTTAGGTTATTATTATTAATAATTTATTTCATCAATTGTTTATTTCTTTTTGTCTGTTTTTTTTTCTTATAGTTGTAAGATTTTTACGTTTGTTCTGTTTAATCACCTCTATAAACTATTTTGATTCATATGTGGTCGCTTTTCTATTTGTGTGTGTGTGTGTCTGCGCATGTGCAGGCATGGTTTTATTATATTTGATTGGAATAATTCTCTCTCACTTTCTTTTTTCATCCATTCTATTTTTATCGTGGTGGGTGGGACATTTTTACTCATGTATATATATATATATTCCAAGTTTTTTCTTCTTTCTTTTCTGTCTGTTTTCTTATTACATATCTCATAGCCTGAGTCGACTGAGACGTGTGGAAGGGAGAAGGGAAAACGTAACTAGTACAGATGTTATTAGTACGGGGAATTGTGTGCCTTCAGCATTTTTCTCCTTCTCCTACTTTTTTGTTTTTTTTTGTTTTGTTTGATTGTCATTAACACAATATGGACATGGGAATCGGCAGAACTTAAATGTTTTTTTTTTATCCATCTATAATAAAAAGAAAAAATATATTAAACATTTGGACACTCTTTTTTGTTCTCGCAGTTGTACTTTTCGGTGATAAACAGATAATTGCATTAGCAGCATCACCAGCAGCATCACTATGCACTTAGACCAAAAGCAATTAAAAAAAAATATTCTCGAAAGATTGTCTAGCTTTATTAACATCCATGGGATGAAGTGAGTTGTATACATATTCAGAGTCTGCATTTTTAGACAACTCGAAACATAGCCTGTAGTTCGTGGAAAATATAACGTTGCAATCAGCAAAGATAAAAATATTGTTGTAGAAGAGGTAGTAGTGTTAGTAGTAGTATAATGGTAGATGTAGCAGAACTATTATGGCTGCCGGTACGAGTACACACATTAGAGTCTGAGGAGGATATAAGAATTTGAAACACGTGTCACACGTTCAAAGTATCAGAATGATTAAACAATTGTCAAATTTATAATGATTAGGATAAAAAGAAGAATATTTCCAGTTTTCATTAGCGAATAATAATTTGCGCATTTAATATAATAAAATTATGATTAATATAATTTTAAAAAAAGACTGAATAATTTTCCAGTCCTTAATATTTTTTATAATAAAACATTTTCTCCCGTTGAAAACGTCTCTCTCTCTCTCTCTCATATATATATATATATATATATATATATATATATATATGAGAGGTATCCAAAACTTGGTAGTAAGGGGTGATTCTATATGTAATTTCTCAGATACACTGTATTATCATTGTATGATCCAGTATGTATAAATATATTATCTAATATATTCTAAGGTTTGAATATAATTTTTTAAAATATATTTCTTTATTTATATTTGATTATTTTATATCATTCTTTATATATTTTTTTGTTTTATTCTTCTCTATACTTGTTCAGATTCATTCAATAGTTTAATTTATAGCTTAATTTTGTCTGACTACCTCCCCAAGAAACCAGAACTTGAAATGTATCCTTTTTTCTTATTTGATTTCCTGTCACCATGGTGACAGCCTTACAATGTAAAAAATAATTTTTTTTTTAAATTTATTTTTTTTATTTATTTTTTTTTTCGAGAAGTAAAATTTGTCAGTTATGCAATTAAAATAACCTGATCTTCCATCTGATGAGACTGGATTTTGTGGAGCTATATTAAATCAACTTAGATTTATATTGGCCCCAATTTTGGTCGAAATAAATTTATTATGGAATTACGGTGTTGAGTTTTTCTTTCCAAGATATATATATAGATATATATATATATATATATATATATATATATATATATATATATATATATTATATATATATATGAAGTGTTCAAAACGATGTGTTTGCAATGGTGAAGGCCGACAATTTTTAGGGTGATCATGTGCTTAATTAAAGTCATACCAAATTTGTTAATTAATTAATCATAATTAAATGAATTAGGCGTGCATATCCTTTAAATGTAAAGCGTAAACAACTCGAGAAAAAGCCAATCTCTGTATGTACATTTCAGCCGATTATGCCTCATTAATTAACAAATTAGGTATGACTTTAATTAAGCACATAATCTCCCTAATATATATATATATATATATATATATATATATATATATATATATATATATATATATCGGTGTATATATATATGCATATGTGCTTGTGAAAGCGTACCAACAGCAGCCAAGCAAATAAAGATATATTAAATTATTTAAATTGGATATCTTTATATTAGCAAAACTATTTGGATACATAAAACTTCGCTAGTAAAAAAAGCGACTGAAAAATGATTTCTTAAATCCTAAAACGAAATTGAAAAATGTTGAATAAGCTTAATCATAATCTCAGCTGTTGGGCGAAGGATAACTGTTGCAATGATGTTCCAAAAAACTTGTGGCCTCACAAGTACTTGCCTGAAAATCTTTGTACTTCTAGCAGCAGTACGAACAGTTCTGGATATAAACTGGAGTAGTATGTAGTATTTGTGGCTTGATGCATTGATTGTAGTAGTGGTACTAATAGTTGTAGAAAACAGTGTACATTGTATTGTTGTGGAAATGATAGATGTTTAAAAAAAAGTTTTTTATTTTACTGTAACAAAAACAGAAAGGAGATATGCACGAGATGAAAAAGGATGAGGAGATTAAAAGATGTGAGGGAAATGATGATCATAGTGCCATAATGCATAAGAGAGATAAAGAGAGAGAGAAGAGAGAGAGAGAGAGAGAGAGAGAGGGGGGGGAGTTGATGTATGTACTTCTTCAATGTTGATGAAGAGGGTTCTATGTAGTTCAAAAGAATTCAAAAGTAGAAAGGCACAGATTGAATTGATGGACATAATTAATCGAATATACATATATTCAAATGTTTAAATCGCGTAGATTAAACGGATAACTATGATCCTCATTGACTGAGTGAGATTCAGAAGAATTTTAAAAGAATCGACAGAGAAAAGAAAAACAAAAACAAAACAAAAAAAACAAAAAAAAACAACAACAAAGAATGAAGGAGAGGGTGAAAGTTGGGGAGAAGTAGTTATTTTTATGACACTCCTACACCAGATCGGATTAATACAACGTCATTTTGACCTAGGGAGCCACCCGCGAATCAAAGGGGTCATGCTCTGGCCAGTGCAAAACATGCTTGATCCCTTCGAAATTCCCCTTTTTAAAATTAAAGACACCCGGTTATAAACCCAGTCCTCTCTCTTTTTTATGTTGGAGAGAAGTAATACTGTTATGTCTTGGAAATACATAAACGAGAAGGTTGAGTGGTTGTAATAATAATTTATTACAAATAATACAAATAACAAAATAAAACGGCTTTCGGCCGGCAAGGTAAAAAAGTCTCTTGATAAGATTACTTGGAAAGTTGTCGCACGTGTGGTTGGAGATCAACTCGCATTACTCTGAGCTAATCCACTGTTGCTTTTATATACGTATCTCATTTGCATACGTAAGGGTTACTTCTCTTTACAACAAATACATATATAAAAAGGAAGAAGAGAGAAAATAATAAGGAACGAAATCAAAGAAAGATAGAAAAGAATACGATAAAAAGAGAAATGTATCTATCAATCCCTGTGCACGAGCAGGATGTGACACAATGTCTTTTTACAGCGGAGGTCTAGACTCAGAGTTGTTATTCTCAAAGTGCCGGTGGCTATATCAATATTAAAGAGCCCAATTGTTGCTACTATGTTCACCTTTCTCAATTGAATTAGCGCTATGGGAAACATTTTCGTTCATGATTTGAAGCTGGGTCACCGTGTCCATTTCCTACGACGATAACCATTACGCTATGAGCGCCGAGAAATTTAAGAGAAGGACAACGCATTTTTCTTAAATAAAAAAAAGAGGAAGGAATAAATATAAAAACTGTAGGGGGTTATGAGATATGTTTCAATAATATTAGGAATGACGAATAAAAATATGACACAGTTTAAGTAGAAAACACGGAGAAATGATAAAACAAATGAATATGATTATAAAATAACAAATAAATTTATTCAGAGAATAAATTTGCAATAATATGTGAAATGTTCAAAAGGAATAGTGTAGATATGATATGTGTAATGTAAAATGTAAAAGTTCGTTTGTTAAGTTTGGAAAGGTTCGTGTAGATGTGGACAGAAATGAGAATCAAGTTTGTATATACGACCTGCTGAAACAGACTCCTGATGTCGAATGCGGTGGTACGAGTGAATGGTAATAGTAGTAATTGTGTTGACTTGGTCGTATTATATCTGGCAGCGAGACGGGATTCGTGTGTTTGTTTGTGGTCTTCGGGTGTGTCCAGTTTGAACGTGAGATGAAGTCTGTCTAATTGTTGATTTCATTTTCGTTTTTTATGATACTTGATCGGATCAAAAAGTAATTAACTTTTTGGCGCAAACGCACGGACGTAGTAGTGAGCAATGCTAACCTAGCCAATCAACTTTGATTTCTGTGTAATTGTATTCTATAAAACAAGGTATATGTAGTTAAGTAAGTGTTAGTTTTTTATCAGTCGGTAGAGCAACCGTCTCGCAACCAAAAGCCCCTGGTTCGATATCAGCTCTCACCAACTCAGTGCATTAGTCACACAGTTTGGATATGTGAGGCAAAGTGAGGTACTGATGGTAGATGTAGCGCCCCATCAGCTATGCTACAACAATCTACCTGGTCTAGCGCTAGTGAACAGAAGATAGACTCCCTTGCAGCCTGGCTGATACCGCCATCCCACCTATTTACTATAGAGATGAGAGAGAAAAAGGAAATCGAAAAAAAAGTAATTAGACAGAAAGAGGATTGATTTCAAAGGCATATTAACTTATTTGGTATTGTTTTATGTCTCGAGGTTAGGGGATCGGGTATATTCTTTGTTTATTCTATTAAGAACAATATTTTATCCTGGATACCTATTATTGAAGTCAGTAAATATACTGTTGATTTGAATAACAGCAGCTAAGTACCACTCCAGCAGTGTCCAAGACAGTTGGTATATATAGAAATCAAGAATGACCCATTCATGAATTTGGGTGGATCAATTCCTTGAGTTCTGATTGGCTACTTGACTGCTTGATTTGAATGACATTGTGGAGTCTTATATATCCTGTAATTCTGCAGTAGACTTTGTGACTATTCGGGTTTGTATTTAAGTTACAACCGTTTGTTGTCTTGTTTTCCCAGTTCGACGGTAATTGGAACTTTAATTATTCTTCGCCTATCTAATACAAATAATTTGCTCTCCCATAGTTTTAAGGTTTGGTTTATTTTGTGTTTAATGGCATATTAACATTTGTTTGTCATTCAATACCAAAGACAAGAACGGTCCATACTTCTCCCGATGGTAGTAGTTCAAAAGAGAACGCAATAACGCGAATAGTGTTTGAACTCGTTTATTATTATATCGCAATCCAGTATCTTAGCCACTGGCGTGACGGAGATTTATGATTTCGTAGGATTTTAAGTATTTATGTCGAATATACATTTTTACAAAATAATATAGATTCTATTTCTATCTAATAATAATTGATATGACGTATTTCATATGGATATTAATGTTTAGAAAATAAGAAAATTGTTAATATATAAAAGGTTTAATATATATGTAGACAAAACAATACATAAGCAAATATATATCCATATATACACAGATCAATATATAACCATACACAGACATATATATATATATATATATATATATATATATATATATATATATATATACATACGCACAAAATATATATACGCATGCATAGACATATCACGTTGCATTGTTATGACCGGGGTTTGCAATCTTATAGCCACCCATTCCTGATTTGCCTATGTATTTGGATATGTTAAAGAAAACAGGTCTAAAGTTAACATTATCAATATTGCTTATAGCACTAGCTTCGAAAATTTGTTGAAGTCTTTTGTCGTGGATATAAGCCAACATATACGCATTATCGAAATCGAAATTATGTTTATCATTTAGTATATGCTGGAAGACAATTTATTTTGTGTTTAATGGCATATTAACATTCGCTTGTCATTCAATACCAAAGCCAAGAACGGTCCCTACTTCTCCCGATGGTATTAGTCCAAAAAAGAACGCAATAACGCGAATAGTGTTTGAACTCGTTTATTATTATATCGCAATCCAGTATCTTAGCCACTAGCGTGTCGGAGACTTATAATTTTAAGTATTTCTGTCGAATATACATGTTTACAAAATAATATAGATTCTATTTTTATCTACTAATAAGAGATTAGACACTAACTGTTTTACCCCTTCTGATTAGAATGAACTTTATTGAAGCCAGTAAGTCTACTGTTGGTTTGAATAACAGCAGCTAACTAAGTACAACTTAAGCAGTGTCCAAGACAGTTGGTATATATAGAAATCAAGAATGATCCATTCATGAATTTGGGTGATTTGGGTGATTTCATTCCTTGAGTTCTGCTTGACTGCTTGATTTGAATGACATTGTTGAGTTTTATATATATCCTGTAATTCTGCAGTAGACTTTGTGACTATTCGGGTTTGTATTTAAGTTACAACCGTTTGTTGCCTTGTCTTCCCAGTTCGACGGTAATTGGAACTTTATTCTTCACACTACTTAATACAAATAATTTGCTCTCCCATAGTTTTAAGGTTTGGTTTATTTTGTGTTTAATGGCATATTAACATTTGTTTGTCATTCAATACCAAAGCCATGAACGGTACATAATTCTCCCGATTGTAGTAGTCCAAAAGAGAAAGGAATAACGCGAATAGTGTTTGAACTCGTTTATTATTTATTTATCTGAATGTTTGGGATGAGGCTTGAAGATTAGTATTATCTGCGTTATTCGGACTATTGACCCCATCCTCATTGTTATTTATACAAAGTTTCGGTCGATATGCCCTCCGGCCTTCTTCAGGTATTTCTTGTCGGACTCGGGAACCTTCTCTTTTTTTTCTTTTTTTTCAATCTGATCTAGCCTTCTTAATTATGGGTTCCCATATTGTATTCATTTCTATGCTAGGTCTACTTAACAGCCCAGTACAGCCTATCATATGTGCTGATTCTTTGAGGCGTCTTCTCTTCCAATGTTCTTCTCTATCTATTATTCTAACTTCATCCCATAAGGGCAGATGGTTTCCCTTAGGCAGTTAGAAAAATAATTAACACAGCTCCTACCCCAGCTATGGTTAGCGGAATGAGAACAGGATACCCCTGTGGACTTGATACAGGGTTAGGTTCAAAGTTCCGTGATGGCTCCCGATTACGACAAGAAAGTTCCCGAGTTCGAAAAGAAGGTTCCCGAGTCCGACAAGAAATACCTGAAGAAGGCTGGAGGGCATATCGGCCGAAACGTTGTACAAATAACAATGAAGATGGGGACAATAGTCCAAATAACGCAGATAATACTCGTTAATTATTATATCGCAATCCAGTATCTTAGCCACTGGCGTGACGGAGACTTATGGTGTTAAGTATTTCTGTCGAATATACAGTTTTACAAAATAAAGTAAAATCTATTTCTATCTAATAATAGATTAGACACTAACTGGTTTCACCCCTTCTGCTTAGAATGAACCTGGGAGTAATGAACCGGTTTTCCACATATCACTAGAACTGGTGTCTCACCATTTAATACAGTTTAATCTCAAACCAAGAGTACCCTTTTTGAGACCGTCTTACTCATCTTTAGAGGATATAGTATACGTTTTTAAGCGCCCCTCCCCCGAGAAGGCTTAAAAACGAGGAAATATAGGGGCCAAGTGTAGATATTAATATTAAACTGTTGCAACTTGAATCAGCTTCCGAGAATTCAAACTTGGCAAGTGGTTCAAGTAGCAGTCTGGGCCACTCTACCCTGTGGTATGGACAAGCCTACCACAAGCATTTTGACTGGCTCGTGGTTCCAGTGTGTATATATGTAGAATAATCATAGTAAGTCCAATTACCGTCGAATTGGCAATACAAGACAGTAATTAGTCGTAACCCAATACGATTCTGGTTTGCTGCAAAGACTACTGCAAAATAGCAGGATAGTTATGAAGCCTCAGAGGATCATACAAACCAAGAAGCCAATCAGGACTCAGGGAATGGAATCACCCAAATGCATGAGTGGACTATTCTGAATTCCCATAAGTACCAGTTGTCTTGGCACTGATTTAGTGGTGCTTGGCCAGTCACATTGTTCAAATCAATAGTAGTCTTCATTGTTATTTGTACAACGTTTCGGCCGATATGCCCTCCGGCCTTCTTCAGGTATTTATTGTCGGACTCGGGAACCTTTTCGAACTCGGGAGCCATCACGGAATTTTGAACCTAACCCTTTATTTATTCCACGGGGGTATCCTGTTCTCATTCCGCTAACCATAGCTGGGGTAGGAGTTGTGTTAATTATTTTTCTAACTGCCTCTACCCAGGATTGAACTCGGGATCCAGAGATAACTGTCACTTAGAACTGTCTTAACCTAAGAAATACTTAATGGTGGAATTTTCAATTTCTTGTGCCTCAGTAAACTATTTAGAAATCGTTGTTAGGTGGTCTATTGTCGATATCAGCCAGACAGCTAGGATGTATGTCTACTTTTCACTAGCACTAAACAAAAGAGATTGTTTTGGCGATTGAGGCGGAGCGCCACGCCTAGTATCAGCTCCACACTTTGCCGCATACGCTGAGTTGGTGAGGGCCGGTATCGAACCAGGAACTCTGTGACTCTATCGACTGAGCTAAACCAGCCCTAACTATGCAATATCTTGCATAGATGGGCCCTTACCAGGTCTTACCACCCCAGGTTTGAGAAACTATGAGTAATGTAGGGCTTGAAACCTCACCACTAGAGGCAGTTTAGCCTTATACCTAGGATATTTGTTAGCAGCGTTAATGTAAAAAAAAACTATTCTAATGATAATAGATATAGGATTATTTGATAAGATATATTCGTATAAATAAAACTTCTATATGTCCAAATTTAGTTTAACTAGGAATATTCGTTTCTAATTTTAGTTATTACACTTCACCACTCCTTTAAGCAAATGCACAGTAAATATAACAGTATATATATATATATATATATATATATATATATATATATATCAGATTACACTAGAATATTAAAGTAGTGAAAACAATAGCGGGTAGGGCATTAAAATAACAGCGGTATTTTTACAATAATCTCATTACAAATCTTGAAAATACAACGAAATTTAATTACTTCCTATTTTTTGGGAATATGCACAATTATAATGGATAAAAATATACTTCACAATTTGATATAAAAATGAAGATTCAAAGAATATCTAATATATAAAAACAACAACGTTCGTGTCTATTTTAATATGTTTGCTATAAAACTTGCATGGATGAACTTGGCCTGTGGAGTCACATGCGCCTATACATGAGCTTTTAGCAGATTTGAGGATATATAATTCTTCTGTAAAGAAGAAGTACTATATATATATATATATTAATTAAGCACTTATTCTCCCAAAAATTATCGGCAAAAAGCCATTCAAAACAAACCGTGTTTACAACTTATCACATCGTCGTGTAATAAAAGTCACTAGGAGTGGAATATTAACCTACTCTAAACAAATCATAAAATCTAAGAAGTGCGTTTAGTGTAGAGGTTATGGGATCGGCCTGTCAGCTTGGCAGTCCGGTTTCAAATCACGCACAGGGCGGTCTTCCGATCTATAGCTCTGCTGACGAGGCCTAATAGGCCGAAATGTACATACAGAGATTGATTTTTCTCGATTTGTTTAGCCATACATTTAATAGGTATTCCCGCCTAATTCATTATTAATTAATTAATTTTCAAAATTAGGTACGACTCCAATTAAGCACTTTATATATATATATATATATATATATATATATATATATATATATATATATAAAAGAATAATCAAAGTTCCAATTACCGTCGAATTGGGAAGACATGACAACAAATGGTTGTAACCCAATACAAACCCGAATAGACGCTAAGTCTACTGCAGAATGAAAAGGTATTTATAAGACTACACAATGTCATTCAGATCAAGCAGCCAATCAGAACTCAAGGAATGGAATCACCCAAATCACCCAAATTCATGAATGGATTATTCTTGATTTCTATATATACCAACTGTCTTGGACACTGCATCAGTTGTACTTAGCTGCTGTTATCCAAACCAACAGTAGACCGACTTCAATAATATCATTCAACGTGTAATAAATACCAAGTGCTATATTCATTACGACATTTATATATACTAGCAAATATATGCACCCTCCGGGTGCAAGTATTTAAGTTTTAATGTAATAAAATAGTGTATTAAATTAGAAAGGCTAATGAAACTAAATAAGAATACAGATAAAAAGATTTGAAACAGAGGGAGTATAATAAAAGATTTAAAACAGAGGGAGTATAATAAAAAATGGAACAACTGAAACTTACTCTTCCATCACTCTCGTCTTTCATTGTTATTTTTTCTAATTTAAGTATTTAGTTATAAGAGGAAGTAAAGAATAAAATGACAGTTATTTTATCTTGTTAATGGATTTCATTTAAGATTCATTGAAGAGATTTTTGCTTATATTCATTAAAATAACACCAAACAGTTAGAAATCAATAATACTAAACACATATTTATTAAAATCACATTTTTAATATCAATATGCAAATTAGCCTTCCCGTTCACAGTGTAAACCGCTATTTTGTTGTATATATAAATACAATTACATGTTATTAGTATGTAGATATGATTAACAGTCTTAATGATGTAAAACAATTTTATTAATAATTGAGGTTTAACTAAAAAATAAAAGCATTGAGAATGTGATGTAAACAACAAAGAGAATTGTGTCTTCTATAGTAATATAGTTTCGGTTACAGACAGAAAGACACACAATCTCCATTATAATAAGATGTACACGTACAGACACACACACATACAAAACACGGTAACATTTTATTTAGAAGTAAAAACCATACTTATCTTCCCAGAACAAAATAAAATTCTAAATCAAATGATCAGAATTTTTTTACAAATAAAGGCGAGAAAACATTCCTGTTATATGTCTCTCCAAGGTTATTAGCACAATGTGAAATACAAACAGTATCGCAGGGTGCATTTACCTATAACGGTAGCCATTAGAGAGTGCACCCAACCCTAGATATTAACCTAGATGTTCCTGATGGCAATTTTCAATCATCGTAAAATTAGAGACATTTTTGATTGAAAAAAAAAAAACAGGATTGAACAATAGCCGAACTTTCTACACACACCAGAACTAGATCTGGGTTTTATAGATGACACTTGCCGTTATTTCTAGTGATATTCTTATAAAACATCCTTATGTTTTTGACAAGGTTTTGGCGTATCAAGTATTAGGTGTTTGTTTAGTGGATTATTATATCAGCCAGAGGATTTGATAGTCTTGCATGCGACTTAATGATTTATAGGATTAAGTTAGGCACTTTAATGCGCCCAATGCAGATAATTTATGTATGATTCTTTTTAACTTTTGTAAAACTGTAATGCGGATATCGGCTTTCCTAATAAAACGTAATGCTCTTATCAATTCCTGTTGTATAACAAAGAGGTGGTTGCTTAAGGTGTTCCATTATATTCGGATCTGTTCTGAATGTTTTCAACACTAACTTAGCACGCCCTGTCGGCTGGGGCGTTAGAATGCACCAACTGCACCTCTGCAGCTCTTACAGGAAATGTATAGAACAGTATTGTAACTCTATTTGTGACTAGTGGAGTTCACAGGCTTTTATTATGTACAACTTGTTGTGAAGTATTCAAACTGTTGTGATGTTAGTCCCAACAGTAAAAAGAAGTCAAGTCGAGATAGGGTAAAATAAGACAAGTGTATTTACAATCAATGGTACATGTACGACTAGCTTGTCGTTAACGGGAACAGTTCTCCCTTTCCACTCGGTGTCTCAATATTTATAGTGAGAACCGGTGCATGTTCTCCACTGTAGGAACGGCCGGTACAACACAAACACATCTTAAAAACCAGACCTGACCATACACAATGAATGATATTTTTTAATTTAATGGTGATCATATATCATTTGGTAAACCTTTGACCGTTGGGGGGAAAATTTAACGCTGACCAGTGTTATTGCATTTCAATAAGACGGTAATGTTTGTTGTTACATTGCCACCTGTTGGCCGTGAGTGGCGACCCGTGATGCTTAAGGATATAGCTCAGGTGGATGAGCAGTTCATGACATGCAATACTCCACTTTGGCTCTATCTTGGGCTAGACGGGCGGTCGGAGAGGCCCCCTCCGATCAATCGGCTGGTCACGTCAAGCCCTAGCACCTATATGATTTTCCCAACCCTATTGCCCTTATGGCAAACCCCAACCCCATTTTATCATATGGGTGCTAGAAGGCGGTGGCTGCGGGTCTACGTGTCCTGGGAATGGCGTTAAACTCTATCTGATGGTGAGGTTCCAGTTCTGGAGGTTTGGGGAATGTGGAGCACCCCTTCATCACCATTGCTCCCTGGTCCACTCTGACCCGGAGTGGTAGTACCTGTTAGGGTCCCATCTATGGGTTAAATAGAAAAATGTATTTATAAAAAAATTGTATTATCCATTAAGAATTGATTTAGTTCAAAACTTTATCGGCATTAAATGACCCACTGAGGTTGATATGCCGTAAAACAAAACAAACCAAAACCAAACTAACTTAGCAATCAGTTTCAACCACAAATAGCTTCCTTATCAAAATACATTCAAGTAATCACCACCAACAAATAAGGCTCGTCCTTTGAAAGAGTAAAAAAAAAACAAAAAAAAAACAGTAGAACTGTTGTAAAGAGAAGTAACCCTTACGTATGCAAATGAGATACGTATATAAAAGCAACAGTGGATTAGCTCAGAGTAATGCGAGTTGATCTCCAACCACACGTGCGACAACTTTCCAAGTAATCTTACCAAGAGACTTTTTTACCTTGCCGGCCGAAAGCCGTTTTATTTTGTTATTTGTATTATTTGTAATAAATTATTATTACAACCACTCAACCTTCTCGTTTATGTATTTCCAAGACATAACAAGAACGAATCCCAAAACAGAAAGAGCACCTTTAGAAACCATTCTTAGCAAGAACAAAGAGCTTCCTTTAGCAACGATAGCTTCCTTAACTAAATCAACAATAAATGAGGTCCCTAACAACCGCTTTTAGCAACGACGAATAGAAGTCCTCATTGGCTACCATATGTAGCAAGAATAGTTCAATAACATACCGAAAATAGCTTTTCTAAAATCCATACTTAGCAACAATATATAGCGTTCTAAAGAATAATAGCATCCCCATTAAACATTATCATCCTTATTGAAGTCAGTAAGTCTACTGTTGGTTTGAATAACAACAGCTAACTAAGTAAAACTTAAGCAGTGTCCAAGACAGTTGGTATATATATAGAAATCAAGAATGACCCATTCATGAATTTGGGTGATTCCATTCCTTGAGTTCTTATTGGCTGCTTGATTTGAATGACATTGTGGAATCTTATAAATACCTTGTCATTCTGCAGTAGACTTTGTGACTATTCGGGTTTGTATTTAAGTTACAACCGTTTGTTGCCTTGTCTTCCCAGTTCGATGGTAATTGGAACTTTAATTATTCTTCAATCCTTAGCAACCACTCCTAGTATTATAAAGAATAATAACTATGTTTCTCAGCATGAATGAATGAATAGCATCCTTAGAAACCCTAAAGGCTTGTTTACCTACTACAAATACCGCCACGAGTAGCCTTCCTAAGCAGCCATACGGAGCACATTGCAAATAATAAATAGCGTACTTAGCAAAAATGAATTCTTTCTGCGTCCCCGGCAACTATCATTATCGACTCTAATAAAAATGTTCTCTGTGGGTGGGTGGGGGTTCACAGTTAAGTCCGACGCTTTTACTCTCCCAACTGACCAAGTGTTCAGTCTGAAACAATCTCTCCCAGCAATGCTGTACTCTTCTCACCAACACTATCAAAATATATTTTCTCTCTCGTCCACTCGTCGCAACAGCCAAAATGCTACTGCAAGCTTTTCTCCCAGGTTTGTGAGGGCTGGTCATTATATACACAATTACAGTGTTCACCCGGGCTTGTCCATGCAGCACGCGTCAATTCTTCACATCCGGGCCACTCTGGACAGTTTAGTAATTCACATGCGTCAGGCCACGACTCACAATCAGGAGGATATGAGTTCAATCTCTCCACTCGCCTCTGATCTCATTCTGCATGCCAAATACAGTCGTGCACGCTTCGAACCACTACGATCGTGGTTTCTCTCGCCACATCGACAATAAATGTGCCAGCAAACGTAAATAGCGTCCCCATTAACCAGGCTTAATAATAACTAGCAACTATTACGTCCTTAGATAAAACAATAATAAATGGCGTCTCTAACCACCGTCCTTGGTAACAATGAATATGGTCACTAGCAACCGTTTTTACCTACTGTTAAAAGTACCACTAGCAACAATTTTTATCAGCAATGAATAGCAAACATGGAAACAGTCCACAACAAACGTAAAGAGAAAGCACAGCTAGCATCATTATCAACAATAGCATCCTAAATCTATCCCTTATATCGGAACCGCTCTAACGGAAATCCCTTACGACTCACGGAAAAGACATACAAGTTACCAAAATACTTATTTAAATATTCTAACCCTAAACCAAATTATTATTCTTTTATTTTCCCATTAAACTAACCTTAAACCCCACCCATAACCCTAAACCCTCCTAGTTAAAAGTAACAGTTTAATTACAAAATGTGTGGGTTCTTTTTTTTCTGGGTCAATGGTATACAGGGTGACCAAAAAAAAAACAGAACCCAAATTATTTATTCATTTTCCTAATAAACTAACCCTAAACCCCAACCCTACTCTGAACCCTAGATCCCCATAGTTAAAATTAAGTTTTATTAGTGTGTGGTAGCTCCATCCAAAGTTACACACAGAATTTAGGATTATTTTTCTAGTGAAGCTTTTTAGAGGCAGAGATTCGATGGGTCATAAAAATCACCCAAACGTAAATATTGCCCGTTGCTACCGTCCTAAGCAACAATGTAATTCTTAGCAACAATAACTTGCATCCCTATTCATTGTTGTTTGCATAACAATAAATAGCGCCATTTGCACTCTTCCATAGCAACAAAAATAGCCTCCTTACCAATGATAGTGTATCTAATAACCTTCCTTAGCAACAATAGTTTCCTTAGCATAGATAAATAACGTCCCTTAGCAACCGTTCTTACCTGCTGTAATAATCAACAACAATAAATAGCAGCCTTATTTATTGCAACAATAAATAGCGTTCTTAGCAACTGTAAATAGCGTTCTTATGTTTTGCCACAACAATCCAGCTACAGTATTTTGCATTGATAACAATATTTTTTGACAATAAATTGCATTCGTAGCTATCATGAATAGCGTCCTTGCAAACTTCCTTAACAACAGTAAATAATCTGCCTAATTATTGTTGCTAAACAGAAATAACGTCCCTAGTAATCGTATCTTGCCTATACAAATAGCGTCCCTCACAGCATTTCTTAACAAATTTCTTAACATAGCCACCGCAAATATTGTCTCGAGCAACCTTCGTTATTATTGTTGCTAAAGAGAATTGAATTGCGTTCTTTAACATACACATATAAAGATACAAACCCACTGACGCACACATCTACACACACATATACAACAGAAACAAAGGCGTGGTCTAATGGTTAGAGTCGTAGGAAATGGACTCGTCGACCCGAGTTCAATTTCTGGATGAAGCTGTTTGCATTTCACATGGCGCTAATACCCTTGGTAAAGGTAGGAATCCAATCCTCCCTCCACTTATGGAAAAATTGCAGGACAGACTGGACTCGTTAACCATGGGTAGGTAAGAAGTCTAGGAGAATGAAAACTCTGAATTCAAACCTGCTAAACTCCGCTTAATAAATTGACCTTGTGTCGCATACTGCTCGAGCGGAGGGGTTGTGTGTGTGTGTGTGTCATATATATATATATATATATATATATATATATATATATATATAGGAGTAAATATGGAAAATAAATCCGATAATATTAAGAAATTTGAAAAAACAAATGTTCCGAAAATAGGATGAATTTATTTTTCAAAAAAAGATTTTATAAACATTTTCATCTCCAGTCATCTATAAAATATCCATCATTTTCTTCACCCCAAGATACATCCTGATGAAGGTTTAAAGAAACCGAAGTGTTTAAACATCGATAAATAAATTCATCCTATTTTCGGAACATTTGTTTTTTCAAATGTCTTAATTTATATATATATATATATATATATATATATGAATACATTTAGTGTGTCACTTATTAGGAAAGGAGAACTCAACAGGTTTTTACCAGAAATTGCCAATTACTTTTATTTTGAAAGTTACCCGTTTTTTCAAAAGGTAGGATGTCTATAAGAAATGTAGATTTTGTTTCCCTGAAGGCAATGTCTTTGTTCGTCAATTAACTTCCCCCTAAACCTGTGGTATTGGCGGTTTAACTAAGCCCCACTGTTTCCATCACCAAATTACACGAACCTGACTAGCTCATGGCCCGAAAATGCGATTTTACGTGATTGAACCTTTAGCCGCTTTCAATTCCACGTTTCAACTACAGCCAAGCTGACCTAATCTGCACCATTGTTTAAACAGAGCAGTGGGGATGCGCAGTTGAATTTTTGCCTTTCCAATGGGTATTAGCATGAACTCAATTAACTAGCCTCGTACAGGGTTTAAACAGAGTTCATTTCCTACGAAGATAGACAATATGCTAAGCGGGACTTTTTCTTTTGTATACTTAATCATTTTTTTTTTTATCAACGTTCATTATGTCTATCGAAATCTAGTGGAACCATAGCATTTCCTCAGACTTGAACAAAAAATATGCACAATTTTTTTGACAACAGGAACTGCTGTGAAAATTGTTTTCAGAATAGCTGTTGGAGATCTTTATTATTTGACATCACATGCTGTTTATATATATTTACCAACCCCTCCGCCCGAGCAGGATGCGACACAAGGTTAATTTCTTAAGCGGAGTTTAACAGGTTTGAATTCAGAATTTTCCTTCCCATAGACTGGTTACCTAGCCATGGTTAAAAAGTCCAGTCTGTCCTGCTATTTACCCATAGCTGGCGGAAGAATTGGATTCATACCTTTCCCAAGGGTATTAGCGCCATGTGAAATTCCAACAGCTTCGTCCAGGAATTGAACTCGCGTTGACGAGTCCATTTCCTACGACTCTAACCATTAGACCACGCGCTGTTTATATGGTTTACCACTTTCTCGTTTGGTTCTGTTTTGTCGAAACACTAGTTAACTACCCTATAAATCTTCATATATTTTTAACAAACTTCAAACGATAATAAAGATTTATGCTTTGTAATATCAGTCGCCGGTTCTCTGTGTTACTTGCCGTTTCGACACTATCTATTTTTTATTACATGACTTATTTGGTTACATTATTTCAAGTAGACGAAGAACTTAGTGTCTAGAGACCACCACCATGGAATCTCTACCCAGTGGTCTCTAAAAATACTCAGCTCTGTTCCAGTTGCACTTACTCAACAGGCAGCAATTGCCTCCTAGTTAAAAGTAGTAAGTGGTTGGGTTGATAGAATGGCACCTGAGGCACTCCTCAAGGAGATGAATAATTCCACCCACAAGAGATCGTTAGACAAATCCCGAGGCACAAATGTCCACCGGGAAAAATAGTATATCAGTATAATGTATGCAAATAGGTATATCTGTATTTGTTTCTGTAAATTGATATGAGGTGGTGGATTTAAATAATTTTCGTATTGTCGCAAGATATAGTATTATCTGCGTTATTCGGACTATTGTCCACATCTTCATTGTTATTTGTTCAACATTTCGGCCGATATGCCCTCCGGCCTTCTTCAGGTATTTCTTATCGGACTCGGGAACCTTCTCGGATTCGGAAACTTTTTCTAATTGGACACATGGCCTAGTGGATAAGGTAGTTATGTTAAGACAGTTCTAAGTGACAGTTATCTCTGGATACCGAGTTTAATCCTGGGTAGAGGCAGTTAGAAAAATAATTAACACAACTCCTACCCCAGCTATGGTTAGCAGAATGAGAACAGGATACCCCCGTGGAATAAATAAAGGGTTAGGTTCAAAGTTCCGTGATGGCTCCCGATTACGACAAGAAAGTTCCTGAGTTCGAGAAGAAGGTTCTCGAGTCCTAGAAGGTTCCCGAGTCCGACAAGAAATACATGAAGAAGGCCGGAGGGCATATCGACGGAATCGTTATACAAATGAAGATGGGGACAATAGTCCGAATAACGCAGATAATCCTAATCTTCAAGCCTCATCTCAAACATTCAGAGAAATAGTCGCAAGATATGTTTTTTTTTATTTTATTTCTTATTACTGCATTTCTTAAGAATAGCTATGTACAGTTTTTGCAAGGAAGAACACAGACATTATATATATATATATATATATATATATATATATATATATATATATATATATATGAGTTAAGAATAAGGAAATAAATCCGACAGTCTATGTAGAAGTTTTTTATTTAAGTATTTTAAAAGAAATTACGTTTTTATGTAAAATATGAATAGTGTAAGGGTGTATTGGAATAAACTATATTGGAATTTATTCCAATACACCCTTACACCATTCATATTTTACATAAGTAATTTCCTTTAAAATAGTTAAATAATAACATTTCTTTTCTGAAAGAAAAAACCTTTACTAACCGACCATGAACGGGTTAATACTTTTTGAAAAAGAGAATTTTTCTATTTTTGAATTTGAAGTATTTATTTTTCTTTTAAAAGAAACACGATGTAGCGAAAGAAGGTTGAGGTAGCAAAAGAGCGAGACGCAGTAAATGAACAACACGAAGCAATCACTCGGGTTACACGCGTTTTGGGGAAAAAAAACAATGCTTCCGGTTTTAATTTAAATTATTTTCTGCTTCTCCCTTGATGTGTCCGAATTAAAAACATTCATATCTGTAGAATAATCCTACTAAGTCCAATTACCGTCGAATTGGCAAGACAAGACAGCAAGCAGTCGAAACCCAATACGATTCTGGTTTGCTGTAAAGACCACTGCAAAGTGGCAGGATTTATGGAGCCTCAGAGGATCATACAAAGCAAGCAGCCAATCAGGACTCCGGGAATGGAATCACCCAAATGCATGAGTGAACTGTTCTGAATTCCCATAAGTACCAGTTGTCTTGACACTGGTTCAGTTGTGGTTGGCCAGTCACATTGTTCAAACCAATAGTAGACTGACTGACTTACTTACTTCAATAATATCTAAAAACCATTATGCTCGGATGATGATTTTTTATAAATCGAAATATAAGATATAAAAATATATTCATTTTAACAACAATGTGTGTTTTTCATTCCTTATATATATATATATATATATATATATATATGTGTGTGTGTGTGTGTGTGTGTGTGTGTGTGTGTGTGTGTGTCCACTGGAAAAAAAAGAGGTTTTCAGTTTTTATTCTCTATTCTAGTATAGTTTATGATGGCTTTCTGACAAGACTGGCTTCTTTTATGGAGTTACCAGCTGAAAATAAATATATAAACTTTTAACTCCCACCCACCTCAGGCAATATTTTTTGAAAATTCATATTTACGTCGCCGGAGGACTATCTTAAAATTTTTCTAGTATATATAATTCCAATATGAAAGAAACACTCAACATGTCGTTATTTGGCTATTAGGTATTTATTTCTGCCGGTAACTACATAAAAGAACCCAGTCTTGTCAGAAAGCCATAATAGAATATATTAGGAAGGAAAATAAAAAATGAAAACCTCCTTTTTTCCAGATAACATAAGCAAAAATATAAATAATTTATCCAACAATGCTTCTATAGAAACAAACATCCAAAAATCTTATTCACTTCG
>CM042146.1:14033666-14061166 GCA_023376005.1 Doryteuthis pealeii
ATATATATATATATATATATATATATATATATGCATATGTAAGATAAAAAGAATAAAAACATTTTTTCTGAGAACATAATACATTTTGCGGACGTTCTTTTTATAAAATATTAAATTTTCTCCCGTTGGAACCAGAACAACATATATATATATATATATATATATATATATATATATATATATATATATATATATCCACACGCTTTTTAAAACAGTTTTCATCTCTATTTTATCCAACTTTTATCAAAAATATTTTGACGTAATGCTACATTCGGTTATTTGCTCAGGCTCAAAACAACATCCGGTATTTTTAATGTTGAATTCAAAAAGGCGTTTAAACTTAGTCTGCTACAAGATGATATGACGAATTTTTGTGCAAATAATATTGTCGTAAGATTCCATACATTAGATAACTTTAGATATATATTAAAATAAAATCTGTTAAACTCCACTGAAATAAATGACTATCACATCCTACTCCTGTGGAAGGCTTGAGATTATATATATATATATATATATATATATATATATATATATATATATATATATATATATGATGGGCAAATATCTGACATCAATCTTCTTGAAAGGAATGATTTAAAAATATTCGATACTTCTAGGGCAGTTTTATGATCTAATTAATGTCAAGATACTCTTTTAACATAAATCAGTTTCCTCTGTCTGCATAAACGTATATATATATATATATATATACATATATATATGTGTGTGTGTGTGTGTGTGTGTGTGTGTGTGCGCGCGCGCGTGCGTGTGTGACACCGCTGCCTGCCTTTATGTATTGAAGACAAAAAGAAAATGACTAGACATACGAGATCTCGTTCATAAATAAGACCGCCCCCACCCGTAGTGCTGTTGCAAAGTGCCGACTCTGCAGAAGCCTGTTTGAGAATGTCGGTCGTGTTATATAAAGTAATGTACGAATATGCAAAGTTTATGTTCGCTGTGCGACTAATCAAATTTCTTAGTATTATGTTCGAGTCACATGTATATCATAAATCAAGTAAAGATCTCTTGTCACTAGAATGTTGCGCGCTAATCGAAATTAACAGACATATTAAGATACAGAAATGAATATGCAATCCGTCAGCTCAATTTATATAATAAATTGAACGTTAGACTTCATCTAATGGTGACTTTGCTGTCCTGATGTTCTGGTGGATGTGGTGTGCTCCTTCACTGCTCATGCTCCCAAGATCACTGTCCCGGAGTAGTGGTACCTTTTCGGATCCCATCTATGGGTTAGTTCGATCAAAAAATAAGTTAAAAATACTGTTAAAAAATAATCCCAAAAGTGAAAACAGAAGATGAATTAATCAACCAAAACAATCTATGGTATTAAATGGCCAAAGGTTCGACATTCCGTAAATGCCAACCGAACAACCTACTTCCGGTGTGCAGTGCGAATCGTTATTTTATAATTACTAGTAAAAATTCAATTTTAAAAAAAATAATTAAAAACAAACCCTCCGGGCGATGTAAAAGTAGATTTTCGAAACATATTGCCCGAGGGGTTCAATTTATCGAGATGAATGTATTTTTCATATGGAAAATGGAGTTGCAAATGAAGTCATTCGAAGGGGATATTCTACAACGGCGATTGGCAATTATTTCGGTTTGGTTTGTTTTTTTGTTTTTTTTTACGGCATATCAACGTCGGCGGGTCATTTAATACCGACAAAGTTGTGAAATAAATTCATTCTTAATGCATAATACAATTTTGCTTATAAACTCATGTTTTTCTATGTAACCCATATATGTGACCCTAACAGGTACTACCACTCCGGGTCAGAGTGGACCAGGGAGCAATTGTGATGAAGGGGTGCTCCACATTCCCCAAACCTCCAAAACTGGAAACTCATCATCAGATAGAGTTTAACGCCATTCCCAGGACATGTAGACCCTCAGTCACCGCCTTCTAGCACCCATATGATAAAAAAGGGGTTGGGGCTTGCCATAAGGGCAATAGGGTTGCGAAAATCATATAGGTGCTAGGGTTTGACGTGACCAGCCGATTGAGCAGAGGGGGCCTCTCCGACCGCCCGTCTAGCCCAAGATAGGGCCAAAGTGGATGATTGCAAGTCATGAACTGCTAATCCACCTGGGCTCTATCCTCAAGCATCAGGGGTCACGACCCACGGCCAACAGGTGGCCCTATTGGGGGAGTCTTACCCCTCTGCAGAGGTGCAGTCGGTGCATTCTAACGCCCCAGCCGACAGGGCGTGATTATTTCGGTAACGCATGGGGAATACTTGTTGGCACTTAACACATCGCCATTTTGGAATGATTGGTAGTATGGAAGATATTTAGTAGATTCTCTATTCTCCGAAGACCAATGATAGCATTTGCATATCCGTGCTATACTAACACTGAACAAAATGGAATGAAACGCCAAATAAACTCAAATGCACATAAAAGGACACTTTTGTCAGAAAGGATTGTATAACGAATGTATTTCCAATCGTAGTCGGATGCCTAGGTTTCATTATTAGATCAACCTCCGCATTTTTGTCGAAACTTGGACCTTCTCCACAAGACAAGAGAAAATACATTTTTAAAAAAATCCAAGATACGGCTCTAACTGCATCAGCGTGGATATGGCAATCCTACTGAGTGAAAATAATCCATCAAAGTCTGGTGGTGTCATGAGATACTACTGAACCAAAAGTCATCATCTGAGGAAGGTTTGATAGATTAATACTGCAGTGCATAAAAAGTCATTGTATGAATTTATAATAAGTCCTCATATGACGATGTATTAGTCAGCAAGATGGTCTCGCAAATCCATTACTACTGAATTGTGAGTGCTTTATACGTATGACCTTGTGTCATATTATAATCATAACAAATGTGTTGGTTAAATTCCAACAAGATATCATCTTATTAATAATGGAGATTCGCTTCCGGTTTTTGTCTGTAACAAAAACTACGCCACTGCTTACGTCACATTACCCAAAATCATCATAACATGGAATAAATACACTCAAAATTTGAACATGCAACATTAGACAGTCCTCATGTTTTTTTTTAAACAAGTTTTAATAAATACATGACTGGTATTATATATCTATATATAGTTTGTTTTAATTTAATACATATTTAACGTTTACATTTCATTGTTTTTTAAAACAAGTTTTAATAAATATATGACAGGTATTATATATCTATATATAGTTACTTACTTAGGGTACAAAATCCCTGACATTGAATTTTTAACTCCCACCCATCAGGCTATATGTTTCAAAAATCTATTTTTACATTGCCCGGAAGGCGTTTTTTATTTTGCTAGTATGAATAATGTACATTCAGGTAGCATTACGAGGAAAACTACTTATTTGTTTTTCATGGAAGAATTGTACGCACATTGTTCCCTGAATAAAGCAGTATGTGGAATTGGTGCAAAATAGAAAATGTGTAACTTGAGAATTGTGATTTGTAGAAAAAATAAATAGGAAGCGCTTGGTGTAATGGTTAAAGTCATGGGAAATGGAATCGTCGCCCCGAGTTCAAATCCTGGACGTGGTAATTGCATTTCACTTAGCGCTAATATCCTTGGGAAAGGTATGAATCCTACTCTCCTTCCAGCTATGGGTAAATAGTAAGGCAGACTGGGCTCTTTAACCTTGGTTAGGCAACCGGTCTAGGAGAAGGAAAACTCTGAATTCAAACCTGTTGAACTCCGCTTAAGAAAGTGACCTTGTGTCACATCCTGTTCGAGCGGAGGGGTTGGTATATATATAAATAGTTGAACACTGGTGAGCCAGGTGGAGCAAGCCGACGAGTCGGGGTTGCAAAAGGAATAATCTTTTGCGACCCACCCCTGTCTTGAGTCTGGTAACAAGTACTAAACACTCCGTAAAAAACTTCTATAACCGTAGTTGATCACGGGAGCGAACAAGGTTATTGAACGGGGAGGAAAGCCCATTATATAGGCGCTGCTATGTCTGATCCCCCCCCTCCAACTTCTGACAGGAAACTATATAATGCAATCCTTTTCTGGTCTCTTGTTCAATCACAAGAGCCAGAACCTCCCTCAATCCAACCAGCAACTCCAGCCGGTAAGTCAACACCCCCCCCCTTTTTATAGCCATATGGTTTTCCCTTTTTTCATTGATTTTGGCGGCATGTCAACCCATCTCATTCCTAGTTTATAGGGAACTGTGTACTTTGTACGTTTAAATGTACATTTTTGTGTAGTTTACGTCTTTGTGCACGGTTGCACGATGTCAGGTATTTCTATATGATAAAAATAATTTGCAAACAGATCTATTTGATGTATAGTTGACACCTTAACATTTAATAGCGCTGGGTTAGAGAGGATATGGAATTATTATAAGGAGTACTCAACATTCCACAGAGATACAAAACTGGTGACTTGTCTCTAGATGCAATTAAGTGTCATACTTGTGACCCCCCCCCCTTTCTTGAGGGGGGCCTTACCCATTTGCAGAGGAAATAATCACCGTATTCTAAGTTCAGCCGAGAAGGCATGGGATCTGTTAGAGACAACGTCACTACTGTTTAAAGAACAGAGTCAGAGTTCAAGGATAAATTTCTGACTGTCATGTGACACACTTCAATGATTCTAACAGACATCTATTAATAATGGAGATTCGCTTCCGGTTTTTGACTGTAACGAGAATTACGTCACTGCCTACGTCACATTACCCAAAATCGTCATAACAGATTAAATAGACTCAAAATTTGAACATGCAACATTAGACAGACCACATTGTTTTTTAAAACAAGTTTTAATAAATACATGACTGGTATTATATATCTATATATAGTTTGTTTTATTTTAATACATATTTAAAATTTATATTTCAAATTGTTTTCATAAAACTTCAAAAAGTAGGGAGAAGATAAAGGAATATATAACAAATGTCCGTTATCAGATCAAAAGATAAAGATGCGTAGGAATATCTATCAATATAAAAGACCTGAGGGTTCGAGCCGACAGGCCAGTTAGACAGTCAGACAGGAGACAGCGAACGGAGAACAAGTAAGTGACAGACGTTCACGGTCCATTGCAGCCAACGGCTGTGGGACCCACCAGCCCCTTTTACCTCACCATCCCAACAGTAGTAGTAGTCATTGTCAACGCTCGCCGCCCACCACGTACAGCCGAAAAGAGAAATAAAGTCAAAACTCCCACTATACCCATGTGTTGTAGATTTCATTAAGCGACTACTACATATATGGTCCAGGGTTAGTGACGATACCCACAACGTATACAGATACACGATTAAGCAGCGTGAGTTTGAAGAAGCTGCTATATAACATACAGCCATTTGGAGTCAGTAGGTAACAAGGATATTTTATTGCCTGAGAAAACTTAATAGAAGTAGAATACAAACAGGATAGAAGATACATAGAATAGCTTATACATAATTGTATAAGGTGAAATATCCTATAGGCAAATAGCCTTTGAGTAAGTAAAGTTTTGAGGCTGCTGGTCATAGAATAAAGTATAGTACTTACTGATTTGAAAAGGCTCTTGTGTACCATGCACAGTTCGGAGGATTGACATATTAGCAATATGGCCAGGGCATTCATGTTGGTTTTCGGGCTTGAAGTGACCAGACGATTAATTGGAGGGGGACACTCTTATCAACCGACTTGCCTAAGTAAGGGCCTAAGGGGAGTGTTGAATGTTATAGATTTAAGTATCATCGGTTGCTACGTACGGTCAAAAAGTGGTCCTATTGTGTGTGGGGTGCATTTACCCTTCTGCAGAGGCACATACGGAGTATTCTACAGCTACAGTCGACAGAGTGGATTAGATGCCGGTCCAATTCAGATATTTACAGAACTCTAGATAGATCAACATTTATTTTTATCTGATGCTGAATTTAAATCAGAAAGGACTTAGGTGGCTCACAATATCGGCTGTTGTTTAAGTGGTCACCCGATTAAGAATTGAAGATGCATGACTTAGGTGATCTCGTGTGAATCTTGAGGTAATGGAAATGGGAATAGAATGTGTGGATATATAGAAATAAGTAACTGGCCACCATTTTTAAAATTGAAACAATTTGTTCACTTTAATGAACAGATTCCTTAATTTATCTGGTCTACAAAAATCCTATAGCAGTCGTAACCAGCGTTATCATATAACCACTGTATAACGATTAAGAATGATTATGGTTTTAATTTAGACCTCCACCTAAATTGTTATTGAATTAGCAGCGGAGGGCAGATTTTAAAATCATTCCTAGTATAGTATCTATGAAAATCATTTCTCTCAATATTAAAATAAAGAAGAAAAAAAAACAAATTTTCCCGCTTATATATATTTACCAACTCCCCCGCATGAGCAGGATACGACACAAGGTCAATTTCAGAGTTTTCCTTCTCCTAGACTGGTTACCTAGCCACGGTTAAAGAACCCAGTCTGCCCTGCTATTTACCCATTGCTGGAGAGAGAGTATGATTCATACATTTCCCAAGGGTATTAGCGCTAAGTGAAAATGCAGTTAACACGTCCAGGATTTGAACTCGGGGCGACGAGCCCATTTCCCATGACTTTAACCATTACACCACGCGCTTCCTACTAATTTTCCTGCTTATAATTCCATTATATCCCCAGTATATAAGCATTTTAACCAATTACTGTTCAAGATGGTTGCAACAGGTATACAGTATTTATTTTCAGAAAGCTTTAATTAGAAATAACTAAAAAAAAAAAAAAAAAATACTACAAGTCCTACATACTTTTTTTGCATTCGAAGCTACAAATCTCCCAATGGCAGTAAAAAATGAAAAACAAATGTTAGGAAACAAAAAGGTGTATAATTCTATTTCATAATCACATTCTGTGCTTTTCGCATAGCATCCTTGGAAATTACTTGGGCAAAAATGCTTTTATAAACCAATTTTTAGGAAAAGGGAATATCCCGAACTCATTTTACAGACAAAAATAGATTACAAAAAGTCGCCATTTTTTGGCGACCCCCCCCCAAAAAAAATTGGAGAGCTAAAATCAATATAACTAAACCAAATTTTGGAGTTCGATACTCAATTTTTGGTGTCTCATTTTTCAACACTCTGAAGAATGTTGCCGATTTTGACTGGTCTAACCTATATGTATTCTACTAGGTATTAGATCTTATAAATTATTCAAAAAATATCAGCGTTGGATAAGATATCGCTGAATATTATTCGCCATATCTACAACCATATGCTTCAGAGAGCACAGATTTGTGTAAACGGACAAAGAAGATATATAATGTATTAATATCCGATTTGATTACTAGTGAGGCAGCATATGTTGATCCATATATGAGAGCATTTACAGTAATCTAGTTAAACAACGTGTACGTTTTTATATCTAGTATATTGAAACATATTTATGCTGTTGAAATTATATTAACACCCAAGTATATATATATATATATATATATATATATATATATATATATATATATATATATATATATAATGTAAAACCAGCTTCTGTCGCGAAAGGTTCCTTCCAAGCAACGTTGGTTAAACAATTGCAAAGTCGGCAGTTGAGTACAGCGGCGGCAGAAATTTGCAATTAAAACCGACGTTAAAAGTTAAGAGCAACAACAATGAAATAGTTAAGCTTAATAACATGTAGGAAAGAAAACTTCGTATTTTAATTTGATAATTGGGTGACGTCTGCTTCGACAGTCTAAATGTTCATTGCAACATGAAATCTGAAATACATTTTAAAAAAAAACATACAAATATAGGTTAGTGAACAGTCCATAAGGAAACGTGATATGGAAAAGAGTTCCGTAATTCATGAAAAAACAAAGGAGTACTTACCCTAATAAATTGTCTCTCCTTGACGATCAGCTCCATTGTAAAATCCAGAAATTACTACAAAAAATAAAATAAAAACACATCGTATACGGTGAATAGTATACCTATTTGTTCTGATCTCGCCGACGCGAGAAAGTTGAAATGAGAATTTATTTGTCTCATACCCCACCTGTATGGGGGGAGGGGTTGTCTCATACCCCACCTGTATGGGGGGGTTGTCTCATACCCCACCTGTATGGACTGGGCACAAGGCCTCGTTTTAACGTGGACCCATCCACAAGTCGAAGCTCATGGGTGGGAGAGAACAAAAATTGCGTCGATCCCGTCGGCATTCCCCCTCAAAGGGGCGCCTCAAGGACGGTTTGAGAAAGTTGAAATGAGAAAATTCGCGTTCTTAACAAAATTACTATGTATGTATTTACCAACACCTCCGCCCGTGCCGGGTGTGACACAAGGTCATTTAATAGGTTTGAATCCCGAGTTTTTCTTCTCATAGAAGAGAATCCATATAGCTGGGGAATTAATTTGTTTCGTACTTTTCTCAAGGGAATTAGTACGATGTGAGATGCAACTATTCTCATTCAATATTTGAACTCGGATAGCCGTTTCTACGACAATAACCATTCCAGGAGGAGCACCTCAATATCTATTTAGTTATTTACTTTAGATGTGGCACAAGGCGAGATGTATGGAGGGGGCAATGAGAATAAATCCCTCTACAAATCTAGCTTGTAAACCATTGCACCACGTGAAGTGCCTTTATTTACAAAGCTTAGCTTAGATGCGGAAAAAAAGACAGAAGTGTGGAGTGCCCAATGAGAATCGAACTCGCTAACAATTGTTTGCGAATCTAGCTTGATAACAATTACATTAATATCTATCCTCTGTACTCACTGACCTTTGAAGATAATGACATGATATTGGAAATTAATTAACGTCTAACGAGACTTGAACCCTCCTGCCATGCATCAAGTCGACATCAAAAGATTAAAGGGCTTGTTGAATAATGAAACACCTTCTTCTAATTATGAAACACCTATTTTTTTTCTTCTTCTCCCATTTTCTTTAATTGGAGATTTCTTTTTCTAAATAAATTTTTAATTTGTACTCTTCACCCTTCAGAATATTCACATATGGGAATAGTTTAAAGCAGTGGTTTCCAAACTTTTTAAGTCCAACCTCCCTGGGATTCCCACTGGATTACTAGCTCCTTTTCATACACACATGTGACCACACACTATTGTTTATGCTTCAAATTCGAAACAACAAGATTAAACCCAAAGATGAATTCCACAAATAAACCCTAATTTATTCTGTATAAACTACATACGTGTTCTTTCACTCTAGTATTGATGACATAATTTATTATTTAGATTTTATAAAAAAAAATAGTTATTTAGTAATTGCTCTTGTCACCCTTCGGCATATTTGCCTCATCGCCCCACCCAGTTTTGCTCCACTTCCCGCTTGATCAAAGTGCGCTTGGTGTATGTTGGTGGGTATATTTTAAGAGAATTCTGGAATAAATATGATGTTGTTAAATGAATATCCCGAAAACAACGGGACCTGTAGACATACCACAGTATGATAATTTAATTATCAAAATTTTTTTATGTTAATTTAAGAGCTATTGCGTGTGTTTGATATGTAAAAAGAATAAATACTTTGATTTCTCTCTCTCTCTCTCTCTCTCTCTCTCTCTCTCTCTCTCTCTCTCACACACACACACACTTTTTTCTTTCTTTTCATCTATTCATTATATTCAAATGAAACAGATTAGTTTTATTGCTGCCCTGCGCGCACCCACTCCCTATATATTTATCCTACTCTCTTTCTTTCTTTCTTTCCGTCGGGGTGGCCTAAAATCGATATCAACCAGCGAATGAAGAAGTCTATCCCCTTTTCACTAGCGCTAAGCCAAGGAGATTCTTTTAGTGTTTGAGGTAGAGCACCACACTTACCATCAGCTACTTATTTTACCGCATATATCCCTGTACTAATCATGCGCTGCGTTGACGAAGGCCAGTATCGAACCAGGAACCTTGTGGTCCCTAACCCGACGCTCTACCAACTGAACTAAACCAAACCTAGTATGTCATTTTTCTTGCCTTTATTTCTTTATAATAAAAACGGAATGTTACTTTTTAGCTGAGGCGACAAAACTCGTGAGAAATAAAAGTTCGGCGATAAGCTACAATAGATAGTCAGGATGTACATTTTTGCATTTCATTTTGTACGATTTGGACGGTCTTATTTTTAATCAGAGAGAGTTGCAAGTTGATAACAGTGGCACTTTTAAGGAACACGAGTATTAATATAAATCATAATTAATAAAGAGAGGTTTATTATTGGTCAGTTATCTGGATGAGTTAAGTGCATACAAATGTAATAAAGACCAGACGTAACATACATACACACATTTTGAAGTAATTTGCCACATTTTTGGAAAATCTAAAAATAAACATAAAATAGACGGGCGGTGGAAGAGGCTCCCTCCGATCAATCGGCTGGTCACGTCAAGCCCTGGCATCTATATGAATTCCCCAACCCTATTGCCCTTATGGAAAGCTCCAACCATATCATATGGGTGCTAGAAGGCGCGACTGAGGGTCTACATGTCCTGGGAATGACGTTAAACTCTATCTGATGGTGAGGTTCCAGTTTTGGAGGTTTGGGGAACGTGGAGCACCCCTTCATCACCATTGCTCCCTGGTCCACTTTGACCCGGAGTGGAAGTACCTGTTAGGGTACCATATATGAGTTTATGAACAAAATTGTATTATGCATTAAGAATGAATTTATTTCACAACTTTGTCGGCATTGAATAACCCACCGAGGTTGATATGCCGTAAAACCAAACAAACCAAAAATTAAAATAAACATCATAATTCAGGTCGATATCTTTAACTTCCGGTTTGTTTATTTTGTCTTTTTTATTCCAAGTACTAGTAGTTGGAATTTATATGTAAATATTTCTATGGTAAGTTTAATAATCCACTTTCTTGTTTCTTTCTCGAATATGTTAGAAAGATGAGAAGAATTTGTATCATTATCTCTCTCTCTCTCTCTCTCTCTCTCTCTATATATATATATATATATATATATATATATATATATATATATATATATATTTATTATAAAGGATATGGGCAATAGAATATCAAGTTGATCGCAACTTCGACCGTCGATACAATGATTATCCGAATAAGTCGGGGTTATAATAAATATAAAAGTGCCCAATACCTTAATAGTGCAGATGTAGTAGAAATGTGAAGATAAATAACCTACTTAAGTTTGACGAAAAATGGACCATAATTGTTAATCGTAATGTATTAATGTAAAAATTGATTTAATTAAGGACAATCGCGGAGTTAGATAATTCAATTATAGCCTTGCCCCCCCCCCCAAAAAAAAAAATGTCGTTAAAAAAACAGATCTGCAGCTAAAACGGACGCTAGTCAATTGTCCATAACGTTCAGAAGTCAACTGTTGAAATATTCCAACGGCTGGTTTAAACTGTCCAACAACACGTGTGTATAATAGTCTTCTTTTTATAATAGCAAACAATATCCGCTAATGACGTTTGTGTTAAAGAAAAAAGGTTTGCTTACGTTTATAATTTTTATTTGGTAAGCTGCCATGTGCACTTTTGTAAACATATATAAACATTTCGAACATTTGGTTTAATAATTCATTAGAGTCATTATAGCACGCAATTGCTAATTGTTATTTAATATCTTCCCGGCTATTGACCCATAGCCGGATGGGGAAGAGTTAAGTTCGTACATTTCCCATGGAATTAGCGTTATGGGTTTTAACATGAAACCTTAGTACATTCTTCTAGTCCTTGGCTTAATACATATATGTAATTATCACGCTGTTGTCATCTTCCGCCTTGTTTTGTTGGCGCAAGGTCAATATATTTCATCACTCACGTGTTTGTTTTTATTACTATCATAACTCCTTGCGATTTTTTTCACACCAGCTAACGCAGGTTGGTTGTTGTCCGGGGTCAGAGTGACACTAATTCTCCTAATGTCTCCAGTACTCTTATTATTATTCTAGTCGATCTTAACAATACTGTGGTTTGGATGGTCTCAATTCTTTCTTTGATTTTCAAGTCCATCCATCTTTTTTGCAAAACCTTAGGGATCGTTCCAAGGACACAGACTACAATTGATATCATTTTCACCTTCATGTTTCACTTTTTTTTAATCATTATCTGAATAGGTCCACGTATTTCTTTTCTTTTCTGTTCGAACTCTAATCGACCGGGATGTCAAAATCCACTAGATTCCAAGTTTTTTTTTTGCTTAATCATCTAGGAGCTCTGCAGTGTGGTTCGTCCAGCAAATATCTACTTTGATCAGCTCTGTGCGGTTTCTCGATGCCAGGCAGAAGACCAGCTGAGGGCGATGAACTCTAGGGAGGTTCAAACTAGATTGCCACGGATAACAGTGCTGATAGCGCGACCTGATTTCTTCAAGCACTTGAATTTGTTCACTTTTTTTTTTTAAATACACTTTTAACTTTTAAGTTAATGTTAGTATTTCAGAGAGTAAAAAAAAAAATGAAATTTCAAATATCAAAATGACATAGCGAATTATTTCTGCCTTTCAGGAAATAGTTTTCACCAAGCTAGTTTCTTGGTAGAAATATATTTTTGGAACTGAATTTTTCTTCTTTCCTCCCTCCATTTGTGATTCGTTTTATTCATAGTCTTCTACAAGTGTATCTATGAGAGGAGTGGAGTCTATCTCCTTGCCCCCGTCATATACGATATCTATTTCAGCATTTACATTTTAATGGCAAAATCCTGAATTTTAAGATCAACCATGAGATTTTCGACGTTAAAAAATGCATTTTCAATTTATTATTATTATTATTATTATTATTATTATTATTATTATTATTGTTAACTCCTTTTGAGTTTTCACATCAGAATTAGCTGATGGTCTTTCACTGGAGTCTGAGTGACAGCAAGTCTCCCCAGGTCTCCAGGACTCTTCTGAGTATTCTGGCAGAATGCAGCAGTGCAGTGTTCTGAATGGTATCAATCCTTCCTCTGATTTCCAAACATTCCAGACCCTTTTCCAATCCTTTTGGGACTGTTCCAATTGCACCAACTACAATTGGTATCACTTTCACTTTCATATTCCATAACTTTTTCAGTTCTCTGGCAAGGTCCAGATATTTGTCCATTTTTCATTTTTCTTTAGCTTCACCCTGTGATCTGCTGGCACTGCAAAATTCACCAGATGACAAGTTCTTTCTTTTCTGTTTATCAACGGTAGGTCTGGTCTTCTTGCTGGGATAAGGTGATCCATTTTATTTCAAAGTCACAGAGAATTTTATGCGTTTCGTTCTCAAAAACAGATTTTGTTGTATGGTGAAAATTACATTTTTTGCATAATTCCCAGTGGATCACCTTCTCAAACCAGTCGTGTCTAGTTTTGTATTATTATTATTATTAGTATTATTATTATTATTATTATTATTATTATTATTATTATTATTATTATTATTATTATTATCTAAGTATCCATTGTAAATTTTTATGAAAGTCATTTTTATTAATTCCCGTTCATTGACATTTGCGAAATGATAGTCTTTACCTTGGATGCTCAAAACTAAAATACACATAATTAAGAATGATATTTGCAGCCTTTTAGATAATTTGCCTAGAATATAATCAGTGAAAATAAACTCAATGATTCTCTAAACAAGAACAGCGATAGATGAAATTTAAACATATCATGTGTGCAAATATCTGAAAAGACTGTATGTGTTTCTAAATATACCTATTACCTAAGAGTGAATTATATGAACAGGCGAGCTATAGCAACAACAACCACAAAAAATGTCAATTTATCGCTAATGAGGCTTTCGGATAGCTTCATAGGTCGTTAAGCCTTTTCAGATTGAAAATATTTCTAAATTTATAAGTTTTAAAGGAAGTAAAATATCAAACACGTGAGAAAGAATCTGAAACAGATGAGAAAATAATATCTGAAAGCAATTACTATAGCGTATACCACGCTACGGATGGTTAGTATTTCTAAATACGGTTTTGAATTAACGCACGTCTGGGTTTTCGATTTGGAAAGGGTTAAAAAATAGGAGTATATTAAATAAAGACGTGCCGGCCTTTAATATACTAGGTGTGTAAAAAAGTGTCAATATTTTTTGTCCTTTGTTGACACACCTGTATTCTATTTCCCCGTAAGTCATCTTTATATATACTAGCAAATATATGCACCCTCCGGGTGCAAGTATTTAAGTTTTAATGTAATAGAATATTGTATTAAATTAGAAAGGCTAATGAAACTAAATAAGAATGCAGATAAAAAGATTTGAAACAGAGGGAGTATAATAAAAAAATCGAACAACTGAAACTTACTCTTCCATCACTCTCGTCTTTCATTGTTATTTTTTCTAATTTAAGTATTTAGTTATAAGAGGAAGTAAAGAATAAAATGACAGTTATTTTATCTTGTTAATGGATTTCATTTAAGATTCATTGAAGAGATTTTTGCTTATATTCATTAAAATAAAACCAAACAATTAGAAATCAATGATACTAAGCACATATTTATTAAATTCGATTTTTTAATATTAATATGCAAATTAGCCTTCCCGTTCACACTGTAAACTGCTATTTTGTTGTATATATAAATATAATTGCATGTTGTCAGTATGTAGACATAGTAAACAGTGTTAATAATGTAAGACAATTTTATTAATAATTGAGGTTTAGATAAAAATAAAATCATGGAGAATGTGATGTCAATAACTAAGAGAATTGTGACTTAAGTAGGAATATAGTTTCGGTTACAGACAGAAAAACACACAATCTCCATTATAATAATAATAATATATATATATATATATATATATGTGTGTGTGTGTGTGTGTGTGTGTGTATAATGGTACGAGCGCGAATTCTTCCCATCTTTCTAACATAGTCGAGAATGAAACAAGACAGTGGACTTTTAAATACATCACAGATATATTTAGACAGATAAATTCCAACTACTAGAACTTTTAATTTAAAAAATTAAAAAATTAAAAATAAACTGGAAGTTATTGATATTCACCTGAATTATGGGATGGATGTTTGTTTTGAGATTTTACAAAGATGTGGCAAATTGCTTCAAAATATGTGTTTGGAGGTTACGTCTTGTCTTTATTACGTTTTTTCTTATGTATTTAACTCATCTATGGGTTAAATAGAAAATGTGTTAATAAAAAAATTGAATATCTATTAAGAATGACTTTATTTCAATACTTTATCGGCATTAAATAACCCACTGAGGTTGAAATGCTATAAAACAAACCAAACCAAACCACTCTGTCTCTACTAGGGGATCAACCGCCGGTGAACTCTTCAAACAATTTGCCAACATTAAAGCCAATGGCCTTAAATCTATTAGATGATCCTGAATCAATGATTGGAACACTCTAACCAAATAAATTCCCAAAATAGATTTCACCAAAATGTCTGCTCACTGTTGCGGACTAGCCTAGCTTACCTTTCTTAGAGAGAGAATGCACTGGTCCAGGACCATTTGTATACTACTGTTTTAGAACATCGGGGTGATTACTTATTATTTTTGCTCTAAAAGCAAGATTTGGTGATAGTGAATGTGTATATATATATTTGTTTTTCTCGTCGAGATTACTGACCAATAATAAACGCAAAAGATGAAACAAAAAAATGCTAATTCTGATTATCTGTCGAAATTGTATTTCTTATGAGTGTCGTCGCCTAAGTTAAATAAGAACATTCCATTTTTATAATAAAGAAAGGGAAAAAAGGACATGCTACACAGAGAAAAAATATAAGAAAAAAATGAAATAAGGAGAGTAGAGGAATTATATATAGAGAGGAGATGAGTGGGGGGCAGTGATAACGCTAATCCGTTTCAATTGAATATAATGAAAAGATAAAAAGAAAGAAAAAAAGCTAAGAGAGGGAAAGAGTTAAAACAAGATTTGTATTCTTTGTCCATTTACAATATCTCTTAGATAAACATATCAAACGTTGTCATAATTGAATTTGGTATTTTATCATTCCTTTTACAACATTACATTTATTCCGGGATTGTCTTTAAATATACTCAGCAATATTTATCAAGCACTCTTTGAGATTTTAAAACAGTCGTTCCCAAAATGGGTTGTACCCCCGTCCTGGGTTAGTGGAAGGACCCAGTGGGAGGTGGGTCAAAAAGAGTGGGGATGATAGGAACAGGTAATAAATAACTTTTTTTTACAAAATCTAAATCACAAGGTGTATGTCATCAATACTAAAGTAAAGGAACACGTATTCAGTTTATACAGAATGAATAGAGTTTTATTTGTGTTTAATCTTGTTGTTTTTGTTCTTTCCAATTTGAAGCATAAACAATAGTGTCTAAACCCGCCCAACAGTGTGGGGGTCCAGTGGCTTCGGCCCTGGATCTTTACAAGTTAATAGCGTCGATCCCAGGAGGCTATCCCCCCAGGCAATACCTGCCCCCTCGATTTAATGGGGTAGGGCTGGGTTTATTGCCCAGTGCCTGAGGCGCCCCCTTGAGGGGGAATGCCGACGGGATCGACGCAATTTTTCCACCCGACACCCATGAGCTTCGGTATATATATATATATATATATATATATATATATACTAGGGGTTGAAGGATAATTAAAGTTCCAATTACCGTCGAACTTGGAAGACAAGGCAACAAACGGTTGTAACTGAAATATAAACCCGAATGCTACAAAGTTCACTGCAAAATGACAAAGTATATATAAGACTCCACAATGTCATTCAAATCAAGCAGTCAAGCAGCCAATCAGAACTCAAGGAAAGGAATCACCCAAGTCACCCAGATTCATGGATGGATCATTCTTGATTCTTATTTATACCAACTGTCTTGGATACTGCTTGAGTTGTACTTAGCTGCTGTTATTAAAACCAAAAGTAAACTAACTGACTTCAATAGGGGTTGAATGTAATTTCATCATGGTAAATATATTTCAATACGCTTGATATAAAACCGCAGATCTTCTTTTGCTAGATCACTGTAAATGCTATCATATCTGGATTAGCATACACAGAATCCAAACATATGGTGTCTCTCTAGTAATCAAATCCCATATTAATACATTGCATATCTTCTTTGACCGTTAACAGAAATCTGCGCTATCTGAAGCATATACTCGTAGATATGGTGAATAATATCCAGCGATATATTATCCGATGCCGATATTCTTTGAATAATTAATAAGAATATATAATACCCACTAGGATACATATGTGTTAGACCGGATGAAATCGGCAACATTCTTCTGGGAGTAGAAACAATGTTTTCAGTCTGTCTAGTAATAATAATCCTTTTCTGTTTTTTTCCTATTGTTAGAACTAATAAACCAGTCATTCAAAAGTATAGTTAATTCTATTTGAAAAAAAAAAGCTAAAACATTTTTTGGTGTTAATATAAAGTCAGTACTTTTCGGAATTTATTCCTTGAATATTTGTTTTTAGTCAATATAGCATTGTTGCGTAGCGCCTTCTTCGCTACTCTGAATCGTATACGTTGCTGGTATACTGCGGGTATCGTCTCTAACCCTTAGACGGTATATGTAGTGGTCGCTTAACGAAGACACAAGACATCTTTATGTAGTAGGAGATTGAGCTTTTATTTCTTTAATTCCCTCGTGGTGCGTGTGAGTGGCGAGCGTTGACAATGAGAACTACTGCTGCTGTTGGGATGAATAGCGTTGGGGAGGCGGGGGGTGACTACGTGATGGTTCACAGCCCATCGGCTGTGACCGTGAGTGTCGGTCACTCGCTTGTGCTCTGTTCGCGTCTTCTGTCTGACTGTTCACTACTGACTCTAACTGACCCTGTGGTGTTGACCCTCTGCTTTTGTATTGACGACCGCCTATGCATCTCTACCCCCCCCCCCCGATCTGATAACTATTCCCGAACTCATTGTTACCCATCCTTCTTTTGTTCGCTTTACCGGGAAAAAAGTCCTTTGCCATTTTTGTCGTCTTTTCTTTGCTTTGTTTAATCTAACCGGAAATTTCTATTTCCGTTTGTACAATATCCAATAAGCATAAATGAAGGGATGTGCTCAAGGTTTGAATTGTCATATAATGCAATTTTTAGAAGCTGAAAAGTGCATACCATATGATATTTTCTGAAAATTTGTTGATGTGTGAGGTGAATCTTATTTTTTTGTCAAAGAATGTTTATCAATGTGCTAAATGATTGAAAGAAGGGTGAAATAGTGATTAATATGAAGACCGGTTAACAAACTTGCAAAGATGAGCATACCTGAAATGGTGAAATTTATTTGATGCGTCCATTTTCACTGACAGAAGAATTTTAATAGAGGTCATTTTTTAACAACTGGTAATTTATTGATCTTTTGAAAGGGTCCAAAAATTCAAGTTAATATCAGTCCTTTGAAAGTCTCTCCAGCAAACGAAATGCAATTCCTTTCCCAACTGAACACGCCACTCTCACATCAAATAGCAGTCCTCAGATTTCACTTGCCGTCCAATCACTTTCTTCCTCACTCTCGCTGTCAGTGACAGTCCGTCTTTATTTCTGCTCGTTCGGATGCGCTTATGCAAATTCGGATATACTTTATTTGGGTCTCTACTAACAACACCTCAGCTAGGAGGAGGTAGCGAGTTCGAGTATCCGTAGTCGCTCGCCACAGGCCAAACATATCCTAACGCGCTTTATTTGTGGGGGCTGGGAATCTGCTTGTTCATAGGGCTGCCTTTCAGTCTCGTCACAATTAATTAATTTGTGACGTAATACGTGTTTAAATGTGTATACTTTCTCATTTTTCGTTTTCATTTTGTAATGAATTCATATTACGTTATACAACATTTTATCATCCAATTGTAAATATGATTTTTTCTGAACCTCCCCCCCCACAAAAAAAACACACCCTCCCCCCAAAAAACGAAACGTTTTAACGTTGACTTAATTTCCATCTATTAATAAATTAATATTTTGGAATAGTTGTTTTTTTGGTCTCGTCAAGCCCTAGCACCTATATGATTTTCCCAACCCTATTGCCCTTATGGCAAGCCCCAACCCCTTTTTATCATATGGGTGCTAGAAGGCGGTGGCTGCGGGTCTACATGTCCTGGGAATGACGTTAAACTCTATCTATTTAACCATAGCTAGGTAACCAGTCTAGGAGAATTCAAACGTGTTAAATTCCGCTTAAGAAATTGACCTTGTGTCGCATCCTGCTCGTACAGAGGGGTTGGTAAATATTTATATGAGCACAATTTAATTTCCAACCAAATTGGTTTAATTTACGCCGGTGATCCCAAATATAAGGTCTTAAAAAGGCTGTGGGCGCAGGAAATTTTCTCTGTGCATGCACGGTCTTGGCTAGGTAGAAGTTTAAGAGGAAAAGTGTGAAGTTCGGAGAGTTATTCGGCTTTAGAACACAAAAGGTATTTAATCGACTGAAATTAATCGCATTAACTGATGTGCATGTTGAGTTGTGAATGGATGTCAAAAACGTCCGCAAGTGGTGTAGGTAGTTTGCAACGAAGAAGAAGTTTAACACTTCCTCAAAAACATGGCGGCAAGTTGGTATGAGATGGGCATACAGCAACTGATACAGCACCTATAGAAATAGCAATTTGGTAGAAAAATAGATGCATGTTCAATATTTAAAATGTTGAAAACTACAATTGGACACATGGCCTAGTGGATAAGGTAGTTAGGTTAAGACAGTTCTAAGTGACAGTTATCTCTGGATACCGAGTTCAATCCTGAGTAGAGGCAGTTAGAAAAATAATTAATAGAACTCCTACCCCAGCTATGGTTAGCGGAATGAGAACAGGATACCCCCGTGGAATAAATAAAGGGTTAGGTTCAAAGTTTCGTGATGGCTCCCGATTACGACAAGAAAGTTCCTGAGTTCGAAAAGAAGGTTCCCGAGTCCGAGAAGGTTCCCGAGTCCGAGAAGGTTCCCGAGTCCGAAAAGAAATACCTGAAGACGGCCGGAGGGCATATCGGCCGGAACGTTATACAAATAACAATGAAGATGTGGACAATAGTCCGAATAACGCAGATAATACGAAATCTTCATAGATAATAAATAAATGTATCATTGATTTCTAAATATTTTATCTGTATCATCTGCACTAAACAATGTATTAAATAGAATAGAAGACTGAGTTCTTTAAATTAATTACTTAAATCAATACCATACAACATAATCCCCAATAATGGTAACACATTGTTAAAACCAATTACTAAAAATATAAATATAAACACAGGATATGTATAACTTTCTAACCGTTAGGCATGACATAACCCCCAGACGGGTTGATATGCCGTTAAATTCAATAAACAAACAAACAAACAACTAAATTAATCAGCATTAATCAGAGCTATTCAAATGTCTCATTCCTCCGTGAAATCTTTGTATTTTGACACTGTCATCAGTACGATTCTAGTCTACTTCTCGTATTGACTAAATAAACGACATCTATCAGCGTGACGAAAAACGAAGAGAGAAACAAGTTAGATAAAAGGAACTAATAGGAATAACGAGTCCAACAAAATGCTGAGTCATCTGATGAAATCACACGTATATATTGATCATTAAATTCGATGTTCATTAGAGAAAAAAGGGAGTTGGGGAAGTAATCCATATAAGAGAGATGGTAATCTATTTTAATGATTTGATAGAATCAATGTTCGCTGTTCTATAATAGATTATAGTGGTATTTTTGTACAAACGACACGAAAAGCATCCAGATCAACAATTAGTATGCTGAATCGATTGAGAAATATTCTCTGTCATGAGATGTAATCACAGGAAAATACGTCAAAACATTCATTGAGACGAAACACAGTATTCCATTCAGAAAACATCACTTTAAAAATTTGATTGATAAATTGATTGATTTGTTATGTCTAGATGTTAGGTAATCGTATACATCGTCCGCTCATGTGGGAAATGTAAACAAGAAAAAACGAACTAGTTTGGTTTGGTTTGGTTTGTTTTACGGCATATCAACCTCAGTGGGTCATTTAATGCCGATAAAGTTTTGAAATAAATCAATTCTTAATGGATAATACACTTTTTTTATAAATACATTTTTCTATTTAACCCATAGATGGGACCCTAACAGGTACTACTACTCCGGGTCAGAGTGGACCAGGGAGCAATGGTGATGAAGGGGTGCTCCACATTCCCCAAATCTCCAAAACTGGAACCTCACCATCAGATAGAGTTTAACGTCATTCCCAGGACATGAAGACCCGCAGCCACTGCATTCTAGCATCCATATGATAGAAAGGGGTTGGGGCTTGCCATAAGGGCAGTAGGGTTGGGAAAATCATATAGGTGCGCTAAATATATGAAATTGTCTTCCATATATACGATGTTGCATTTAAACACATTTCGCATAATGTTACGTTAATAAAAATATCATATGGATGCTAGAAGGCGGTGGCTGCGGGTCTACATGTTATGGGAATGACGTTAAACTCTATCTGATAATGAGGTTCCAGTTTTGGAGGTTTGGGGAATGTGGAGCACCCCTTCATCACCATTGCTCCCTGGTCCACTCTGACCTGGAGTGGTAGTACCTGTTAGGGTCCCATCTATGGGTAAAAAAATCAATTGAATTTTACAAGAGAATGTCCTTCTCTCCGTTGGGTCGATAAGTTTTGAGTTCACTCTTCTCTTATAATTGCTAGGGCGAGTCTAAAGTTTTGAAATGTACGTGCTCGTGCTTGTTGTGGTTGGCAGTCTCATGGTAGCTGGTGCGCTGATACTTCGTGCATTGATTTATTCCGTGTGTTATTTGAAAGGCGCATAGATGCACATGCAACGTTGTCTAATCCTGTAACTTATGCTTTACGAGTTCCAGCTGGGCCATAACGCCGCGTAAGCAAGCAAGCAAGCATGTATTGTGCAAAAGAGGAAAGAGCAGTCAGGAAGAACATTAAGTGACGACGCTTAACCATGCATATATCTAACCAAAACTATTAAGCTTTTTTTTTAATGTAAAATATTGTTCACAGTACAGTTGTAGCATAACGGGGATCCATTTGAAAGTTTTATAATATTAATAATTATATACTTATTTTCTTATTCTCTTGGCTGGATCTAGTTGGGTCTATTGTTCTGGATCGAATTATCTTTGGTCTTGCTGTGTCTCTTGTTAGATCTTTTGTTGGTCTGGATTGCATTATCGCTGTTCTTTAAGTTTGGAGCAACTTAGGAATATTTTGTCTTGTTTTGTTTTTTGTTGTAAAAATGCCTTGGAGAACAGATGACCAACTTGCGTGTTCTCTTCCAGCTCTAAGCCCAGATTGCCAAATCCTCACTCTCTCTTTCTCATCCATCGACCAATCAGAGAACGATAGGTAGCCTTTTAAACATCATCCCCAGAATTGTAGTAACTTTCCACTGTTATCTATGATTTTTGTTAAAATTAGTCTCAATCCCAAATTGATGAAACAGACTTATTCATTTTTAATGTTTTGTTTAAAAAAAAATTTTTTTTATTAATCTATGTCCAGTAGTTGGTTTGGAATTGCCATAAAAAGCATGCGTCATTTACACAGACTTATTTTAAAAAATTAGAAAATCAGTGAACAAGGGATTCTCTTAAACCACTACCCTGCTTTTATTGGGGCATATAAATATAAAGTTGAATCTTTTTACTTTGTGATATAAATACAGCCTTTTATAACTTTAAGAGAATAACTAAAATCTTTGAAATTATAAAGAAACAGTCCCATAGCACTTGGGAAAAAAACCCAAAAAAAACATCTCAGCAAAACTTGAATTAAAAGAAAATTTAATTAATGGTCACTTAAGACCTTCATTAAAATTAAAATATCAAATTTTCTTCAATCTTAATTTAAAACTTTGTGTTTTTAAAGTTTCTAAGCACTTGAGAGAGAGAAAAAAAAACAAACAAACAAACAAAAAAAACAAACAAACTTTGATGTAAAACAAGAAAAAAAATGTTACTTGAATTTACATTAAATAACAGTTTAAGTGTATATTTATTTATATTTTCATTTTAACCTCGCGAAATAAATATCAATTGATTGAGAATTTTTCAAAAATAAATCTTATTATAATGGAGATTGTGTGTTTTTCTGTCTGTAACCGAAACTATATTCCTACTCAAGTCACAATTCTCTTAGTTATTGACATCACAGTCTCCATGATTTTATTTTTATCTAAACCTCAATTATTAATAAAATTGTCTTACATTATTAATACTGTTAACTATGTCTCCATACTGACAACATGCAATTATATTTATATATAAAAAAAAATAGCGGTTTACAGTGTGAACGGGAAGGCTAATTTGTATATTAATATTAAAAAATCGAATTTAATAAATATGTGCTTAGTATTATTGATTTCTAACTGTTTAGTCTTATTTTAATGAATATAAGCAAAAATCTCTTCAATGAATCTCAAATTAAATCAATTAACAAGATAAAATAACTGTCATTTTATTCTTTACTTCCTCTTATAACTAAATACTTAAATTAGAATAAATAACAATGAAAGACAAGTGTGATGGAAAAGTAAGTTTCAGTTGTTCCATTTTTTATTATACTCCCTCTGTTTCAAATCTTTTATTATACTCAGTCTGTTTCAAATCTTTTTATCTGTATTCTTATTTAGTTTCATTAGCCTTTCTAATTTAATACAATATTTTATTATATTAAAACTTAAATACTTGCACCCGGAGGGTGCATATATTTGCTAGTTACATTAAAAAAACTTTTTAAAAATTATTTAATTCAGATTTCATACAAATGAATACAGCATTTTAGGGTGCCATGGTTGCAAGAACGTTGACGTTAAAGCAGACTTATCTAGGCATAAAACCGTGGACTTCCGCGTCAGTAATCCAGACTATAGTGGCACACCAGATGAGTGGCAACCCGGAGTGTATCAGGCGGGTTCAACACCTCACAGTTCAGTGTGGCCCATCGAACGCATAAAAACTATCCGAAGATGCTGATTTGGGAATATCACTTAACTATTGCAAAATATTTTACCTATGCTTGTATCTCCAAACTTTGTATCCCTAATGAGAATGTCCACACTGCATTGTGCTAGAAACTAGCTCGGAAGAAACACACATTTGGGAAATGCTTGACGTCCATACGGACTAAATATCCAAACCACCGGTGATTCATGACAAGTGCCTTATTATCCGGCATATTGAGTCGATATATCCATTCTGTGTTTGATTCAAATCATTTGATGCATCTTCCCATGAGATGCCGATGAATTGAAGGCAGCTGCGAAGAAAATGTCAAGCATCTTCAACTATTTATTGCAGTGGGTTTCTGTTTGATAGCCATAAAGAGAAGATGTGATACAACGATCGATGAAATGCTCCCCACACATCCTAGTGAAATAAGGGACCTGCTTACGAGGATTGCTTTTTTATTGTTTTATTTAAGGTGCAGACAATGGTCTACATGAAAAAAATGAACCCCTTCATATTCTATTATAGATTATTAAAAAATAGTGACACTACTGTATTTCCTACCCTGATAAAAATATTTTTTATCTTGCCAAACTAATTTGTTTATCCCTATATTAATGCTCGTGTTCCTTAATTCCAGGACAGTTATCATCTTGTAACAACCCCTGTTTAAAAATTAGACCGTCCATATCATTCAAGATAAAAGGCAAAAATGTAGATTATATATATAATTATGGAAATACGGTGAGGAAATTAATCCGACAATATGAGAAGAAAATACGTTAAAAATATAACAAACACAGGATGTTATGATTAGGGGAAACAATTTTATGTGTCAATACTTAAGCATTTCGGTATATTGTACCATCTTCAGGACACTGTTAAGTAATGTTTTTGTGAGGGACAAAATGAAAGATGTTAAGTGTATAGTGATTGTGTGAATATGATGCTATTAACCGTTAATTTTTATATGCGCGTTTGTTTACGAAAGCCAATGACGTAATCAATGCATATTCACACAATTACTATACACTTAACATCTTTCATTTTGTCCCTCACATAAACATTACTTAACAGTGTCCTGAAGATGGTACAATATACCGAAATGCTTAAGTATTGACACTAAAATTTGTTTCCTGATCATAACATCCTGTGTTTGTTATATTTTTAAAATATTTTCTTCTCATATATAATTATATGGTGTTTCTAATCCGACGAATTCTTATTTCTCTTGAGTATCACAACCTCAGTTAAATAATAACCCACTCTGTTTTTATTCTAAAGAAAGAAAAGGAAGAAGAGGGACATGCTATACATAAAAATATAATAAGAAAGAAAGAAAGAAAGAGAGAGATAGAGTATGGGGAAGATAGAGAGAGGGTGTGAGTATGTTGGAGCGATGACGCTAATCTGTTTCAATCGAACATTATGAAAAGATGAAAAGAAGGGAAGAAACAAAGAGTGAGAGGGTGTTATTTATTCCACGGAGGGTATATCGGCCGAAACGTTGTACAAATAACAATGAAGATGGGGACAATAGTCCGAATAACGTAGATAATACTAATCTTCAAGCCTCATCTCAAACATTCAGAGAAATACTAATTTTATTATATGAACTTAATAACATTTATTCAGTCCTTCTTTAATAGTGATTAGACAACGAAAATCTTTACTATAATGTTTATACAACTTCAATAAATATAAATCATTATTTTGAATTTACCGTGATTGACGCCCCCCCCCCCAATGTCTCTTGTAAGTATAACTTTTATACTTACAACGTCAACTCTTTTCTAAGTTACAATTATGACAGTACTCTTACTGGCACTTCATGCAAAATAACACCAGCTATGAAGAACATTAGCTGACGATGCCCAACCATGCATGTATCTAAACAAACCTATTAAGGGTTTTTAATGTAGAATATAGGAATTTAATCAGGATATGAATACATACAAATGATTAAGAATTAATTAATCGTGGGAAGAGCAACGAATGCCAGACGGAAACCTGCACCTGACATTCGTAATATAAACACGTTTATTTATTTTCAAATGTCTTTTTAAATTGAGGTGCATTATATAAACTAGTACAAAATAAAAAACGGCCTCGGGGCGATATAAAAATAGATTTTTGAAATTGCCTGAGGGGTGGGAGTAAAAAATTTAATGTCTGCGAGTTTGTACCCTAAGTAAGTAAAATCATCAAATACATTAAAATATTAAAAAATAAAACAATTTGAAATGTAAACTTTAAATATGTATTAAAATAAAACTAACTATATATAGATATATAATACCAGTCATGTATTTATTAAAACTTGTTTTAAAAAACCCAATGAGGACTGTATAATGATGCATGTTCAAATTTCGAGTGTATTTATTCTGTTATGACGATTTTGGGTAATGTGACGTAAGCAGGGACGTATTTTTTCTTACAGACAAAAACCAGAAGCGAATCTCCATTATTGATAGATATTGTGATACTTTTACTCGCGACTTACAGCGATTCTTCTACCGTTTCTACTGCTGTTACAACGATTTCTACTAATATAATTATAACATAATGTTATACAATGTTTTCCTTTGTAGTATGTTGGTTAGGTAGTTGATTGGATTTTACGGCATGACAACCTTTGTGGGTTTTTTTATGTGACCGAAGTTTATTTTATTCATTACAATTTTATATTCAATTTTTTAAACTCATTTCTTTTAACCGCCCGGTCGGCTGGGGCGTTAGAATGCACCGACTGCACCTCTGCAGAGGTTTAAGACTCCCCCAATGGGTCCACTTGTTGGCCGGGGGTTGCGACCAGTGATGCTTAAGGATAGAGCCCAGGTGGATGAGCAGTTTATGACATGCAATACTCCACTTTGGCCCTATCTTGGGCTAGACGGGCGGTCGGAGAGGCCCCTTCCGATCAATCGGCTGGTCACGTCAAGCCCTAGCACCTATATGATTTTCCCAACCCTATTGCCCTTATTATTTTATTTTAATAGATAAATCTGTAGAGTGAAGATGATAAAAAATATTCCTTTTATTTTGATAAATAAAACACTGAATGATAATTAAAAAAACACTCTTCCTTTATTTCAAAGTTAAAAAAAGGTGTTACAGTTACATTAATAGATTATTGTGGAACCTGTGACGTAGTTTCGGCTTCAGACAGAAATGGAATCTATTTCCATTATATATACTAGCAAATATATGCACCCTCCGTGTGCAAGTATTTAAGTTTTAATGTAATAAAATATCGTATTAAATTAGAAAGGCTAATGAAACTAAATAAGAATGCAAATAAAAAGATTTGGAACAGAGGGGGTATAATCGAAAAAATAGAACAACTGAAACTTACTCTTCCATCACTCTCGTCTTTCGTTGTTATTTCTTTTTATAATTTAAGTATTTAGTTAAAAGAGGAAGTTAAAAATAAAATGACAGTTATCTTTCTTGTTAATGGATTTCATTTAAGATTCATTGAATAGATTTTTGCTTATATTCATTAAAATAGAACCAAACAATTAGAAATCAATAGTACTAAACACATATTTATTTAAATCAAATTTTTAATATCAATATGCAAATTATCCTTCCCGTTCACACTGTAAACCGCTATTTTGTTGTATATATAAATATAATTGCAGGTTGTTAGTATGTAGATATGGTTAACAGTTTTA
>CM042146.1:14063666-14156166 GCA_023376005.1 Doryteuthis pealeii
ACACACACTCTCACTCCCCCCTCTCTCTCTCTCTCTCTCTCTCTCTATATATATATATATATATATATATATATGCAGGAAAAAGTAATATATAAATACTGTAAACTAGATCAGTAAAAGGAAAGTCACAGTCAGCCTATGAAGCTAAATTCATATCTATATTTTTCAATTATTTCTTTAGTATTATGTGGCTTATGAATAAAGAATTGTGTCTGTGCATGAAATGTCATGCATAAACTAAGACAAACCCTTGCTTCAGTTACAAAAAAAAAAACAAGAACTATCTTTTTTGCACGCTAATGGAGAATTCACAACGTCTCAGCAAGTATCGTAAAGTCACGTTCTGCAGACGGAAACCCACCTCCAGCTGTCTGTGTCTATTCTTTGTATCTTAAAATTATTTCCATGTTCAAATCCATTAACCTTTTATTTTTTTTTTCTCGTTGTTTTTGTGCGTTACATCTCCTCTGTTCTATGCAGTAGATATTGTGCCTTTATCAAGGTAGGTAACTCTTCGCAGACGAAACTCTTATCTGCCATAACTAAAAGTATACCCACTCAACGATTTTCTCGAGTTAGTGAATATTATTTCGAAAGGTAGATCACAATATGATGTGGTTTATAGATAATATAGGCTTTAATTTGAATCCCTTTTCATGCGTCTCTGCCTTATTGTTTTATTTTTAATGTATGAAAGGCGAATTCTTAACTAGAATGAATGATGGTTCTATTCAATCCAGGGCAAAGTTAATGGCTTCTAGTAATAAAAAAAAAGTAAAAGAAAGTTAAACTTCAAACTGTGTGGGACGAGAAAAATGTCCTTTTCACCATATGTCACAGTTTATTTTTTCCTCCAATATATTGTCTTCTTCCCACAATTCTCCATGGGCTTATGGGGTAAGTTAGTTGATGTTAATGGGGATGTAGAGGATTATCTTCCATTTTCCTGGAAGAGTTATCTTCTCGCTGCGCTGCCGTTTGTTCCTACTAGGGGACCTCTGGTATTTAAGCGCCTTGTTTGAACATGTCTTTCTCTTTTAGCTGGATCTCAACGAACTGATATGCGCTAGAGTCTATCTACCCCCTTCTCGGTGGGGCTTTTGCACCCCCTACATTACTGTAAGTCCTTTATACAGCATGGTCTATCCTTTAGTTCCATGTCTGTACCATTTATATTTTATGTACATTTGGGTATCTCGTTTATACCTAAATATTGTATCTTGTATTTACCATTCATGAATGTGTCCTTTTATCTCTACTCTTATATCTTATTTGTATCTTATGTATCTATGTACTTTATGTATCTTATTGTTACCATGTGCTGTAAAACTATTAAATGTTTTGTCTCACAACGTGTCGGAGCTGTTATTCACTTTGAATCTTACAGGGGTTTTGGCTTGTTGCTCGTCTATGATCCTTTCTCGCTGGTTGTTGCAAATTTCTTTTCTTAAACCCCATTATATGCCAGGTTCATTTTTTAAGTGGTCGTCGAATTGAAAACGAATTAAAGAAAGTACAAGAAAAGACAAAGACAAAATATACTTTTTGGTTTCAGGCTTTATTCGTAGGTTCATAGCTACTTCATGGAGAGGGAATTTCTTACTCTACCAGTCCCAGTCGTAGCTTCTGTTCTCAGTTGTGGCCAAAGGTGGAATGGATCTTTTTTTATAGTAAGGGGCGTCTTTCCGCGCATGTCAAGAGGGTGCTTACGGTCTGAGAAATCGTGGGAGATTGTTATTATTTTCATTCTATTATTTCCTTTCATTTTTATATTATTTTAATCCACACATGCAAACGTGATGTCACTTCCGCTCCTTGATGACCAAGGGGAGACGCTAGAGATTTGTTCTTAGGATGAGCTTAACACTATATATATATATATATATATATATATATATATATATATATATATATATATATGATAGATGGACTCTCCCGTCGATTTCGACGTATGAGGTTCAGACAACCTCTTTCATCTAACCTTGCCAATGATTTGCAAAGAAGTCCACAGATGGAACAAGAGTGTACATTCGGCTGGTCATGTTTTGAGAATGCAGGATGACAGAATACCAAAGATTCTTATGTATAGTCAGCTTGACAGTGGTCAAAGAAACGTGGGTCTACCATTGCTCAGGTTTAAGGACAAGCTGAAAAGTAACCTCTCAGCTGCAAATATAGATTACGCTACTTTTGAGCGCACATCACTCAATCGTAAAACGTGGAGGACTTTGTGTTGCAATGGTATCAAGAATTTTGCAGCATCGGAGGTCACCAAGCTGCGTCAAGCTAGAGAAAGGACTAGAGCATTGGCTAGTGTCCCAGCAATACATTCTAATAATGTACACATCTGACTCAGATCTTAGCCCTGAAGAGCACTAAACGAGACTTTTATTAGGTATATCTGACTCATTAGGTTTAACTTTATTATTTGCTCTACTTAGGTATCGAGGACTCTTTAGCTATTAGCTTTAGAATACCCTAGCAGTTTTTGTATGAATATATATTTTTCATATATATACATATAAATTGTTTTTTCTTTTGATCAAGTATTATAGTATCAACCGATTATTTTCAATTGGTACGACTGTCTTGTATATATAAATATATATAATGAAAATACATACATTGGATTCACCTCAACCACATTGTCACGTCGTCTAACCCTCCATTTAACAGATAATAGCTCTATTTCACAACACCTAAAATTACATTTATGCCCCCACTCTAATTACCGAAATATTCTAACGGAAAATACACACATTCTGCACAAAGAAAACAATAAACAAAAACTCCAAATACTAGAAGCTTTATACATAAAACAATACAAACCATCCTTAAACAAAATTAATTTCCAATGCAGTATACACATTTTAAAATGCCTATAGCACCTTTCTCACCAATTCTTCTCCTTCCAGCCTCTACATTAATATAATTTTTTAAAAACTGGAACACATCACCCCTGATGATGGCACTTCGAAGTGCCGAAAGTACTCGGGACTTGAACTTTAGTGGACTTATCCACGAATTCCACCCAAACATTAAAAAGTTGGCCAGAAAACTCGAAAAGATCAAAAATCAAATTGTTAAACAGGAGATGTGTCTTTTGTTTTAATTCTACTTGTGTAAATGAAAGAATGCTGCCCAAATACACACACACCACACACACACACACACACAACATATATATATATATATATATATTATATATATATATATATGTTGAAAAGAGAAATAAAGGAAAGAAAATATTGAATGGATAAAACATGATTATTTTAATTAATTTAACTTACACGTGTTTCGGTCAGGAGTTTATTCATGTGTACATTATTCTATCTATTATTATTTTTAAATAAAAAATGAAATAAAATAATAATGATAGAAAAAATATAGAAATGTTCAGCATATTGTGAACATTGCTGTGCTACTTTGATAATTTCTACTTCTAATGTATAGTCTTATGGTTTTACCATCTCTTTCCAGCAATTGTGAATGGACGAAAATATATTTTCTCCTTCCCATTAATGTATATGGAGGCTTTTCAAATTACATTACCAGAAAGACATGCCCCGTTTAAGGGGCAAGTCCCTCTTTTATAGCAATTGCATCTGAATTCTTTGGTGTTGTTTTGTGCCTTCAGGATCAGTGCTTTTGTGAGATGTAATTATGTTATGCATATTTTTGACACGTCAACCTTACTTTTAAGGTGTTTCTGCTAAAGACTCTCCCCAGGGGATCAGATCTATAGATATCTTTGTTGGGCAAATTGAGGGACAAGGTTGCTACATTAGAGTAAACCAAATAGTTTTCTTGTTTCGTTTTTTTTTCTTCTTCTTTCTTTGACATCTGTTTGGTTGAGATATTCAAGTTTCTATGGATTCCACAATTTGCAAAGGGTCTCTCATAGTCGTATTCAGCTTTGTTTCAATAATGCTGCACTGCAAGAATCCGTAGACAATCTTTGCGATGGATTTGTTGATGTGTTTCATGCCTGCAGGTGATTTTTATTTGTCTGTTTTTTTTTTTTTTTGTTTTTTTTTAAGATGAGGCTTGATGATTTGTATTATTTACATTTTTTTATAAAGAAAGACATGGAAGAAAAAAGACATGCTACATAGAAAAATATATAGAAAGAAAAAGAAAGAGAGAGTAGGAGAAGTTAGAGATAGAGAGAGAGAGGAGGAGAGGGGAGCGTGCAGAAGCGATAACGCTAATCTGCTTCATTCAAGCAATGAAGAGATGAAAAGGATGAGAGAAGGAAAAAAGACTGAGAGAGAGAGAGAGAGAAGAGAGAAAGAGAGAGAGAGAGAGAGAGAGAGAGATGGAGAGAGAGAGAGAGAGAGATAAATCATCATTATACTTTTTACATATTGAACTATTTAGCAATAGCTCTTAAGTAAAAATATCAAACGTTGTAATAATTGAATTATCACACTGTGGTATATCCACAGGGTCTGCAAGTCACACTAAATCGCAGAAAAAAATCAACTTTTTATTTTTATAAATGTTACTTTTCAAATCTCTATTATTTTATACACAATGTTTTGGCAGATAAAAAGATTTGAAACAGAGGCCGGTATAATGGAAAAATTCCGTCACTCCCGTCTTTCATTGCTAAATTTTCCTAATTTAACTATTTAGTTAAATTAGGAAGTAAAGAATAACATGACAATTATTCCTTCTTGTTAATGAATTTCTTATTCATTAAGTTAAAACCAAAAATTAGAAATCAATAATTCCAAGCGCATATTTATTAAAATCAAAGTTTAATATCAATATGCAAATTAGCCTTCTCAATCTCACTGTAAACTGCTATTTTATTATTTATATATACAATTGCATGTTATTTGTATGTAGATAAGGCCAACATGTTATTAATAATTGAAGTCTAAATTTAAATAAAATCATGGAGAATGTGACGTAAATAACTAAGGGAATTGTGACTTTAGTAGTGATATAGTTTCGGTTACAGACAAACACACAATCTCCATTATAATAAGATTTTTTATACATAATGTTTTGGCAGATGTGCCCTCTGGGCTTCTTGGGTTTTTTTTTTCAGGTGCTTCTTGTTGAACTCAGGAATCTCATTGTCGAACTCGGGCGCCTTCATGTCGTAATCGGGAGCCTTTATTGCAATTTGAACAGAACCCTTTATTTAATCTTTTGGGGTAAATTTCTCTTATTCCGTTAACCTTGACCGGGTACATGTGTTAAGCAACGTTAAGGATTATATGTTGTTAATACCCATGATCAGAAAAATCTTCACTAATGGATTAAATAAAGGGCTCGATTCGATGTTCCGTTATGCTATTGATTGTAACATGAAGGTTATTACGATTGCTGTGGCCATCCTTTAGGTTTCAAGCAAGAGCGCTTGTCCAGTGGAGATCATTTGTGTTACGCATCCTTTGTTTGTTCCTTGGTGTTCCTCAGTCTTTCAGGCCCTTCGTCAATGATTTTAAATGGACGTCTGTCAGTATCACCGATTAAGTTGTAAACCAACCACGTATTCGGGCTGTTGATTGGCTGAGGTTTAAACCACATTATCTTGCTTAGTTTATAAATTTAATTGGTGGTTTGCAGCACGGCTTATATACTAAAATATTCGAACAAAAGTTCCCGATTATGAGAAGATGGTTCCCGGGTTCGACAAGATTTTAAGACAAGAAGCACATAAAGACAATCGGAGAGCACATCGGCCGAATAATTGTGTATATAACAATAAATACCAGTACAACAATCCGAAAAGATATAAATAATATAAATCATGTAATGCAAAATAATTTTACATTTCTAATAACAGTAAATATGTTACACAATGGACCTGTCAAAGAACACACACATTTGTATTTAGTAAAATGTAAGATGAGATATTTATTCCCTCGGTTGTGTACAGCTGAGAGTCGTTGGCAGGGTAACGCAAACGTGGAGCCTTCGGGAATTCTTTTCAAGTGATCTCGAACCTGATCATTGTCTGTCTAATCGATCTCTACGGACTTCTTTTATTGTAGTCTGACCACCGGTGTCAGGCCTCTTTGTTCGTGACACCTACGCAGTTTTTCTGTAGACACGCCTCTTCGCCCACGCAGTTTGTTTTCATTGGCTATGGGCTACGCCTACATATTTCTGCACCTAAATCATATCAAATGTTCACCTGCATTCCCAGGTGCAAAAGCTCAGGTCAGGGCCACATCCTGTTTTCGTTTCCAGGCTGCATCTGACCCCCATACACTTCCTATTCAGCCTGGTCCTTGGGTGCACTGATCAGACAATGTATTACAAATAATAATGGCGGCGGAATGGCTTGGTGTCGGTATCAGCCCGACAACCTGCGATTATGTCCTCTTTTTACTAGACTGATTCGCTGTGGTTTCTAGGTGGACGTTCTCCTGACTGAACTTAACCGACCCGTATATACACGTGTAATAGGAGGAGTACCCAGTATAATGGTTAGCAGTGACCCGAGTTCAAATCCTGTGTAAGACTGTTTGCATTGTACATAGCGTTAAAACTGTTATGAAATTGTAGGAATCAAAATGTACCACCCCCAGCTAGTATAGTGGGGTACATTGTACTTTAAACTTGGTACCGGGTGGGGTAAATTTCCCCGGGAAAATTGGTGTTAACTAATAAGAGATATTTATCAATTTAAAAAAAAAATCGCCTAGAATTGTTCAATGAATAAACGGTCGAAATAAATGTTATATTCGAGACGACACTAATATGAATGAATTAAAGTGATTTCTAAAGTTTAAAAAAATGTTAATAAATGATTAAAAGAAATCTCGAGATAAGGACTGAACTTGAGATAAGGACTGAACTTGAAAAACGGTCGGAAAATTAGAGTGACCAAAAAACAAAAAAAAACAAAAACAAAGACGAAACAAACAGAACCCACATTATTTATTTTCCCATAAAACTAACTCTAAACCCCAACCCTAACCCTAACCCTGTGGTGTGATCAATATGTCCGGGGATTTGGCAGCGGAAAAAGACTTAGACTATTCTCAACTTCTGGGTTATCTTCAAAATATTTTACAGTTTTTTTTTCGAAAGGAATACTCACTTTAAATTAGAAACAGGAATCAGACTTTTAAAAAAAATCATCTGTTTTTTTTCAAGGTGGATTATAGAAAATTTGGGTTATCTGCTCCTCAACCGGAAGTCCGGACAAATAGGGGGCAGACTCAGAGTCCTGAATCAGCAGAACAGACAAGCACATGTGAGAGGCAACACGGGGAACTCAACAGGCAGAGAATACAGTAGCAGCGGCCTTCAATAACAATTACAGAAACAATTACTGAAACATTTCAACAAGAGCTAAGTAAACCTTGTCTCATACATTACATAACAATTCCCGCCGGGCCCCATTGTTTGACAACCGTTACTTTGAACATTACGAACTCTTACACATACACTTTGTACACTTAACTTACATTTCATATATTGCACCAATAAATTGTTAACCCAATTATATACATTATAATTGCCTTGTCTCCTTTCCTTTACGACAGAACTATTTACGACTCCCCAATATTTCTGTTAGGATAGAATTGTTGGTAACATTATACCTTTTGTGGCCTACCGTCTGAATGTGGCCTACGAAAATCATGTATCTCTTATAGTATATGGCCTACCATTAAAAACATATTATCAGGTTATAATAATGACCATTAAACCTAACCCTATTTCAGAATGTTTGGAATTTCTTAGAATTAAATAGATCTCGGATTCATGTAAATTATGGATGAATTCTTTTTTGATTACTCTTAATTACTATAGACAGCTTATGACTGAATTACTTTCTTTGAAATTGAATATATGTGAAAAATAATTAGTTTCAATAAATCGCCTTCTACTTATATCTATAGATATATTCTTACTGAAGTAGGACACATTCAACCAGGGTTTGCCACTTAATATAACAGAATAAAAAAGGGTATGCCACATACTATAACAGAATAAAAAAGGGTATGCCACATACTATAACAGAATCAAAAAGGGTATGTCACATACTATAACAAAATCAAAAAGGGTTTGTCACATACTATAACAGAATCAAAAAGGGTATGCCGCATACTATAACAGAATCAAAAAGTGTATGCCACATACTATAACAGAATCAAAAAGGGTATGCCACATACTATAACAGAATCAAAAAGGGTATGCCACATACGATAACAGAATAAAAAAGGGTATGCCATATACTATAACAGAATCAAAAAGGTATGCCACAAACGATAACAGAATCAAAAAGGGTATGCCACAAACTATAACAGAATCAAAAAGGGTATGCCACAAACGATAACAGAATCAAAAAGGTAGGCCACTTACTATAACATAATCAAAAAGGGTATGCCACATACTATAACAGAATCAAAAAGGGTATGCCACATACTATAAGAATCAAAAGAGGTAGGCCACATACTATAACAGAATCAAAAAGGGTATGCCGCATACTATAACAGAATCAAAAAGTGTATGCCACATACTATAACTGAATCAAAAAGGGTATGCCACATACTATAAGAATCGAAAGGGTATACTATAACAGTCAAAAAGGTACGCATACTATAACAGAATCAAAAAGTGTATGCCACATACTATACAGAATCAAAAAGGGTATGCCACATACTATAACAGAATCAAAAAGGGTATGCCACATACGATAACAGAATAAAAAAGGGTATGCCGCATACTATAACTGAATCAAAAAGGGTATGCCGCATACTATAACTGAATCAAAAAGGGTATGCCACAAACTTCTATGTGTTAAACGGATATTTATTTGTTGACTTCAAAGAAAAGAACATATTAAGATTTAATGAAAAATGTCTCCAATCTTTCCTAAGTCACGCATCAAAACAATTCAGGATAAATTAGAAAACAAATAAATGAAATACAATTATGATAAATAAAATACAATTATTATCAAGATACTGATACGCTAGTATCTACATACGTGGGTCATAATTTAACACCACCGATCCGGAGAAGCTTCGTATTTGAGAGTTGGCTGGGAATTGTTTTGGTTAGGAGATGGTCTTCACCTTTGCTAAATAATGGACAGTTCGGTTTTATTTAAAGAAAGAAACAAAAGACAAATGACATGCTACTCATTAGAAAATATAAGTAACAAAAAAAAGAAAGAAAGTTGAGAAAAAGATAGAAAGGAGGCAGCAAGAGCGCAGAAGCGATAACACAAATCTGTTTTGATTAGAATGAAAAGGAGAAGAAGAGAGAGAGAGAGAGAGAGAGAGAGAGAGAGAGAGAGAGAGAGAGAGAGAGAGAGAGATTATACTTTTAACATATTGAACCATCAACAATGTTCATGGTGTATTCCAGCTACAAAAATAAAATATGGAAAGTTTCAAAAATTTTTAATGTTGTAGATCATATTAGCCTCCGGAGATGTAACAATCCAGATATTTTGTTTTTTCAATAGACAATATGAAGTGAATCCGACAATATGACTTTAACATTTTTAGAAAAAAAACAAATGATGTTATTAGTTTGCTGACAGAATCTGTTTCGACCTTTTAATAAAGCGGTCTTCATCAAGAGCAACATATTAAGGAACGACGGAATAAATAACGTTAAATAGGAGGGGTACACACGAACGCTGGTGTTCGATGCAAGAAAGATGGAAAGTTTCAAGAATTTGTAATGTTGACAAATCCGTGGTGTTGTAGATCATATTAGCCTCCGGAGATGTAAAAATCCATATATTTTGTTTATTCGATAGACAATAAGAAGTAAATTGAAGTGAATTCGACAGTATGAATTTAACATTTTTAGCTTCAACTGTGCTGTGGACTTTTAATTTACTTTTTGTAGCTGGAATACATCATGAACATTTTTGATACTTTTTTATCCACTTTTTAATATATTTTTACCTCAAACTCTTTTGGGTTTTTCTTGTGGATTATAATGCTTCTGATTTTTAAAAATAACATTCATTTTATTTTTAACACAGAATACATATTGAACTATTTAGCAATGATTCTTCAAAAATGAAATGACAAGTTATAAGAAATAAATGTATTAGGTATGTTTGAAACATGAAAGTATAGTGAAACTAAGAATACAAATGGGATAATATTTACGAAATACAGCTGTCTTACCCGCTTCACTCGAATTAATTGTGTAAATGAAACCAGTCTCTACAGAGTCGCTGTCTCCCGATTTAGATATTATGATAGATAATTTTGACTTGATGTAAAACAGATTCTTTGAAGTAAATGGATTTCGATTGGAAAGCGATTTAGAAAATTATTGATTAGGGAGAGCTGGTCTTGAATATTTTAATAAGGAGTTTTAGTTGTATCTAAAGAAATTGTTATAGCACTCTTATAAATGATTGGATAATTCTTAAATTATAACGAGTCATAGGTAATTGAATTTTATATATTTTCTGTGTTGAGTGTTGAGAAGGTAGATATATCAGTGTAAACTTCTCGCCGTTATTTTAATGGTGTTCTGTATGGTTGTTTTTTTTAGTAGCACCTTATAAACAATCGGAGGAAAAATCTGGGTACCTTCCAAATAGTATCAACCTTGGACTTTAAAGAATTGAAGAAATGTGTATATATATATATATATATATATATATATATATATATATATATATATATATATATATATATATATATATTTAATATACCAAACTCATTGGTAAATCCTCGCGGTGAGAAAAAAACCAGCAAATAGTTTGATTGTAAAAATATACTACCAAACATCAACCGGGAAGAAAAAGAATTTTGGAAAAAAGAAACGACCAAGATAATCGTACCAACAAAAAATAATCTATTGGTACAATACTTTGGCTAAAAGAAAAAAAAAACATATATATATATATATATATATATATATATATATATATATATATATATATATATATATATATATATATATATATAAAACCACCAGGAGACTAAAGCTAATAAGTAAAAAGTTCTCAATACCTAAGTAGAGCAAATAATAAAAATAAATCTAATGACAGACGAACCTACTAAATGTTTGGCTTAATGCTCTTCAGGGCTAAGATCTGACTCTTAGCGAAACTTTTAGTAGGTTCGTCTGACTCATTAGATATTATATATATATATATATATATATATATATATATATATATATATATATATATTGAATTATTTTACTGATCGTACTTTTTAAAAAATCACTCTTTTTACGCCATTGCTATTTTTGATCTGATGTATTTTTTCCCAAAACTCTCTCTACCTCATATATATATATATAAATATATATATATATATATATATATATATATATATATATATATATATATATATATATACCTTCTCAGATCAAAGATAGCAATGTCGCAAAAATAAGATTGATTTAGATGATTTTAGAACGTATGTTAGGTTAAATAATTCAAGAGGAATATTTTAGAAGCTATTAGATAATATACCTAACAAAATCTGATCTTTATGTAGTTAGTATTTCAATACTGTATATGTACTTTGCAAATGTTAATGTAAAAAATAGGAAAAATGGGAAGATGTCCAAGGAGACAGATATTTACACAATCTCTTCTCTAAGCGTAGAATGTGACACAAGGTTGCAAGTATGAAACACCCAGTGAGAATCGAAGTCTTTTTTCAGTAGTAAACAATTTTAAGTACCCTTTTACTCAGGTGTAAGTATAGGTGATGAGATGATGGTTCTAATTTGTTAATATCTGTTTACTTTGTCTAACTCGACCACCATCTTCTTCAGGTTGGCTTCCCTTCAGGGCTTTCTGATCAGGGTTGGTTCTTCTTTTCCATATTAGGCTGGACATTTCCTGTTTGAATTAATCAATTAACAAGACTAGGTTGTTTTCGTATAAAGATTTATTTTACAACCCAGCCCATGATTCCTCCGCGGGGAGATCGAGTCCACTCACTCTGAATTTGTGGTCCACTCACTCTGAATTCGCTACCGCATCTGACTATCTCACGCCTAATCGCGCGTTTTTACAAGGAGCAAGTAAAAAGTTTACTATCCGTCAATAACCGGCGAGTAACTTTCCACTGGACCCCGTCATTCTGAATCTAACGGACCCTAATTGAAATTTTCTAACTACAGGTACGCACATAAATCATAAGCTGCTTATGAATTATGTGAGACTAGCATTTTAACCAATACACTACGATGTGATGCCCAAAGAGGTATGACAAACAAATAAAAAAAATAGTATTATCTGCATTATTCGGACTATTTTCCTCATCTTCATTGTTTCGGCCGTCATCGGGAGCCATCACGGAACTTTGAACCTAACACTTTATTCAAAGTTCCGTGATGGCTCCCGATTACGACAAGAAGATTCCCGAGTTCGAAAAGAATGTTCGCAAATCCGAGATGCTTCCCGAGTCCAAGAAGGTTCCCGAGTCCGACAAGAAATACCTGGATAAGGCCGGAGGGCACATCGGCCAAAAAGTTGTACAAATAACAATGAAGATGAGGACAATAGTCCGAATAATGCAGATAATACTAATCATCCAGCCTCATCTCAAAAATTCAGAGAAATAGTAAATAAAAAATAATAATGTTATTAACATTGACGTCGCTGTACTCTTAAACACATTATAAACACATTTTTATTATTATTGGCTTACTGTATGAAACTTATTCTTTTCTTTAACGAGTACTTTTCTACCCACGAATGTGTCATTATTTCTTTTAATAAATTCTGTCACAAAGATTGCCTTAAGACTATTCTGAATTACAGTCTTAACACTAAATATATTTACTCTATTTTGAACTTTAACACTGCGTTTATTGCCCGTGGGCTACAAAGCAATTTTGAAGCGATGACTCTAAAAATGCCCTCAGCACATATAACATAATTACTTGGTACCAGAGGTCGTCTATATTTTACAAGGAGATTGGTGATTAAAGGTGGGGGAATATTTATAAAAACTCTCGACAAGTAATAAAAAGTGTTATGATGAAATGATTAGTATAAAACATTACAACACCTTTTGAGTATGTAGACCTATAAGTAATAGTGGAGGAAGGAAGCGCGTGGTGTAATGGTTAAAGTCATGGGAAATGGACTCGTCGCCCCGAGTTCAAATCCTGGACGTGCTAATTGCATTTCATTTAGCGCTAATACCCTTGGGAAAGGTATGAATCCTACACTCCCTCCAGCTATGGGTAAATAGCAGGGCAGACTGGGTTCTTTAACCATGGCTAGGTAACCAGTCTAGGAGAAGGAAAACTCTGAATTCAAACCTGTTGATCTACGCTTAAGAAATTGACTTTGTGTCATATCCTGCTCGTGCGGAGGGGTTGGTATATATATATATATATATAATATATATATATATTTATATATATATATATATATATTAGCAAATATATGCACCCTCCGGGTGCAATTATTTAAGTTTTAATGTGATAAAATATTGTATTAAATTAGAAAGGCTAATGAAACTAAATAAGAATACAGATAAAAAGATTTGAAACAGAGGGAATATAATAAAAGATTTTAAACAGAGGGAGTATAATAAAAAATGGAACAACTGAAACTTACTCTTCCATTACTCTCGTCTTTCATTGTTATTTTTTCTAATTTAAGTATTTAGTTATAAGAGGAAGTAAATAATAAAATGACAGTTATTTTATCTTGTTAATGGATTTCATTTAAGATTCATTGAAGAGATTTTTGCTTATATTCATTAAAATAAAACCAAACAGTTAGAAATCAATAATACTAACCACATATTTATTAAATTCGATTTTTTATTATTAATATGCAAATCAGCCTTCCCGTTCACACTGTAAATCGCTATTTTGTTGTATATATAAATATAATTGCATGTTGTCAGTAAGGAGACATAGTTAACAGTCTTAATAATGTAAGACAATTTTATTAATAATTGAGGTTTAGATAAAAATAAAATCATGGAGAATGTGATGTCAATAACTAAGAGAATTTTGACTTGAGTAGGAATTTTTACGTATTACATGTGCAGAAGCAGTTGCTGTGTTTGTCCATGTCGACTTTCATAAGTTTGCTTCTCCTTTTCATACGTGTAAGACAATCATTTAGAGATGGAAATTAATCTATTTGAACACAGTGCCTTCCATTCTTTATGTCATAGCTTTTTGAAGATCGCAGCGGCTAAAGCTGTTAGTAAACAAGGACCATTGACTCAATGTACACACACACACACACACACACACACACACACACATATATAATATATATATATATATATATATATATATATATATAAGGTGTGTCAAAAAAGTATCGAGATTTTTTGTACTTTTTGACACACCCTTTATTCTGAAAAGAATTAACATTCAGTTCATTTTTCATTTCTATCTTGGTAAATACAGCTTCACTCTCGATACTTTTTAGACACACCTTGTGTGTGTGTGTGTGTGTGTGTGTGTGTGTGTGTGCGTGTGTGCGTGTTGCACTAGAATGCATTGTCTGGGAAATCTAATCAGGGGTTGTGGATCATTCAACTTCTGGCACAGTCCCTTGGTGTGACCCAGCTGGAGATGATGTGTACCCAGCTTGTTCAACAACCAGAAAATTCTATTGCCCTTTCCTCTTCATCTTAAGTCGACTAATGACCTATTCTGTGGTATCCCTGATGGTTCAAAGCCTCCTCCTTTTAGCGGCTTCTGTTATATCAATCAAGCCCTGTTGAGCGAGCATATTACAAACCATCAGCAGCCCACTTTCCTTGATTCCCATAAGACTCGTCAGCCATGGATTTTACAGTGATGTATCCACTCGTGATATATGTTGAGTTTTCTCTCATTAGCCAAGCCCAGATGAACCTCTCAGAACATTGTTAATTTTCACAAGGTCAAATGCTTAGATTCATCCAAGAATAATACCATGCCTGGGCGGAGTTTTAATTGTATCATGTAATCAGATAAGTTTAACTGTTTTCCAAGATTTCCTCTGTGTTTCTAGTCAGGGTCTAAGGAAAGTGGCTATAAATTTGTTTGCGGTAGAAAAATGGCACTTCTGTGACGTTACATCGAGGTCGATCATTTATTAATACATTACATATCAAGAAAGATTTACACTGAAACATATACTGCTCGAGTGTGTAGACTTTGATCTAGAGCGAATATAATAATACCAGGCAAGTAAATTGAAAAAAAAATCCCCAAAATAAGACCAGGATTTTAAATTTCCTTAAAGAAGTGGAATTATACTTGAAAATATGAGTAATTGAACAGTATTTAAAATCTATACATAAATACAGTTGTTTTCTACAAAACTATCGCTAGGAATCCAAAAGTAAATCACCGGGGTTGATATGCCGTAAAACAAACCAAACCAAACCAGGTATTGAATTTACTGGATTCTGTGCTTGTAACAAGTACATGATCGCGGTCCCAACGATAGTGACTATAGCTCTAAATGTTGAGAAAACTAATGAAGGGACACTGAAGGGAACTTCTTGATATTTACTGAGAGAGAGAGAGTTGTTTTTAGATCTTACTTTCGAGGAACATATTTGGTTAGTGAATCCCTCTTTTATCAGTATGTTCGATGCTCAGTCACTTGCACAATTCCCAATGGTTCATATTCCAACCCAGTCATGTCTGCCCTAGTACACTTTCTGTTTCCTTCATTGGCTTATTATGTGGTTTATTGATTCATCACTTCCTTCACATAATCTGTAATTGCTATTCTCTTGAGTCCCATCTATTCTCGTTTTGACATTGTTATTTAGGGATGCCATTCATAATCAATTGGCTTCTGTGTTTAAGTTTCCTCTCCGAATCCACCGTATTATTATTATTATTATTATTATTATTATTATTATTATTATTATTATATTATTTCACCCATTGATTGTTTTTCACATCTGCCTGAACTGGTTGTCTTTATTTCGAGGTTGCGTGAAAGCAAGGGACTCTTCTGAGTATTCTAGTCGATCTCCACAATGAAGTTGTTCGGGTTGCCTCATCCAGATTCTTTTCCAAATCCCTGGGAAATATTCTATTGGCACCAATTACAATTGGTAAGACCTTTACGGTAATATTCCACATATTCTTCAGTTTTTTTTGGCAAGATCTAAGAAATTTTGTATTTTTGCATTTTTACACTCCACGAGATGACAATTTCTCTTCTTCTTCTTATCTCTAGGAATGGTCTCCTAGGAAGGATTAGGCGATCCATCCCTATCTCAAAGCCCCGTAGAATAATAGAAAAGTATGCGTCTCCTTATCTATAATAGATTCTGCTATGGAAGTATATACTATTTAGTGGAATGGTGAAAGTTAATTTCTTGCACAATTCCCAGTGGATCTCATTCCCCACCAATCGTGCCTAGTCTTGTACCCTTTTTTTGATAATTTGCTGCATTCGGTTATTATCTGATTAACCAATTCGTCTTTGTCTCCACATATTCTACACTTACTATTCTGTTGCATTTTATCTATTTCTGCTTTGATATAATTTGCTCTAGTTGTCTTGTGCTGCAATTGTGCGGGGTTCAATTTCTCTCTTGAGGTTTCTCATGTTCATTTATCATGTTCTATCTTTCCAGTTTATCGCTTTATTATTATTATTATTATTATTATTATTATTATTATTATTATTATTATTATTTACTCCTTTTGAGTTTTCCCATCAGCATTAGCTGATGGTCTTTCACTAGAGTCTGAGTGACAGCAAGTCTCCTCATGTCTCTAGGACTCATCTGAGTATTCTTGCAGATTGCATCAGTGCAGTGTTCTGAATGATTTCAACCCTTCCTCTGATTTCCAAAATTTCCAGACCCTTTTCCAATCCTTTTGGGACTGTTCCAAGTGCATCAACTACAATTGGTATCACTTTTGCTCTCATATTCCATAACTTTTTCAGTTCTCTGGTAAGGTCCAGATATTTGTCCATTTTTTCATTTAGCTTCACCCTGTGATCTGCTGGCACTGCAAAATCCACAAGTTCTTCTTTTTTGTTAATCAACTCTAGGTCTGGTCTTCTTGCTGGGATAAGGTGATCCGTTTTTATTTCAAAGTCCCAGAGAATTTTATGCGTTTCGTTCTCAAGAACAGATTCTGGTTTATGCATATACCATTTTGTTGTATTGTTATTATTATTATTATTATTATTATTATTATTATTATTAGTAGTAGTAGTAGTAGTAGTAGTAAATGTTGTAGCCATTTTTGGGTGAGAGCACTTTACAGTGGAGATCACTTGTATTCTTTAGTGTTAAGCAGAATCTGTGGTAACTGATCTGTCCGTCCCTGGCGAATACCACCAATTGAGAGGCTTTCAAGATTGATGACTAAATAGTTAACTCACCACGTATTCGAGCGTGTTGATTGGCTGATTGAATCCGAGCGCCCACGCAGAGTCTATAAGTATAAGTGGTGGCTTACATCACACCATATATGCCTAATTGATCCAACAGTATTATTATTATTATTATTATTATTATTATTAGTAGTAGTAGTAGTAGTAGTAGAAGTAGTAGTATTTGTTTGTTTTGTTTTGTTTTACGGCATATCAACCTCAGTGGGTTATTTAATGCCGATAAAGTTTTGAAATAAATCAATTCTTAACGGATAATACAATTTTGATCATCAACTCATGTTTTTCTATTTAACCCATAGATGGGACCCTAACAGGTACTACCACTCCGGGTCAGAGTGGACCAGGAGCAATGGTGATGAAGGGGTGCTCCACATTCCCCAAACCTCCAAAACTGGAACCTCACCATCAGATAGAGTTTAACGTCATTCCCAGGACATGTAGACCCTCAGCCACCGCCTTTATCACCCATATGATAAAAAGGGGTTGGGGATTGCCATAAGGGCAATAGGGTTGGAAAAATCATATAGGTGCTAGGGCTTGACGTGGCCAGCCGATTGATCGGAGGTGGCCTCTCCGACCGCCCGTCTAGCCTAAGTAAGGTTCTAAGTGGAGTAGCAGTAGTAGTTATGTGTCACTCCCTGTCAACGCCTCAAACGAATAATAGACCATTCCACTTTGACTGTGAAGAAAAGAGTGGATAAGTATAAAATAGAGACTGGGAGATAGATATAGATATATAGAGGTGGGGACGGTGGGGTGTGATGGCATATAGAAAGGAAGATGATGAGTAGGTAGCGTGTATCAAACGATTAACAGTACAAGTATTTCGATTTCTTTTCCTTTTATGCAAATTACTCCAACGTGTCTGTGTTTATGTATTCTTTTATGTCAACCCCGTTCTGTCAGAATTATCCTGAAGAGCACTGTTGATAAAACCTAGGTAGTTAACTTCTGTCACTGATTCGGTTCTCTAAACATACTCTACGTACTTGTTTAGCACTTTTAGATATTCCGACGCTTTCGATTTATTTTCCTTTTTTCCGAAAAATGGTGACTCATTCAGTTGTTTTTTTCCCTCTTCAAAATATATATTCATGTCTCTCTCTCTCTCTCTCTCTCTTCTCTCTCTCTCTATCTCTCTCTCTCTCTCTCTCTCTCTCTCTCTCTCTCTTATATATATAAGCCCCTTATATATATTAGGTGTTATACAAAAATAATGGCCGATTGAAGTGCTCGGTTTTAAATGTTATTTAACATGGAATTTGTTGTTTATTTCAGGTGAATATTTGCATATATAATAATTAATGTGTGCTCAAAAATAGAATTTAATTCATTTTTAGATAGAAAGTATTTTCGAAAAATAGGGGTCTTCAAAGATGAACATGCCTAAACATGACCTTCGCCTTCTTATGCTGCATGAGTTCAAGCTTGGGCACAATGCCTCCGAAACTGCTACCAATATCAACAAAGCATGGGGAGATGAATCCACAAGTAATCGGACTGTACGAAGGTGGTTCCAGAAATTCCGCAGTGGAGATGAGTCTTGAAAATGAAGAAGGTAGAGGACGGACATGCAGTCTTGACAATGAACAATTGCAGGCAGTTGCTGAGCAAAATCCACGACAAAGTGTCAGAGAAATGTCTCAGACACTTGGTGTCAGCATTGTAACAGTTTCCCGCCATTTACAGAGTATTGGAAAGGTGAAAAAGCTCGATAAATGGGTTCCTCATGAGCTCAATGAGCACCAAAAACTTAGGCGGTTTGAACTGTGCTCGATGCCCAGTTTGCGTAAAACCAATGACCCCTTTCTGGACCAAATAGTCACTTGTGACGAATAGTGGATCCTTTACGACGGTTGTCGTAAAGGATCCACTTTTGTCAAGACTGCATATCCGTCCTCTACCTTCTTCATTTTTAAGACTCATCTCCACTGCGGAATTTCTGGAACCACCTACGTACAGTCCGATTACTTGTGGATTCATCTCACCATGCTTTGTTGATATTGGTAGCAATTTCGGAGGCCCCTATTTTTCAAAAATACTATTATTATGTGAAATGCACACGGCCTCGTCCCGGATTTGAACTGGTCTCGCCGTAAGCATTTAATACGACGGTACACCGAACACCTCCATTAAAGAGAAATATATATATATATATATATATTTTGTGTATTTTGGCAGCAAATTATTCGTAAGACATGTGTTATTGAATACCACGGAGTATTCTTTTTTCATTTTTTGTATGGATATTTTTTCCAGTCTTCTGGCTATCCTTCTTGAATCTGGATCGAGTTGATTCATCATATTTTTCATACTTATTTTCCCGAGCGCTTTCGACTGTTGCTCCAGTCGTATTCATGGGGTTATGTAATTTGGTTTTTAGTTGATTTTAGTTTTGTTATCTATGCTTTTATCTAATTCAGAGAGTCTATTATTTTTAAGAGGGGGGTTAGGTGAGTGTTAGTTATTGAAGATATTTAATACGTTGTCTCCGACTTTAAAGGCTATTTTATTAATGTTAGGTTTTTTATTTTTAATGCATATGGCTTCTAGGATCTGTAGGCGTTTCTTATTGTTATTTTTGTAGATAATTTTGGTATTTTCGTTTAAGATTTTTTCTAATTTCGAGGGAGGTGGATTTTCTGGGTGTTTTTTAATAAAGTGTTGTTTTATGGAGCTTGTGTCGGAGAGATGGTATGTAAGACGGCGGGATAGTGTTGTTGTTGTATGGCCAATGTAGCTATTAGTGTATAGTTTATTTTCTGAAGACACTCTCGGAATGGGCAATGTATCTATATACTACGTTCGTTTGGCTTAGGGGATTTTTAGGAGAGTTTGTGTTATTTTAATGAGGAGGTTTGAGGTTTTGAATTTGGTGTAGTAAATAATTAGTTTTATTTTCTGTTGTTGATCGACGGGTTTGACGTGTCTATGTATGATGTTGGTTATTACATGTTCGTCAGATTTGTAGTTTATGTGTATTTGATTTCGGTAATATAGATTGATTTTGTTATTATTATTGTTGGGGTTGTTATTGTTATTTTTGTGGATGGTATGCAGGTATAGTTTTATTTGTTGATCTACGGTTTTGTTAGGGAAGTTATTATTTACGAGGGTTGTTTAATATTAAGAGTTCTTTATAAAATATTCTTTTGGATGAGGAAATGTAGAAGGCTCTATGAATTAGATTTTTAATGAGGGCTATTTTATATTTAAGGGGCATTCACTATGGTAATTAAGTAGTGAGGAGTTTTGGCTGGTTGCTTTTTATATATTGATGTGGTGAATTCCTTGTTACTGGAATCGGTAAGTACATCTAAGAAGGGGATTTTTTTTGTTTATATTATGTTCTATTGTGAATTTTAGTACAGAGTTTTTTTCAAGGGTGCATTTTAATTTTTTGAGTTCATCAGGGGATTGTGCAGTTATGAAAATGTCATCGACATAACGTGTATATATGTATGGTTTTGTAATTTTGCTGTTAAATATTTTATTCTCGATATGGGACATGTAGTATTCAGATATTGTCGGGCCAAGTGGAGAACCCATCGAGATACCGTCTGTTTGTATATATAATTCCCTAGTGGGTCGTGGAACGGAACTTGTGTGGTGCATTTGAGTAGTAGTTTTTCAAGGATGTTTGGTTTTATAGGGGGAGGTAGTGATGTATGGTTGTAAACGTTGTTGATTATTATTTTTATAGTTTCCAATACTGGAACATTAGTAAATAGATTGTCAACGTCTAAAGAAGCGGTTATGTAGTTATTCGGGGGTTGGATTTAATATTTGGATAAAGTCGTAGGTTGATTTAATGCTATATTTGTTGGGAATGTATGGTTGAATTAAGTTGTTGATTATTTTTGCTATTTGGTATGTAGGGGTGGTATTTGTGAGATTATTGGTCGGAGAGGGTTTCCTGGTTTGTGGGTTTTTATTTTGCCATATATGTATCCTGGTTTGTAGTCGCCGATTATTTTGGGGAGTTTTTGAGATCCTATCTCTGCATTGTTAGCAGTGATGATTTTGTTTATTTGTTTTTTTAAGTCGTCTGTTGGATTTTTGTGAGTTTTTTAAATTTTGTTTTGTCATTGAGTATGTTTTTATTGTTGTAGTCAGTTTTGTTCATTATTATGTAGATGTTAGTTTTGTCACCTATGCGGATGGTGATGTCGGGGTTATTTTGTAGTTGTTTAGCGGCAGTTTTAGTTTTGGGGTTAGTAGAGGGTTTTGATGTTTGTGATTGTATCGGTTTTTGATTCCTTCGGCTTTAAGTAAATCTCGAAGGTTTGGGTGTGTAGTAATTTGTTGTGTTTTTTAGGTCTTGGATCTGTTCGTAGAGTATTTCGATTTCGGTTTTTTTCAAATTAAGATCGTACTGTTGTGATAGGTGGCAGTTTGGTCCTAAATTTAGGAATTGTATTTGTTCATCGGTTAGTTTGGTGTTGGATAAATTGATATATCTATCACTGCTATTTGGTAGGCATATATGTCCATGGTATAATTGGTTTAGTTTTTTGTTTATTGTCATTTTTTGTTTGAGTTCTTGTGTGAGTAGGTTTTTGGAGAGAGCGAGCTCTGTAGGGTTTCGAATTGGGTCTTTGTAGTATGATTTTGAAGGGATTCCATGATCCTTGTTTGTTCGTTGGTAATTTCTCGGATTTTGTTAAGGGTTGATGAAATTTCCCTTTCGATGAGTTTTTTCCGGAATTGTTTTGTTGTTTTCTCCGTATGTGCTGCAGGGTCATATATTTTAAATTTTGTGTATTTTGGCAGCAAATTATTCGTAAGACATGTGTTATTGAATACCACGGAGTATTCTTTTTTCATTTTTTGTATGGATATTTTTTCCAGTCTTCTGGCTATCCTTCTTGAATCTGGATCGAGTTGATTCATCATATTTTTCATACTTATTTTCCCGAGCGCTTTCGACTGTTTGCTCCAGTCGTATTCATGGGGTTATGTAATTTGGTTTTTAGTTGATTTTAGTTTTGTTATCTATGCTTTTATCTAATTCAGAGAGTCTATTATTTTTAAGAGGGGGGTTAGGTGAGTGTTAGTTATTGAAGATATTTAATACGTTGTCTCCGACTTTAAAGGCTATTTTATTAATGTTAGGTTTTTTATTTTTAATGCATATGGCTTCTAGGATCTGTAGGCGTTTCTTATTGTTATTTTTGTAGATAATTTTAGTATTTTCGTTTAAGATTTTTCTAATTTCGAGGGAGGTGGATTTTTCTGGGTGTTTTTTAATAAAGTGTTGTTTTATGGAGCTTGTGTCGGAGAGATGGTATGTAAGACGGCGGGATAGTGTTGTTGTTGTATGGCCAATGTAGCTATTAGTGTATAGTTTATTTTCTGAGAGACACTCTCGGAATGGGCAAATGTATCTATATACTACGTTCGTTTGGCTTAGGGGATTTTTAGGAGAGTTTGTGTTATTTTTAATGAGGAGGTTTGAGGTTTTGAATTTGGTGTAGTAAATAATTAGTTTTATTTTCTGTTGTTGATCGACGGGTTTGACGTGTCTATGTATGATGTTGGTTATTACATGTTCGTCAGATTTGTAGTTTATGTGTATTTGATTTCGGTAATATAGATTGATTTTGTTATTATTATTGTTGGGGTTGTTATTGTTATTTTTGTGGATGGTATGCAGGTATAGTTTTATTTGTTGATCTACGGTTTTGTTAGGGAAGTTATTATTTACGAGGGTTTGTTTAATATTAAGGAGTTCTTTATAAAATATTCTTTTGGATGAGGAAATGTAGAAGGCTCTATGAATTAGATTTTTAATGAGGGCTATTTTATATTTAAGGGGGCATTCACTATGGTAATTAAGTAGTGAGGAGTTTTGGCTGGTTGCTTTTTTATATATTGATGTGGTGAATTCCTTGTTACTGGAATCGGTAAGTACATCTAAGAAGGGATTTTTTGTTTATATTATGTTCTATTGTGAATTTTAGTACAGAGTTTTTTTCAAGGGTGCATTTTAATTTTTTGAGTTCATCAGGGGATTGTGCAGTTATGAAAATGTCATCGACATAACGTGTATATATGTATGGTTTTGTAATTTTGCTGTTAAATATTTTATTCTCGATATGGGACATGTAGTATTCAGATATTGTCGGGCCAAGTGGAGAACCATCGAGATACCGTCTGTTTGTATATATAATTTCCTAGTGGGTCGTGGAACGGAACTGTGTGGTGCATTTGAGTAGTAGTTTTCAAGGATGTTTGGTTTTATAGGTGGGAGGTAGTGATGTAAACATAGTTTCCAATACTGGAGTAAATATTCCGAAAAAAACTCTGTACTAAAATTCACAATAGAACATAATATAAACAAAAAAATCCCCTTCTTAGATGTACTTACCGATTCCAGTAACAAGGAATTCACCACATCAATATATAAAAAGCAACCAGCCAAAACTCCTCACTACTTAATTACCATAGTGAACCCCCTTAAATATAAAATAGCCCTCATTAAAAATCTAATTCATAGAGCCTTCTACATTTCCTCATCCAAAAGAATATTTTTATAAAGAACTCCTTAATATTAAACAAACCCTCGTAAATAATAACTTCCTAACAAAACCGTAGATCAACAATAAAAACTATACCTGCATACCATCCACAAAAATAACAATAACAACCCCAACAATAATAATAACAAAATCAATCTATATTACCGAAATCAAATACACATAAACTACAAATCTGACGAACATGTAATAACCAACATCATACATAGACACGTCAAACCCGTCGATCAACAACAGAAAATAAAACTAATTATTTACTACACCAAATTCAAAACCTCAAACCTCCTCATTAAAAATAACACAAACTCTCCTAAAAATCCCCTAAGCCAAACGAACGTAGTATATAGATACATTTGCCCATTCCGAGAGTGTCTCTCAGAAAATAAACTATACACTAATAGCTACATTGGCCATACAACAACAACACTATCCCGCCGTCTTACATACCATCTCTCCGACACAAGCTCCATAAAACAACACTTTATTAAAAAACACCCAGAAAAATCCACCTCCCTCGAAATTAGAAAAATCTTAAACGAAAATACTAAAATTATCTACAAAAATAACAATAAGAAACGCCTACAGATCCTAGAAGCCATATGCATTAAAAATAAAAAACCTAACATTAATAAAATAGCCTTTAAAGTCGGAGACAACGTATTAAATATCTTCAATAACTAACACTCACCTAACCCCCTCTTAAAAATAATAGACTCTCTGAATTAGATAAAAGCATAGATAACAAAACTAAAATCAACTAAAAACCAAATTACATAACCCCATGAATACGACTGGAGCAACAGTCGAAAGCGCTCGGGAAATAAGTATGAAAAATATGATGAATCAACTCGATCCAGATTCAAGAAGGATAGCCAGAAGACTGGAAAAAATATCCATACAAAAAATGAAAAAAGAATACTCCGTGGTATTCAATAACACATGTCTTACGAATAATTTGCTGCCAAAATACACAAAATTTAAAATATATGACCCTGCAGCACATACGGAGAAAACAACAAAACAATTCCGGAAAAAACTCATCGAAAGGGAAATTTCATCAACCCTTAACAAAATCCGAGAAATTACCAACGAACAAACAAGGATCATGGAATCCCTTCAAAATCATACTACAAAGACCCAATTCGAAACCCTACAGAGCTCGCTCTCCAAAAACCTACTCACACAAGAACTCAAACAAAAAATGACAATAAACAAAAAACTAAACCAATTATACCATGGACATATATGCCTACCAAATAGCAGTGATAGATATATCAATTTATCCAACACCAAACTAACCGATGAACAAATACAATTCCTAAATTTAGGACCAAACTGCCACCTATCACAACAGTACGATCTTAATTTGAAAAAAACCGAAATCGAAATACTCTACGAACAGATCCAAGACCTAAAAAAACACAACAAAATTACTACACACCCAAACCTTCGAGATTTACTTAAAGCCGAAGGAATCAAAAACCGATACAATCACAAACATCAAAACCCTCTACTAACCCCAAAACTAAAAACTGCCGCTAAACAACTACAAAATAACCCCGACATCACCATCCGCATAGGTGACAAAACTAACATCTACATAATAATGAACAAAACTGACTACAACAATAAAATACAAAACATACTCAATGACAAAACAAAATTTAAAAAACTCACAAAAAATCCAACAGACGACTTAAAAAAACAAATAAACAAAATCATCACTGCTAACAATGCAGAGATAGGATCTCAAAAACTCCCCAAAATAATCGGCGACTACAAACCAGGATACATATATGGCAAAATAAAAACCCACAAACCAGGAAACCCTCTCCGACCAATAATCTCACAAATACCCACCCCTACATACCAAATAGCAAAAATAATCAACAACTTAATTCAACCATACATTCCCAACAAATATAGCATTAAATCAACCTACGACTTTATCCAATATTAAAATCCAACCCCCGAATAACTACATAACCGCTTCTTTAGACGTTGACAATCTATTTACTAATGTTCCAGTATTGGAAACTATAAAAATAATAATCAACAACGTTTACAACCATACATCACTACCTCCCCCACCTATAAAACCAAACATCCTTGAAAAACTACTACTCAAATGCACCACACAAGTTCCGTTCCACGACCCACTAGGGAAATTATATATACAAACAGACGGTATCTCGATGGGTTCTCCACTTGGCCCGACAATATCTGAATACTACATGTCCCATATCGAGAATAAAATATTTAACAGCAAAATTACAAAACCATACATATATACACGTTATGTCGATGACATTTTCATAACTGCACAATCCCCTGATGAACTCAAAAAATTAAAATGCACCCTTGAAAAAAACTCTGTACTAAAATTCACAATAGAACATAATATAAACAAAAAAATCCCCTTCTTAGATGTACTTACCGATTCCAGTAACAAGGAATTCACCACATCAATATATAAAAAAGCAACCAGCCAAAACTCCTCACTACTTAATTACCATAGTGAATGCCCCCTTAAATATAAAATAGCCCTCATTAAAAATCTAATTCATAGAGCCTTCTACATTTCCTCATCCAAAAGAATATTTTATAAAGAACTCCTTAATATTAAACAAACCCTCGTAAATAATAACTTCCCTAACAAAACCGTAGATCAACAAATAAAACTATACCTGCATACCATCCACAAAAATAACAATAACAACCCCAACAATAATAATAACAAAATCAATCTATATTACCGAAATCAAATACACATAAACTACAAATCTGACGAACATGTAATAACCAACATCATACATAGACACGTCAAACCCGTCGATCAACAACAGAAAATAAAACTAATTATTTACTACACCAAATTCAAAACCTCAAACCTCCTCATTAAAAATAACACAAACTCTCCTAAAAATCCCCTAAGCCAAACGAACGTAGTATATAGATACATTTGCCCATTCCGAGAGTGTCTCTCAGAAAATAAACTATACACTAATAGCTACATTGGCCATACAACAACAACACTATCCCGCCGTCTTACATACCATCTCTCCGACACAAGCTCCATAAAACAACACTTTATTAAAAAACACCCAGAAAAATCCACCTCCCTCGAAATTAGAAAAATCTTAAACGAAAATACTAAAATTATCTACAAAAATAACAATAAGAAACGCCTACAGATCCTAGAAGCCATATGCATTAAAAATAAAAAACCTAACATTAATAAAATAGCCTTTAAAGTCGGAGACAACGTATTAAATATCTTCAATAACTAACACTCACCTAACCCCCCTCTTAAAAATAATAGACTCTCTGAATTAGATAAAAGCATAGATAACAAAACTAAAATCAACTAAAAACCAAATTACATAACCCCATGAATACGACTGGAGCAACAGTCGAAAGCGCTCGGGAAAATAAGTATGAAAAATATGATGAATCAACTCGATCCAGATTCAAGAAGGATAGCCAGAAGACTGGAAAAAATATCCATACAAAAAATGAAAAAAGAATACTCCGTGGTATTCAATAACACATGTCTTACGAATATATATATATATATATATATATATATATATAATACGGTTCGCTGGATTTAGCTCTGTGTTTTTCATCTCTCTCTCTCTCATTAAAAACCATCCTTACTATTACTTTTACTCCACGGTTTCCCTTCTGTTGCCGTTTAGGTTTATGTGATGTTTATGGGATTATACCATTATTATGTTAGGATCTGATATCTACCATTTCCTCCAATAATTCTTTCCCATCACTCGTGAATAAGAATACAGCAAGAGGTTAAATCTAATCCGGGTCTTTACACCTCTAGATATACTACAGAAAATGTCGCGCATATTGTCTAACCTAATTAGTCAGGGTATCGCCCCACCTCTTGTCGCCCATTCTTTAATCTCCCTGAGGACCGTGAATCGCCACAAAGGATGGTCCCTGGCTCTACAGTTTTTAGTGCAGTTGTATTAAGTTCAGCCCGAGGATCGACCATCTAAACCAACACGAAATAATTTATCACCACGGATAACTATGACATTCTCTTGTAACAAAAACCAAAAAAAGTTTCAGTACTACAGAAGAAAACGCTATTGTATTGTATTTTTATTAGCTTTCTTCAACGTTGTTCTTGAAAATGTGCCAGAATCGGTTACATTGTGCTACCGAGTGTAAATTAAAAAGAAATAGCGAATTTGAATAAATAATATAGAGTTGATAATACAATTAGCAGAGACACTTGTTTTATAAATACCAACCGAAAAGAAGAACAATTAATCATGTGTTACCCGCATCGTCAATAATGTCTTTTTTTTTTTCTAACCACAGAAAATAAGATTATTTCTAATACATGAACTTATGGAAATTTCACGGGTGCTAACAAGTAACGTTTACGTGCCACAGACTCTTCTCTAAAAGAAAGAAGGGAAACAAAAGAGAAAATGAAAAAAAGAACTGTATAAGATGAATAAAAGAAAGGAAAGAAAGACAAAGAAAAAAGGCAAAAGAAAGAAAGAAAAAGAAAAAGAAAGAAAAAAAAAAAGATATAAAGAAAGGCGAATAAAGACAAGGAAATGGTCAAAAGAAAGAACAAAAGAAAGAAAGATAATGAAAGAAAGTCAAAGAATGAGAGACTCAAAGAAAGACAAAAAAGAAAAAGAAATAAAATATAGACAAAGAAAGGAAGAAGGACAAAGAAAGAAAAATGGAAAGATAGAAGAACGAAAAAAAAAAATAAGGGAAAGATAAAAAGACCAATAATATATTAAAAAAGGCTACGAAAAAAGGATGATCAAAAGAAAGTAAGAAGGAAAAAGAAGGAAAGAGAAAAGAAACTAAAATGGCAAAGAAAAAGAAAGACACAGGAAGAAAGAATGAAAGAAAGGCAAAGAAATAAAAGCAAATAAAAACAAAGGAAAGAAAAAATGGCCAAGATAGAATGACAAAAAGAAAGAGAGGAAAATTGACCAAGAAATGAAGTTCAAGAAGGAAAGAAGGACAAAGAGAAAAAAGAACATTAAAAGAAAGACAAAGGAGAAAAAAGAATGGCAAAGATAGAAAGACCAAATGAAAGAAAGAATAGCCAAGGTAAAGGAATAAGAAAGGTAACGAAAGAAATGAAAGGCAAAAGAATCGCAAAGAATCAATGAACACTCACAAAAAAAAGAAATGACAAAAGAAGGAAAGGCAAAGATAGGCAAAAAAAAAAAGAATGACAAAATAGAAAGACAAAAAGAAAGGCAAAAAGGAAGTCAAAGAAAGAAAGGCAACGAAGGAAAAGCAAAAAGGATAAAGAAACGTTTTTAAAAAGAAATGACAAAAGAAATTGAAATATAGAAAAGACAAAGGGAAGTACATATGACAAAAAAAGAAAGACAAAAGTAAGTCAAAGAACGAAAGGCAACGAAGGAAAGCAAAAAGGATAAAGAAATGTTTTTTAAAAAGAAATGAGAAAAGAAAGTGAAATATAGAAAGTCAAAGGGAAGTACATATGACAAAAAAAGAAAGACAAAAAGTAAGTCAAAAGAACGAAAGGCAACGAAGGAAAAGCAAAAAGGATAAAGAAATGTTTTTAAAAAAGAAATGACAAAAAAGAAATTGAAATATAGAAAAGTCAAAGGAAGTACATATGACAAAAAAAAAGACAAAAGTAAGTCAAAGAACGAAAGGCAACGAAGGAAAAGCAAAAAGGATAAAGAAATGTTTTTAAAAAGAAATGAGAAAAGAAAGTGAAATATAGAAAAGTCAAAAGGAAGAACATATGACAAAGATAGAAAGACAAAAAAACATCAAAGAAAGAAAGGCCACATAAGAAAGGCAAAAACGAAAGGTAAAGAAAAGGAATAAATGAAGAAACACATAAAAAGTAATAACAAAATAAAGAAAGGCCAAGTTAGAAAAATAAAGAAAGATTTAATAGCAAAGTTAGAAAGGTAAAGAGAGAAAGGCAATGTAAATGAAAGCAAAGAAAAGAAAACAGACAAAGAAAGACAGAAAAAGAAATCCACATTATTACTAGAATATGTCAAGATTGTCCATCTTTGAAAAAAACTTGATTTAGGATATAAAATATTTTCTATTTAATCTTTCTCTTTGAAATATCGCCCACATCTTTCTACAGAGAGATTAAACGCGTGGGAAAGTTAAGCCTTTCAATTCCTTGCTATTTGTCTCATGGAGAAGAGAACAATAAGAAATGAAGAAATAAGGAAACTATATAAAAACATTGGCTCTAAATGGCTCATAAACTAAGCTAAACCATCTTCCAAACACTGCTTTGAATTCGAAAGGACATAAGTTGTGCCGTTCAAAAATATGAATAAACAAATGCCGAATTTACGGCTAATTTCAAAATACTCCACTAACCACTATTAAATATCTCCTACGTGTAGATCTCAATAACAGGTGTTAACCATACAAAATATACTCAAATGTTTCGGTAAAAAAACACGTGGAAAAAATGTTAATCCAACGAATGCAATCTTAACAAAAGTAATGACGCGAATAGGAATACTTCTGTCTGATTGTCCTCAACTAGTTATGACCACAAGATCAAACATCGTTGATCATTTTTGTGAAAAAAAACTTTTTTTTCAAGCCCTTATGCGGGCCATAACTCCACGAAAAGAAAATTATTGGGGTTTGCCATAAAAGGCAAGTTCCAGGTATTTTTCCATCTTTTCTCTTTCCTTCATCTTCAACCTGTGATCTGCTGGAACTGCAAAATCCACCAGTTGACAATTCTTGTTGTTGTTGTTAATTAACACTAAGTCTTGTCTCCTTTCTGCGATAAGGTGATCCGTCTTTATCTCAAAGTCCCAGAGCAATTTATGCATTTCATTCTCAAGAATAGATTCCGGTTTATGCATATACTATTTTGTTGTATGGCCAAAATTTAATTGTTTGCATAATTCCTAGTGGATCACCTTCCCAACCCAGACGTGTCTAGTTATGTATTCCTGTAGTGTTAGTTTGCTGCATTCTTAGTGCATGGTTTACAGTCTCATCTATATCACCGCATAGTCTACATTTACTCTTTTGTTGGGTTTTATCAATTTTTGCTTTGATATAATATGTCCTTATGGCCGTAATTTGTGCAGCAATTATTAGTGATTTAGTTTCTCTTTTGAGGTTTCCTTTTCTTAACCATGTCCATGTCTTTTCATGTACAACCTCTCCGATTTGTCGTTTGAAGTGTCCATATAATTGTTTTTCTTCCCAGTTATGTTTTCTAGTTTTTGTTGGTTTTCTTTTGACCATCTTTTACATCTGCTATTGTTGGCTGTCATAAGTAATCTGTCTACTTTTTTGTGTATTATTCGAGTTGTTGGATTGTGGCCACTAAGCAGTCCTCTATGCTGGCAAGACCTCTTCACCTTCCTTTCTTGATGCATATAGTCTATCTCTATCGTCTCTATGGCGCAGAGCCTTGTGCATGGTCATTTATTTTCTAGTTCTTTGGTCAATCTTTGAGCCTAGGTATTAATTCCTTCGATGAGATTTCTGCTGTTGAATTTGGGTTTTAGGAGTTTTCTTGTTCTCCTGAGATGCTCTTTTTTATCTTTTCCTTTCATTTCTGCTTGCTTGATATTGTCTGCTTCGAAAATTCCTAAGTATTTGTAACTTTCATTTTCATCAAATCATTTTATAGTGTCCTGATTTAGCAGTTGTATTCCGTCGATTAATTTTCTTTCACTCCGTTTTATTACTAGCATAGCACATTCTTCGATTCCAAATTCCATTCCTATATGTTGGCTATATATTCTAATGGTTTGTACTAGAGTTTCTAATTCTTTATTTTGTGCAATTTTTTTATGTCATCCATATGCATAAGGTGGTTTATCTTTTCTTGTGAGTTAGTTATAATTATTATTACTATCATCAATGTCTGCAAAATGAGTAAATGTAAAATTAAAAAAGGCAACGATTAAAATCTCGTAATTTATTAAGATTCGAACTCTAAATATCATTTAAACATTTAGATATTAATAATAGCTAGCATGATTTTAGGATTTACCGCAGTATTATAATTTAGTTATTGCAATGTTTGATATGTTTCCGGGGAGGCGCACAATACAAAAAAAACATTATAAAAATCTTGATAAACCGTGCAAAGCTTACTTCTTCTAAAACAATATTCTCTTCCGAACTAAAAAATATTAAGCAAACTCTCATCAATAATGAATTCCCCAACTATTTTGATGATGAACAAATCCGAAAAACCATCCATAATATTTACCATAATGAAAACAATACCACACTCAATAGCTCTAACCAAAACATATATTATTGTAATCAGATGCACCAAAATTATAAACTGGACGAAACTGCGTTAAAAAGATTAATACGTAACAATGTCTCTTCCACTGACACAGACAAAAAAGTCAATCTAATCATTTATTACCAAAAAATTAAAACTGCCAATCTTGTCACATGCAACAACTCCTCTCCCAAAACTACTCGTCTTAATGAGACCAATGTTGTGTATGAATTCACATGTGCCGTAGGATATTGTCTCTCCAAAATTAATAACATATATATTGGCCACACGACGACCACATTATCACGCAGATTAACACTACATTACTGATTCCAGTTCCATTAATCAACACCTTAAAACACATTCATGCCCCACCTCTACCTTCCGCAAAATTCTAACCGAAAATATACGCACACTACATTAAGAAAAACAAAAACAAACAAAAACTTCAAATAATCGAAGCTTTATATATCAAACAAAAAAAAACCACCTTAAACAAAATAAACTTTGAAGAAAGTCAACACGTTTTCAAATGCTTAACATTTTCCGAATATCCTTCTTCCACTATTCCCCTCTCCTTCTCACAAAATCACGACTGCATCATTCGTTCGAACCACTACCATTCCTACAAGCTCCCACTACCAATTGTTATTACCTCCCACTTCCAATCCCTTGCTACTACTCGTTCTCCTTAAAAAACATACCATTGTTTCCTACCTGATGATGGCAAACTGTATTGCCGAAAGCGCTCGTATCGAAACATTTGGTGAACTGTTACCCAGTTCCACCCTGACACCAAAAAGATGGCCCGAAATTAGAAATGATCAACCAAAAACTTGTCCGACAAGAATTGTCTGTACAGTTCAACAAAACTTTATATATATAATATATATATATATATATATATATATATATATATATATATATATATAAAATATTTGCTGTTTTTTTTTTTCTCACCGAGAGGATTTACCAATAAGTTTCGTATTTTAAATATATGTTTATATATGTAGATTTAAAATCTCAGATCAAATATTATGGAACTAATTTACGTTACTATAATTTCATAGGTGTTATACAATCCTCAGTATCTTTTATATGCCATATATGTTTGAATAAGGTGGTACTGTTTGAGAATTCATGCTTATGCATACAGGTATGGCATATAAAAGTCCCAAGGATTAAACCTCCATAATATATAATTTAGCATTGATCAGTTTTATATGAACGCACTTGTCATATTCATTCTTCATTATATTAAATCATATATAGATAATCTAACTGACTGGTAAGTAAAGGATGATTATACTTGGGATCATCGAAATTGCCTTGTTCATCCATACTGTATGCTCTTGTAGATGCAAACTTATAGACACATGCAATGATTTTTTTATAAATCCCTGTGAGAGCTCAATGTACAATAATTAATAAATTAATTATATATATAGTTTAATACAAATATACAAAGTTAAATATTTCATTTTCAAAGTTATATATATATATATATATATATATATATATATATATATAATATATATATATATATATATATGTGTGTGTGTGTGTGTGTGTGTGTGTGTGTGTGTTTGGGCAGCATTCTTTCATTTATACATGATGAATTAAACAAAATATTTACTATCCCAACCAGATGCACAGGAATTACAAACTTAATGAAATAGCACTTAAACAAATAATTCGGAATAATGTTACTGCAACCACGCCTGTTAAAAAGGTAAATTGTATTATTTATTATACAAAATTCAAAACAACCAATCTCGTCGTTCGTAACAATTTTTCTCCCCAGACAAGTAGGCTTAATGAGACCAATGTGGTATACAGATTTTAATGTCCCCTAGGAGATTGCAGTCTCCCAGAAAATGAAAATACATGCATTGGATTCAACTCAACCACACTGTCACGTCGTCTAACCCTCCATTTAACAGATAATAGCTCTATTTCACAACACCTAAAATTACATTCATGCCCCCACTCTAATTACCGAAATATTCTAACGGAAAATACACACATTCTGCACAAAGAAAAAAATAAACAAAAACTCCAAATACTAGAAGCTGTATACATAAAACAATACAAACCATCCTTAAATAAAATTAATTTCCAATGCAGTATACACATTTTAAAATGCCTATAAAACCTTTCTCGTCAATTATTCTCCTTCCAGTCTCCACATTAATATAATTTTTTTAAAACTGGAACACATCAGCCCTGATGATGGCACTTCGAAGTACCGAAAGTACTCGGGAACTGAACGTTGGTGGACTTATCCACGAATTCCAACCAAACATTAAAAAGTTGGCCAGAAAACTCGAAAAGATCAAAAATAAAATTGTTAAACAGGAGATGTGTCTTTTGTTTAATTCTACATATATATATATTTACCAAACCCTCCGCACGAGCAGGATATGACACAAGGTCAATTTCTTAAGCGGAGTTCAGCAGGTTTGAATTCAGAGTTTTCCTTCTCCTAGACCGGTTGCCTAACCAAGGTTAAAGAGCCCAGTCTGCCCTACTATTTACCCATAGCTGGAGGAAGAGTAGGATTCATACCTTTCCCATATTAGCGCTAAATGAAATGCAATTACCACGTCCGGGATTTGAACTCGGGGCGACGAGTCCATTTCCCATATATATATATATATATATATATATATATATATATATATATATGCCATTTCTCCGTGTAGTTAGTGGATAGGAAGAAATAGAGCACCTTAACATAGATATTTCTTTCCCAGTCTTAACCGCGGGTGGTCAGGTTGAGAAATGATGAACAATGTGTGGTTATATATATATATATATATAATATATATATATATATATATATATATATATATATATACCACACATTGTTCATATATATATGTATATATATATATAATAGGCGGTTAAGACTGGCAAGTAAATATCTATGTTAAGGTGCTCTATTTCTTCCTCTGCACTAACTACACGGAGAAACGGCATTTTGCCAACAGCTAATAAGAAGCCAGTCACCACTTAACTCTTGCGAATATCAGATTACGCTAAGAGTACGGCTGAAAATGAACTATACAAGGAGCGCATTATCTGTTAAGTTTTCCTCTAAACTTTCTCTTCGTATCCACACATCTAAACGTGATTGTAATAAGGTTGAAATGAAATAAGACAACTAGAGACAAAGCATGATGTCGAACATAAAAGAATAGAATGGGAATACACCTGTTCATGAAAGACAAAAAACAAAACACTTGCAGGCCATTGTTTTGAGAGTGAAGAGAGCGTAGACATAGAGACATCGCCTATTTGTAACTGCAAGTTTCTCGTCTATGTGATCTGTGTTTGAATATCGTAGAAGTCAGAAGCTGATAGCTTTTAAGCACCGTTGAGTTTGTGTCTACGCTAAATATATATATATATATATATACTAGCAAATATATGCACCCTCCGGGTGCAAGTATTTTAATTTTAATGTAATGAAATATGTTAAATTTGAAATACTTTTGAAACTAAATAAAAATCCAATTTGAAACAGAGGGGGTATAATCGAAGAATAGAACAACTTTGAAACTAAGTCTTCCATCATTTTCCATCACTCCCTCCTTTTATTGCTGAATTTTCCTAATTTAACTATTTAGTTAAATTAGGAAGTAAAGAATAAAATTACCGTTATTTCTTTATATTAATGGATTTCTTTTAAGATTTATCCGAGATCTTTGCTCATATTCATTAAGAAAAAACCAAACAATTAGAAATCAATAATACCAAGCGCATATTTAATAAGATTAAACTTTTAATATCAATATGCAAATTTCCTGTTCACACTGTAACCCGCTATTTTGTTGCATATATAAATACAATTGCATGTTATTAGAATGTAGATAAAGTCAAAAGTATTAATAATGTAAAACAATTTTATTAATAATTGAGGTTTAAATAAAAATAACAATCATGGACAATGTCGCGTATATAACAAAGTAAAGGGGATTGTGAGTTGAGAAGTAATATAGTTTCGGTTACAGACAGACACACAAGCTCCATTATAATAAGATATATATATATATATATATATATATATGAGGCTATGTAAACAAACAAATGTGTTTATTTTTTATATGGCTTTTTAGCCGACAATTTTTGGAGGATATGAGCTTAATTGAAGTCATACCTAATTTTGAAAATTGATTAGTTAATAATTAATGAATTTAGGCGGGCATATATGTTCAAATGTAAGGCTAAACAAGTTGAGAAAATGTCAATCCCTGAATGTACATTTCGACCTATTAGGTCTCATCAGCAAGGTTATAGACATGAGAGACTGTTCCGTGTGTGACTCGAAACCTCGACTGTCAAGCTGACAGGCGAAGTCTCTAACCGTTACACTAGCTGGCCATCCCGCATTCTTCGCTTGTTTTAAAACTTATTCCTATTCCACTTTTTATTGATATATATATATAATATATATATATATATATATATATATTTATATATATTATATATATATATATATATGTCTGTGTGTGTGTGCGTGCGTGTGTGTATGTGTGTGTATATTAAAGTTGTAAAAGCTTTTCGCGAATGTTTCATTTGTTTGTTATACAAATTGAAAAAATAAAAATACTGGGTTTTTTTAAGCATGAATATGTGATTGTGGGTGTTCAAACTAGACTAATATTTTTTAAATACAAAGGACTTACAAGTCGTGTTAGACATAATATTGTACGTGATGTTGCACTTGAAAGATTTACAGTAATTGTGGTTATTTCCTAGTTGAGTAATATGATATTACAGAGTGACCCAGAAAAAACAGAACGCACAAATTTTATAATATAACTGTTAATTTTATTTTTTTTAAGTTTAAGTCCAACAAGGGTTAGGGTTTAGGGTTAGGGCTGGTTTTTAGGGTTAGTTTAATGGGAAAATAAATAAATAATGCGGGTTCCTTTTTTTCTGGGTCACTCATGTTACTCAATTAGGAAATAACCGTAATTGTTATATTGTGGGTTAAGGCAGATGTAAATTTAGCTGAAATCCCGGAATAATCCTCCTTAGTAAATAATTTTCTAAATATTTCTTACACATAAACCAGCTGTCAATACAAATCCGTTAAGTACAAATAATACATTAAAAACAATATTTTTATTTTTTTTTATTTTCCATATATATGTATATATATGTGTGTGTATTTGGGCAGCATTCTTTCATTTATACATGTAGAATTAAACAAAAGCCACATCTTCTGTTTAACAATTTTATTTTTGATCTTTTTGAGTTTTCTGGCCAACTTTTTAATAATTGGGTGGAATTCGTGGATAAGTCCACGAAAGTTCAGGTCCCGAGTACTTTCGGCACTTCAAAGTGCCATCATCAGGGGTGATGTGTTCCATTTTTTTTAAAATTAAATTAAGGTGGAGGCTGAAAGGAGAAGAATTGATGAAAAAAGGTGTTATTTAAAATCCCTATAACACCTTTCTCATCAATTCTTCTCCTTCCAGCCTCCACATTAAAGTTTTAAAAAAAACTGGAACACATCACCCTTGATGATGGCACTTCGAAGTGCCGAAAGTACTCGGGACCTGAACTTTGGTGGACTTATCCACGAATTCCACCCAAATATTAAAAAGTTGGTCAGAAAACTCGAAAAGATCAAAAATAAAATCGTTAAACAGGAGATGTGTCTTTTGTTTAATTCTACACACACACACACACACATTGTATGTATATATATATATATATATATATATATATATATATATATATATATAATATATATAATATATATATATATATTATATATATTATATATATATATAGAGAGAGAGAGAGAGAGAGATAAAGACAACAGTTAGCAAAATAATAATAATAAACATACACACACACATCTATAACAAATCCCACTACCACTTACCATTTTTACCCGACTTACTATATATCAACCTACCTCAGTACGTATGACCCACCGACGACCTCTTTCAATACCTAACACCTGTGACATCATTAACAGAACGTTCTAGCTACACACCGCAGGGGTAAACAAAAAAAAATAGAACTACCAACTTAAACACTCCTACTATCACCAGCAATTGATTACCCCTCCCCTATTCACGACCTCCTAACTCACAAGTATGATAATGTCCACCGTTAAAGCAAGAACTCAATCCAACGTCCTGAAGAAGGTCTACCAGACCGAAACGTTATAACATCGACATCACTATCTACAATAAACATCCATCTTGTACAGCATCCCATGTTTGTCTACCTTTCTCCACACACACACACACACACACACATATATATATATAAGTCGTCGAGGTGGCCTAAAGTCGGTATCAGCCAATCAGCGAGGGAGTATATCCCCTTTTCACTTTGCGATAGACCAAGGAGATTGTTTTTGCGTCTGAGATGGAGCGCTACACCTACCATCAGCTCCTCACTTTACTGCACAGATCCTTGTGCTACTCATACGCTGAGTTGGCGAGGCCTGGTATCGAACTAGGAACCTTGTTGTTTCTAGTCGAACGCTCTACCGACTGAGCTAACCCGGCCCTTATATATATATATATTCACCATACCCCATTTTTATCATGAGAGATCTATATATATATATATATATATATATATATATATATATATATATATATATATATATATATATATATATATATATATATATATATATATATATATATATATATATATATATATATATATATATATATATATATATATATATATATATATATATATATATATATATATATATATATATAATATATTTATGACAAAATGGGGTATTGTGAAAATAGCCCAAGCATAAAAAGGAGGTGATAATGTCAACAGATTATGTCTGGAAAATAATTACGTCTCCTGAATATACCGAAAATAAATGGCTGTAAAAAAAAGTAAATTGATATCTCTATCGACAGATTGATAAAATGGCATTTACCACCTAATTCCATAAATTATCTTTCTAAACTTGGACTTCACTAATTCCTCTCACTTGCGTTTTTATCTTTTTTATGTTTTTTTTCATGTGCGCATCGTGTGAACACTCAACTTACGAGAACAATCATCTTCAAAAATACCTCACACTATAAGTATTCTTGATTATACAACTTTTGTAGGGGAACACTATGGAGATTGAACTCGCAACTTCCAGGTTGTATGTGGTCACTTGCTGTAAGTCTCCAATTACCTTATGTTGGTTAGAGTGGTAAGCTCTATCCAAGGCTAAGCACCGGGGAAAATGAACTATTACTCACTGGGCAGGGGTGGGGCGTTGTACGTGGCAGTACTAAACACAACATTCGTGTGAAAAGACCATTATATTTTTTTTAAACTGTACGCAATATTTCCTCACATTTTCATCTGATGATTGTGAGCTGCACATCAAACCATAGCTATGGATAGATGTTCGGGGCACAATGAAACGTACCGTGTTTGACGGCATATAAGACACACCCAGGTCAGATTCAGATAACAAAAAGTTTTTAGTGTATTTAAGCATATATTGTTGAAAACAGTCTAGCCGTGCATTATACAAGCAGAAACATAGCTGTATAAAAGCAACCTGACAGTTTAGGGTAGCTAAAGGTACCGAGCGTAAACTGGGCTAGGGAGCATCATAGAGAAGATTAACCTAGGCCTACGGGAGGTCTCTTCACCTACGATGTATAAGACGTAGGGCAATTTTTGAGCCAACATTTTGGAGGAAAAGAGCATCCTATATGACGTTAGGAAGCGCGTAGTGTAATGGTTAAAGTCATGGGAAATGGACTCGTCGCCCCGAGTTCAAATCCTGGACGTGTTAATTGCATTTCACTTCGCGCTAATGCCCTTTGGAAAGGTATGAATCTGACTCTCCCTCCAGCTATGGGTAAATAGCAGGCCAGACTGGGTTCTTTAACCATGGATAGGTAACCAGTCTAGGAGAAGGAAAACTCTGAATTCAAACCTGTTGAACTCCGCTTAAGAAATTGAACTTGTGTCGTATCCTGTTCGTGCGGAGGAGTTGGTAAATATATATATGCCGTCAAATACGGTATATGTTGTGTGGACGGCTAGCAGGAGCTTTTATGTCAGATGTTCGCCAAACCATATGTCAAAGGACACAAGTTGAATGCAAACAAACATTAATAAAACAATACTCTTTTCCCACTATGACATCAGACTTTTTAAAAACTTTCTTGCTAACGTGCATTGTCCACCCAAATAGAGAAATACTGGTTATCATTTCTATTCAAAAAACTTTTATTCTAACATCCCCGACTTTTTGTGGGACTAGCTGTCACCTCGAACTCGAATTTACCTGAGTCGCTGCTATTCTGACTACCTTAAACCCAGGGTCAACCTATTACCCCCGTGTCTAGTGGTCGGAGAGGAACATGTACGTTTCCAGTTCCGGTGTTTCTATGCAGCAAATCTGAAGCTTTCGGGTTTTATCTAGTTATTTGGTCTAATTACCAATAGACATTCATTTTGACTGGCTGACCTTGAACGAGTGCTCTGACCTGACTTCATCAGTGGTCAATTTTCAAAAGGTCACCTCATAAGAATATTGCTTTCTTTCTCTTTTTCCTGTCTGTTTCTTCCACATATTAGAATCCTACTTTTTTTATTCAATTTTAAATTTCTATAAGCTTTTCATTTTTTTTATTCAAGTTTAAATTTCTATAAGCTTTTCATTTTTTTTATTCAATTTAAAATTTCTATAAGCTTTTCATTACGTTATATAATGACATATACTATACATATACATATACTATGTAATTCTTTATTTATTAGAGATACATAACACATATTTCAGGATGTTAAATGCATTAATAATATGGGTAGTTTCGCGACAAATCTCACACAGTTAGACTTCAATAGATATATCGTTGATAATTAAGATTAAATAACGACTATTTTATAATCGTTGAGAATATGACTAATGTAACTGAGGAAATCGTGACGTTAGTGGTGATGTAGTTTCGGTTCCAGATAGACTCTTTCATAATCTCCATTATAAGAAGATACGACCTAACCGTGATCTCGGCATTAAGTCCACAGCTATGCGCAGGCGTTTCTATGTAAGTATAGATTTATTATGCTTTTGTAGAATTTGCATTTCTTTTATCAATAATGAGGGTCGGCAATAAAGGTCATACGTTGACCAAGATCCTCATATGGAATAAGAACAATTAGGGTTTCATTTTGAACATAATGACGCCACCACATATTTTTTCATATATATGATGGCCGCAAACTCGTATTCAAGTATTGCCATTGCTTGATATATATATATATATATATATATTATAATATATATATATATATATATATATATATATATATAAATATATGATATTTAAAAAATTAAAAAAGATGTTCAAAGAATATAATGGTGAGCTTCAAAAAGTTCAACAATGAGCTGCACGAAAGTGGCTCTTTAGTCCTGCCAAAGTCTTGCACATCTTCCCACATTTACAGGTAATTCCAGGGAGCACAGGGTATTTTATTAGTCCATCCCACCGATGCACAGATTGGTGACTGATCAGGCCAGCCTTGCCCATACATAGCCTTCCTCACTAGTCACATATATATATATATATATATATATATATATATATATATATATATATATATATATATAGACAAACACATACACATACACATATATACACATATATATAAAAAATGCTGTTCTGGTTCCAACGGGAGTAAATTCAAAATATTTATAAAAAAAGAAGGTCCGCAAAATGTATTATGTTTTCAGAAAAACATTTTTAAACACGTGTTGCATATGTAAGATAAATGTTTTTTCTCTGTACACACACACACACACACACACACACATATATATAATATATATATATATATATATATATATATATATATATATAAACATATGTATACATACATATACATCTATATACATATACACATATATAAACATATGTATACATACCTATATACATATACACACACATATATATATATATGTATGCTCTTTTCCACTGGTATGTTGAGCTCTCTGGTGGGAGATTAGCTGACAAGCACTGATTATGCATAAATTGCACGGCTCTGCTATAAAAAACGGATGTGGGTTCTCTGGCAGCATTGACATATATAGCTCTCTATGTATTCATCAGTTAAATTCTTTCCTATCTATGAAGGGAAATATCACACGAAATTATTACATTTTCTTGATCCAAAAGAAACGAGCGAAAATGCATTAACAATTATGATGCTTACTTTGCGAATACAATTGTCTAAAATCAAGATACTGCTCAAGCAAAATCTTGTTAACCAAGTAATTATCAACTGCAGAACGTAGCATCTTAGTACCCAATTATGTAGTTAAAAAAAAAAAAAGAAGAAAAAACATTAAAGCTTTAATCAATTACAACTCTACGTTGTAGTCATTGCTAGTTAAAAACATTTGAAAAGCGAATGTATAACATTGCAATCTGGGGAAATATGAAGACAAATTACTAAGACACTTGGGATGGGTAGTAACTCATTACTAATAATTACTAAGATACGAAACAACATAGAATCATATCTCTTGTTTTCTGAATATATGCTAATTTGAATGTAAATGGAACTGGCACGCAATTTTCATGTGCAATACCGCATAATGCATCTGTATTTAACAAAACCAGGTGTTAGTCTCGATATATACGGCAGCAGATGGTGTATATGAATAATATAATCCGATAATTATAAAGATATGTAGTTCTTGAAACGCTTCAACGCCTATGATTAATATATATATATATTATATATATATATATATATTAGTCCTCCATAGATACCGTGTTTCAACGTTGCACGTAGACACACCAACTACTTGTGGCCAAGTGCAAAATCCGAGTGAATTTTCATCAGACCGGTTCCTTAACCTGTCGGCCGTCGACAGCTGTCATTAAGGAGCGGTGTTTTAACTGATAAATACACACACACACATATATTTATTTATATAGATAAAAGGTGGCTTACCGGTGATTATGGGCACGATCGTTGGAGGTGCACAAAATCCAGGGGTTAAGTCAGTGATAAAACAAATACAAAGTGCTCCATACAAAGTAGAGCTAATTTATTAAGAAATGGATATAATACAAACCTACTCGAGTTTCACCATAAGGATCTTCAGAGTTAAATCCACTGAATTAATCGAGGTACCGATTAATTGCAGCCGATTACACGTGTGTTCATTGAATAAGATGTTACGTTATAAAGAACGCTTGTTTATGTTTTTTAAAATTTCTCACCGGAAGTTGTTTTTTCGTGAGTATTAAAAAGATGCGATTTCGATTCATTGAATAAGATGTTACGTTATATCTATATACGATATAACGTAACATCTTATTCAATGAAACACACGTGTAATCGGCTGCAATTAATCGGTACCTCGATTAATTCAGCGGATTTAACCCTGAAGATCATTATTGTGAAAATCGAGTAGGTCTCTATTGTATCTATTTCTTAATATATATATATATATATATATATAATTTGCATATTTTTATAATTGTTTGGGTTGGTAGGGGTAAGCTGATCAAATATATATATATATATATATATTAATAAGTCATCCACAGACACGTGTTTCGGCATATCATGCCTCTTCAGTGTGGCTAGACACAACTATCCTTGGGTAGGGTTCGAACTCAGACTGACCGCATGGTAGTCCGATATCTTATCCCCTCGCCCACTGACAGCTGATGCGGGGACTGGTGTTTTTAAACTATTAAATACAAATGTATGTATCATTCGGTCACTGAGAGATCAAATTTCCGGAGAAATGATCATTGCTTATTTGCTTAGTAGTGAGAGTTAATTTAAATTACCAATTATATATATAATATATTATATATATATTATATATATATATATATATATATAGTTATTGTTTTAGTTTTAGCCTTATACTTTTTACAAATGCATTAGTTAGGGTAGCATAGACATGAAGTCAACGGCCTTTTGTAACTGCCAGTTTTTCAAACCGTTAAATTTGTATATGAGCGTATTTTCCTTTATATACTGTTGTTTGGGAGATTTAGGTTGTTGGACATTCTAGAGAAGACTAAGTACTTTATATATGTAATGTAACAATTAGAATTAGAATAATTACAACATGCTAACACTGATTATGAATATCTCATAGAATTCAGACTGTTGTAAGAAAGCACATAAAATGTTAGCTCGATTTCACTCTGCTTTAAATCTCCAATGTCACCTATTCAGATACTTATAAAAGTTTTAGTGATGGTACACGTAGGATAGCGCTATTACCACAAGCGCGTCTTGCCAGGTTCAAATCATCAAGGAAAATCATCAAGTGGCTCCCATCACTTTTATTACTTTTCTTCCTTTTTCTTCTTCTTCTTTCTTCTTCTTCTTCCTTCTTCTCGCCCTTCTTCTTCTCGCGCCTTCCTATTATAGATCTTTTTACTTATTTACTCTTCTTATTTGTTCTTCATCTCTTTATCTCTTTCTTGCTCGCCCTTCTTCTTCTGCGCCCTTCTTCTCTCGCCCCCTTATCTTGCTTCTGTATGCTGGTATTTGGTCTACTCTTCCTTGCTTTTCTTCTTTTTTTCTCCTTTTTACATACTTAGATTACTGCGGTTCTCTTCTCTCCTTCTCCTTTCTTATGTATTCCTTTTTTTTTTGAGGTCTTGCTTGTGGAGACAGTAGTTTTATTCTTTTTATGAACACCTGCCTACACCAAGATTCGGATTATAATACAACGTCCCATTTTGACTAAAGGGATGCCACCCGCAGAACGAAAGGGTCATATCTGGCCAGTAGCGAACCCATGCTTGATCCCTTCGAAATTCCTTCCTTTTTTAAAATTCACAAGACACTCTACGGTTATATAACCCAGTCCTCTCTCTTTTTTTATGTTGGAGGAGGGAAGTAATACTGTGGATGTTCTTGGATAATATACATAAACGTAGAAGTGTTGTAGTTGGTTGTAATCCAATATTTATTACAAAATAATGACAAAATAACCAAAATAAAAACGAGCTTTCGGCCGGCAAGGTAAAAAGGTCTCTTGATAAGATTAACTTGGAAAGTTGCGCACGTGTGGTTGAGAGATCAACTTTCGGGCATGGTTAATTTACGCGTACCCCCACTTGATAGAGGGTCAAGGCACAAAGATCACTAATTAACGTGGGAACCACCCACAAACGAAGCTCATGAGTGGCAGGTGAAAAAATTGCGTCGATCCCGTCGGCATTCCCCTCAAGGGGGCGCCTCAAGGCAACTGGGCAAATAAACGCCAGCCCTGCCCCTTTAAATCAAGGGGGCAAGGTGTATGCCTGGGGGATTGGCCCCCTGGGATCGACGGCTTGGAGATCACTCGCATTACTCTAACTCTGAGCTAATCCACTGTGGTCGCTTTTATATATTTCGTATGTTCCCTTTTCACTTTGCAATGGACGTTAGGAGTATACTTTCTCTTTACAACAAATACATATATGGAAACACCAAGAAAGAAAGCACCGAAAGAAATTAACAAGGAACGAAATAAAGAAAGATAGAATAGAAGTTACGATATAAAAGACGAAATGTATCTATCAAAATCTCCCTGTGGCACGAGCAAGGATGTGACACAATGTCTTTTTACAGCGGAGGTCTAAACTCAGAGTTGTTATTCTCAAAGGCCGGTGGCAAAATATTAAAGTTGAGGCCCAGGATTAGTTGCGAACTATGAAATTCAGCCTTTCCCTCAATTGAATTAGCGCTATGGAAACAATTTCGTTCATGATTTGAACTGGGGTCACCCTTTGTGTCCATTTCCTACGACGATAACGCATTACCAGACATTCTATGAGCGCGAGAACATTTAAGAGAAAGGACAACGCTTTTTCTTAAATAAAAAAAGAGGAAAGGAATAAATATAAAAACATGTAGGGGGTTATGAGATAATGTTTCAATAATAATTAGGAATGACGATAGAAAATATGGACACAGTGGTTAAGGGTAAAAACACGGAGAAATGTAAACAAAATGAATATGATTTTATGAATAAAAATAAATTTTATTCAGAGGCCAAGAAAATAAATTTGCAATAATATGTTGAAATGTTTCAAAAGGAATAAGTGTAGATGACGATATGGTGTAACTGTTAAAATGTAAAAGTTCGTTTTGTTAAGTTTGGAAAAGTTCGTGTAGATGTGGAACAAGAAATGAGAATCAGTTTGTCATAGGTACGAACCTGCCTGAAAACAGACACTCTTGGCCCGGATGAATGCTATGAATGGAATTCGGTGGTCGTACTGATGTTCGAATGCGGTGCTACGAGTGAATGGGTACATAGTAGTTAATATGTGGTGTGTTTGGCTTGACATGTGGATCGTAATCCTCATCTGGCAGCGAAGACACGGTGTATTAAACGTGTGTGTGGTATTGAGTGAGTCGACCACGGGTTGGTTGATTCACGGTTTTGAACGTGAGATGAAATTTCCTAATTGATTGGTGAATGATTACGATGGGTTTGCTGGCATCTATTATAATCGATACTTGATACGGAAGTGTCTAAAAAGTCAAGGTAGTTATACTTTTTTGCTGCACAGGAACGCAACGGACGTAGTAGTGAGCAATGCTAACCTAGCATCGACCTTTGATTTCTGTTGAATACTTTAGTTTTAATCATTTCCTAAGTAGGAAAGGTTTGTGTTCGTGTTTTTTGCTTTAATCACTTTCCTTAAGTTTTTGGCGAAAAGAACATGTGGTACGTGGTGTTTCATTTAAGAAAATATATAGGTAATCTGTATTACTTATATGAAGACGAAGGCTTTAATGTGTGAGTGTTAAAGCTAAGCTGTGTTTGTTTTATTTTATTCAGTCGCGTAGAAAGCGGAACCCGGTCTCGCACCAAATAGCCCGCCCTGGTTCGATATCAGCTCTCACCAAGCTCAGTGCATAGATCAATCGAGTTTGGACATCGGAATGTGTAGGCCAAAAGATGAGGTACTCGATGGTGAGAATTGTAGTCGCCCCATAGCTATGCTACAACAATCTCACCTGTCTAGCGCTAGTGAACAGAAGATATGACCTCCCTTGGCGATGCTGCTGATGGGACAATTTTTTGACCTAAGCCATCGACCAACCTATGTTACTATTGACTGGAGAATATAGAGAGAAAAAAGAATTCCGAAAAGATAAAGTATTGACAGGAAAGATGACTGTATCAAGGCTCATATCAACCTAGTTTGGTATGTCTTATGTCTCGTAGATTTAGGAGGGTCGTGTATATTCTTGTTGATTATTGCCTTGGTGGAAATATCGAACAAATATTTTTAATCATGGCATACCTATTATCATTGAAGTCAGTAAAATCTACTGTTTGATTGAATAACGCAGCAGCTAAATACTCAACTCTGAGCAGTGTCCAAGACAGTTGGTATATTATAAGAAATCAAGGAATGACCCATTCTGAATGATTGTGGGTTGCTCATTTCTTGAGTTTCTGATTGGCTTGCTTGAATGCTTGATTATGATGACATTGTGGAGTCTTTATAGTATTGTTTCTATCATAGTGAATTTGTGTCAGTAGACTTTGTGACTATTTCGGGTTTGTTATTTGAGCAGTGTAACAGACCGTTTGTGTGCGCTGTGTTTTCCGCAGTTCGACGGTAATTGCAAATTTAAATTATTCTTCGCCTATCTAATACAACTAACTTTGCTCCTCTCCATAGTTTTAAGGTTTGGTTTTTTTGTGTTTAATGGCATCTTTAAACATTTGCTCTTCTTGTCATTCTATTTCCAATCACAAAAAGGACTACAGAACGGTCGCATACTTCTCATTTTTATTTCTCTCCATGGTAGTAGTTCAAAAGAGACGCATAACGCGAACTAGTGTTTGAGTTGTTTTATTAATTATATCGCAATCCAGTATCTTAGCCACTGGCGTGACGGAGATTTATGATTCTCGTAGGATTTTTAAGTATTTTTAGATTCTGTATTTATAATACACCCTTTTTATCAAATAATAATAGATTCTATTTCTATCTAATATATAATGATCCATTTTGTTTTACGTTTTTCCATATATTGGCATATTAATATTCCTATAAGAAAATGAAGCAAAAAATTGTTGAATATATAAAAAGGTTTATATATATATGTAGACAAAAACAATTACTAGGGTAAGGCGAATAATAATATTAGTTAAATCTCATATATACACATAGATTCATATTAACCATAGCAAAAATACACACAGACATATATATATAGAAATATTATATAACCATATATATATAATATAAATTACATACGCACAAAATATATATTTATCGTCAAAATGCATAGAACACAGGGATCATCGTTGAATTGGTGTTTATGACGCGGATGTTTGCAAATCTTATGATTGCCTACTTCCATAATACTGATATATGCTAAAGGAATGAGGATATGGTTAAAGAAAAGCAAGGCATCTATTAACGTTTCTCAACATATCATACAATTTGCTTATTAAAGCACTAGCTTTCGATAAATTTTGTTGAAGTCTTTTGTCGTGTGATATAAGCCACCAACATATACGCATTATCAAGATGGAAATAACGTTATTATATTTATGATTATATTCTTTAGTATATGCCTGGATGAGACACTATATTATTTGTGAGTGTTATTTATAATGGGCATTATATTATACATTCGCCTTTGAGTCAATCATCAATTCCAAGACCAAACGAACGGATCCCGGTACATCTCAGCTCGATGGTATTAGTCCCAAAAAAGAGAACGCAATAACGAGAATAAGTTGTTATTAGAATCATCCCGTTTATTATTTATATCGCAATCCAGTATCCTTAGCCACTAAGCGTGAGCGAGAACAAAAAGTTCTGGTCGAAATATAGTCATGTGTTACAAAAATAATATAGATTCTATTCTTTTTGATCTAACTAATTAAGGTTACTAAGATCTTAAAGACCACTAATAGCTGTTTTAACCTTCATAAGATTAAAGAGTAATGATCTCTTATTATTGTAATGCCAGTAAGTTACTAAGGATGTTTTAGGTTTGAAATATACAGCAAATGGCTAACCTAAAAGTACAACACACTTATAAGCACTGTCGCGAAGACAGTTGGTATATATAGGGAATCAAGAATGAATCCAATCATACAGAATTTTGGGTGCAAGAGGTCGTTGATTTCATTCCTTGAGTTCTGACTGTAAACATGACATTTGATTTATGAATGATCATTGGTGTGAGGGTTTAATATTATATATCTTCTGGGAGAGGGAATCTTGGGCAGTAAGACTTTGTGAATCTTATTCTGGGTTTTGCTATTTAAGTTAAAACGCAGTTTTGTTGCCATATATATATTGTCTGGCCCAGTTCGATGGTTAATTGGAACTTACATTATCTCATTCACCTATCAAATACAAAATAATTTTTGGCTCGTCGAAAATAGTTTTTAAAGGATCTTGGTTTATTTTGTGTTTAATGGCATATTTAACATCTCTCTGTTTTGTCATTCCAAACCAAAGGCCAAGAACCGGTCCATATCTTTTCCGATGGCTCAGTAGATCCACCAAAAATGAGAAACGGAATAACACGAATAGGGAGTTTGAGACTCGTTTACTCTATAATTATTTCTCTAGAATGAAGGGTGAGATGAGGCTACCGACAAAGTTTGGTATTTATCTTTTTGCGTATCTATTCGGAACTTATTGAGGCTACATTCCTGGATCCTCAATTTGTGGTATTTGGTTGTACAACGGTTTCGCTCCATATGCCCCTCCGGCCTTCTCAGGTAATTGTCAATTTCAGGTTTTTCAATGTATTAAAAGGAACTTACAATAAGGGATACACACTAGGTAAAGAAACTCTATTATTATTCATAGTAATATGTGTGATTAACCATTTCATGGAGTTTCAGTTATTAATTCTTTTGAAAACACTACGAACACACACTTGTTTTTAAAGGTTTCTTGGTTTAATATTTTTTTGGTGATTAAATGCCGATATTCAAGTGAAGTTGTGGTGGTTCGATCTTTTTTTCACAAGGTTCGAAGCTTAAATAGTTTCACATGAAAAACACACACTGAGAGAGAAACCATATTCATAGTTGAATGTTATTGATGTGTTTTTTGCAATTTTTCATGGAATTAACATTACTTAAAACACATAAACAACACACATATTTTCTTGTCACGGACTCAGGACGCTTTCGAACTCGGGATCCATCATGGGGGAACTTTGAACCTAACGCGCTTTATTTAGCGCACGGGGGTTATTCCTGTTCTCATTCGCGCTAAACCCATAGCTGGAGGTACGGAAGTTGTGGTTAATTATTTTTTCTACTGCCTCTACAGGATTGAAACTTGGGAATTCAAAGATAACTGTCACTTAGAAACTGTCTTAACCTAAGAAATATTTATGTTGGAATTTTCAACTTCCTGTGCCTCAATAAACTATTTTAGAAATCGTTTGTTAAGGCTGGTCATTGTCGATATCAGCGCAGAACAGATAGGAAGTATGTCTACTTTTCACTAAGCCCACTAAACAAAGAGATTGTTTTGGGCGAATTGGGCGGAGCAGCCACGCCTAAGTATCAGCTCCCAAACTTTGCCGTTGCATACGCATATGAGTTGGTGAGGGCCGGTATCNAGAGAGAATCAGGAAACCCTGTGGCTCTACCGACTGTGCTAAATCGGCCCTAACTATGCAATATCTTGCATATATGGGCCCTTACCAGGTCTTACCACCCCAGGTTAGAGAAACTATGTGTAATGTGTAGAGGCAGTTTAGCCTTATACCTAGGATACTTGTTAGCAGCGTTAATGTAAAAAAAAATATTCTAATGATAACAGATATATGATTATTTGATAAAATACATTCGTATAAATACAACTAAATTCCAAATTTAGTTTAACTAGGAATATTCGTTTCTAATTTTAGTTATTACACTTCACCAATCCTTTCAGCAAATGCACAGTAGATATAACAACAGCATATATATATATATATATATATATATATATATATATTGGATTACACCAGAATATTAAAGTAGTGAAAACAATAGCGGGTAGGGCATTAAAATAACAGCGGTATTTTTACAATAATCTCATTACAAATCTTGAAAATACAACGAAATTTAATTACTTCCTATTTTTTGGGAATATGCACAATTATAATGGATAAAAATATACTTCACAATTTGATATAAAAATGAAGATTCAAAGAATATCTAATATATATATATATATATATATATATATAAACAACGTTTGTGTCTATTTTAATATGTTTGCTATAAAACTTGCATGGATGAACTTGGCCTGTGGAGTCACTGCGCCTACACATGGGCTTTCAGCAGATTTGAGAATATATAAATTCTTCTGTAAAGAAGAAGTAATATATATATATATATATATATATATATATATATATATAATATATATATAAAAGAATAATCAAAGTTCCAATTACCGTCGAATTGGGAAGACATGGCAACAAATGTTGCAAACCCAATACAAACCCGAATAGACGCTAACTCTACTGCAGAAGGAAAGGGTATCTATAAGACTACACAATGACATTCAGATCAAGCAGCCAATCAGAACTCAAGGAATGGAATCACCCAAATCACCCAAATTCATGAATGGATTATTCTTGATTTCTATATATACCAACTGTCTTGGACACTGCATCAGTTGTACTTAGCTGCTGTTATCCAAACCAACAGTAGACCGACTTCAATAATATCATTCAACGTGTAATAAATACCAAGTGCTATATTCATTACGACATTTATATATACTAGCAAATATATGCACCCTTCGGGTGCAAGTATTTAAGTTTGAATATAATGAAATATCATATTAAATTAGAAAGGCTGATGAAACTGAATAAGAATGCAGATAAAAAGATTTGGAACAGAGGGGGTATAATCGAAAATTAGAACCACTGAAACTTACTCTTCCATCACTCTCGTCTTTCATTATTATTTTTCTAATTTAAGTATTTAGTTAAAAGAGGAAGTAAAGAATAAAATGACAGTTATTCTTTCTTGTTAATGGATTTCATTTAAGATTCATTGAAGAGATTTTTGCTTATACGCATTAAAATAAAACAAAACAGTTAGAAATCAATAATACTAAACACATATTTATTAAAATCACATTTTTAATATCAATATGCAAATTAGCCTTCCGTTCACAGTGTAATCCGCTATTTTGTTGTATATATAAATACAATTACATGTTATTAGTATGTAGATATGATTAACAGTCTTAATGATGTAAAACAATTTTATTAATAATTGAGGTTTAACTAAAAAATAAAAGCATTGAGAATGTGATGTAAACAACAAAGAGAATTGTGTCTTCTATAGTAATATAGTTTCGGTTACAGACAGAAAGACACACAATCTCCATTATAATAAGATGTACACGTACAGACACACACACATACAAAACACGGTAACATTTTTTTAGAAGTAAAAACCATACTTATCTTCCCAGAACAAAATAAAATTCTAAATCAAATGATCAGAATTTATTTACAAATAAAAGCGAGAAAACATTCCTGTTATATGTCTCTCCAAGGTTATTAGCACAATGTGAAATACAAGCAGTATCGCAGGGTGCATTTACCTATAACGGTAGCCATTAGAGAGTGCACCCAACCCTAGATATTAACCTAGATGGCAATTTTCAATCATCGTAAAATTAGAGACATTTTTGATTGAAAAAAAAAAAAACAGGATTGAACAATAGCCGAACTTTCTACACACAGCAGACCTAGATCTGGATTTTATAGATGACACTTTCCGTTATTTCTAGTGATAGTCTTATAAGACATCCTTATGTTTTTGACAAGGATTTGGCGTATCAAGTATTAGGTGTTTGTTTAGTGGATTATTATATCAGCCAGAGGATTTGATAGTCTTGCATGCGACTTAATGATTTATAGGATTAAGTTAGGCACTTTAATGCGCCCAATGCAGATAATTTATATATGATTCTTTTTAACTTTTGCAAAAATGTAATGCGGTTATCGACTTTCCTAATATAACGTAATGCTCTTATCAATTCCTGTTGTATAACAAAGAGGTGGTTGATTAAGGTGTTCCATTATATTCGGATCTGTTCTGAATGTTTTCAACACTTACTTAGCACGCCCTGTCGGCTGGGGCGTTAGAATGCACCAACTGCACCTCTGCAGCTCTTACAGGAAATGTATAGAACAGTATTGTAACTCTATTTGTGACTAGTGGAGTTCACAGGCTTTTATTATGTACAACTTGTTGTGAAGTATTCAAACTGTTGTGATGTTAGTCCCAACAGTAAAAAGAAGTCAAGTCGAGATAGGGTAAAATAAGACAAGTGTATTTACAATTAATGGTACATGTACGACTAGCTTGTCGTTAACGGGAACAATTTTCCCTTTCCACTCGGTGTCTCACTATTTATAGTGAGAACCGGTGCATGTTCTCCACTGTAGGAACGGCCGGTACAACACAAACACATCTTAAAAACCAGACCTGACCATACACAATGAATGATATTTTTTAATTTAATGGTGATCATATATCACTTGGTAAACCTTTGACTGTTGGGGGGAAAATGTAACGCTGACCAGTGTTATTGCATTTCAATAAGACGGTAATGTTTGTTGTTACATTGCCACCTGTTGGCCGTGAGTGGCGACCCGTGATGCTTAAGGATAGAGCCCAGGTGGATGAGCAGTTCATGACATGCAATACTCCACTTTGGCCCTATCTTGGGCTAGACGGGCGTTCGGAGAGACCCCCACCGATCAATCGGCTGGTCACATAAGAGCCCTAGCACCTATATGATTTTCCCAACCCTATTGCCCTTATGGCAAGCCCCAACCCCATTTTATCATATGGGTGCTAGAAGGCGGTGGCTGCGGGTCTACGTGTCCTGGGAATGACGTTAAACTCTATCTGATGGTGAGGTTCCAGTTCTGGAGGTTTGGGGAATGTGGAGCACCCCTTCATCACCATTGCTCCCTGGTCCACTCTGACCCGCAGTGGTAGTACCTGTTAGGGTCCCATCTATGGGTTAAATAGAAAAATGTATTCATAAAAAAATTGTATTATCCATTAAGAATTGATTTATTTCAAAACTTTATCGGTATTAAATGACCCACTGAGGTTGATATGCCGTAAAACAAAACAAACCAAAACCAAACTAACTTAGCAATCAGTTTCAACCACAAATAGCTTCTTTATCAAAATACATTCAAGTAATCACCACCAACAAATAAGGCTCGTCCTTTGAAAGAGTAAAAAAAACAAAAAAAAAACAGTAGAACGAATCCCAAAACAGAAAGAGCACCTTTAGAAACCATTCTTAGCAAGAACAAAGAGCTTCCTTTTGCAGCGATAGCTTCCTTAACTAAATCAACAATAAATGAGGTCCCTAACAACCGCTTTTAGCAACGACGAATAGAAGTCCTCATTGGCTACCATATGTAGCAAGAATAGTTCAATAATATACCGAAAATAGCTTTTCTAGAATCCATACTTAGCGACAATATATAGCGTTCTAAAGGATAATAGCATCCCCATTAAACATTATCATCCTTATTGAAGTCAGTAAGTCTACTGTTGGTTTGAATAACAGCAGCTAACTAAGTACAACTTAAGCAGTGTCCAAGACAGTTGGTATATATATAGAAATCAAGAATGGCCCATTCATGAATTTGGGTGATTCCATTCCTTGAGTTCTGATTGACTGCTTGATTTGAATGACATTGTGGAATCTTATAAATACCTTGTCATTCTGCAGTAGACTTTGTGACTATTCGGGTTTGTATTTAAGTTACAACCGTTTGTTGCCTTGTCTTCCCAGTTCGACGGTAATTGGAACTTTAATTATTCTTCAATCCTTAGCAACTACTCCTAGTATTATAAAGAATAATAACTTTTCTCAGCATGAATGAACGAATAGAATCCTTAGAAACCCTAAAGGGCTATTGACCTACAATAAATACCGCCACGAGTAGCCTTCCTAAGCAGCCATACGGAGCACATTGCAAATAATAAATAGCGTACTTAGCAAAAATGAATTCTTTCTGCGTCCCCGGCAACTATCATTATCGACTCTAATAAAAATGTTCTCTGGGGGGGGGGGCACAGTTAAGTCCGACGCTTTTACTCTCCCAACTGACCAAGTGTTCAGTCTGAAACAATATCTCCCAGCAATGCTGTACTCTTCTCACGAACACTATCAAAATATATTTTCTCTCTCGTCCACTCGTCGCAACAGCCAAAATGCTACTGCAAGCTTTTCTCCCAGGTTTGTGAGGGCTGATCATTATATACACAATTACAGTGTTCATCCGGGCTCCTTACCCTGACTTGTCCATGCAGCACCCCTCTGGACAGTTTAGTAATTCACATGCGTCAGGCCACGACTCACAATCAGGAGGATGCGAGTTCAATCTCTCCACTCGCTTCGAACCACTACGTTCGTGGTTTCTCTCGCCACATCGACAATAAATGTGCCAGCAAACGGAAATAGCGTCCCCATTAACCAGGCTTAATAATAACTAGCAACTATTACGTCCTTAGATAAAACAATAATAAATGGCGTCTCTAACCACTGTCCTTGGTAACAATGAATATGGTCACTAGCAAACGTTTTTACCTACTGTTAAAAGTACCACAAGCAACCATTTTTATCAGCAATGAATAGCAAACATGGAAACAGTCCACAACAAACGTAAAGAGAAAGCACAGCTAGCATCATTATCAACAATAGCATCCTAAATCGATCCCTTATATCGGAACCGCTCTAACGGAAGTCCCTTACGACTCACGGAAAAGACATACAAGTTACCAAAATACTTATTTAAATATTCTAACCCTAAACCAAATTATTTTTTTATTTTCCAATCAAACTAACCTTAAACCCCACCCCTAACCCTAAACCCTCCTAGTTAAAAGTAACAGTTTAATCACAAAATTTGTGGGTTCTTTTTTTTCTGGGTCAATGGTATACAGGGTGACCCCCCCAAAAAAAAAAACAGAACCCAAATTATTTATTCATTTTCCTAATAAACTAACCCTAAACCCCAACCCTACCCCTAAACCCTAGATCCCCATAGTTAAAATTAAGTTTTATTAGTGTGTGGTAGCTCCATCCAAAGTTACACACAGAATTTAGGATTATTTTTCTAGTGAAGCTGTTTTAGAGGCAGAGATTCGATGGGTCATAAAAATCACCCAAACGTAAATATTGCCCGTTGCTACCGTCCTAAGCTACAATGTAATTCTTAGCAACAATAACTTGCATCCCTATTTATTGTTGTTGCATAATAGAAATAAATAGCGCCATTTTCACTCTTCCATAGCAACAAAAATAGCCTCCTTACCAATGATAGTGTATCTAATAACCTTCCTTAGCAACAATAGTTTCCTTAGCATAGATAAATAACGACCCTTAGCAACCGTTCTTACCTGCTGTAACAATCAACAACAATAAATAGCAACCTTATTTATTGCAACAATAAATAGCGTTCTTAGCAACTGTAAATAGCGTTCTTATGTTTTGCCACAACAATCCAGCTACAGTATTTTGCATTGATAACAATATTTCTTGACAATAATTTGCATTCATAGCTATCATGAATAGCGTCCTTGCAAACTTCCTTAACAACAGTAAATAATCTGCCTAATTATTGTTGCTAAACATAAATAACGTCTCTAGTAATCGTATCTTGCCTATACAAATAGCGTCCCTCACAGCATTTCTTAACAAATTTCTTAACATAGCCACCGCAAATATTTTCTCGAGCAACCTTCGTTATTATTGTTGCTAAAGAGAATTGAATTGCGTTCTTTAACATACACATATAAAAATACAAACCCACTGACGCACACATCTACACACACATATACAACAGAAACAAAGGCGTGGTCTAATGGTTAGAGTCGTAGGAAATGGACTCGTCGACCCGAGTTCAATTTCTGGATGAAGCTGTTTGCATTTCACATGGCGCTAATACCCTTGGTAAAGGTAGGAATCCAATCCTCCTCCACTTATGGAAAAATAGCAGGACAGACTGGACTCGTTAACCATGGGTAGGTAAGAAGTCTAGGAGAATGAAAACTCTGAATTCAAACCTGCTAAACTCCGCTTAATAAATTGACCTTGTGTCGCATACTGCTCGAGCGGAGGGGTTGTGTGTGTGTGTGTGTGTGTGTCATATATATATATATATATATATATATATATATATATATATATATATATATATATATATATATATATATATATATGAGTAAATATGGAAAATAAATCCGATAATATTAAGAAATTTGAAAAAACAAATGTTCCGAAAATAGGATGAATTTATTTTTCAAAAAAAGATTTTATAAACATTTTCATCTCCAGTCATCTATAAAATATCCATCATTTTCTTCACCCCAAGATACATCCTGATGAAGGTTTAAAGAAACCGAAATGTTTAAACATCGATAAATAAATTCATCCTATTTTCGGAAACATTTGTTTTTTCAAATGTCTTAATATATATATTATATATATATATATATATATATATATATATATATATGAATACATTTAGTGTGTCACTTATTAGGAAAGGAGAACTCAACAGGGTTTTACCAGAAATTGCCAATTACTTTTATTTTGAAAGTTACCCGTTTTTTCAAAAGGTAGGATGTCTATAAGAAATGTAGATTTTGTTTCCCTGAAGGCAATGTCTTTGTTCGTCAATTAACTTCCCCTAAACCTGTGGTATTGGCGGTTTAACTAAGCCCCACTGTTTCCATCACCAAATTACACGAACCTGACTAGCTCATGGCCCGAAAATGCGATTTTACGTGATTGAACCTTTAGCCGCTTTCAATTCCACGTTTCAACTATAGCCAAGCTGACCTAATCTGCACCATTGTTTAAACAGAGCAGTGGGGATGCGCAGTTGGATTTTTGCCTTTCCAATGGGTATTAGCATGAACTCAATTAACTAGCCTCGTACAGGGTTTAAACAGAGTTCATTTCCTACGAAGATAGACAATATGCTAAGCGGGACTTTTTCTTTTGTATACTTAATCATTTTTTTTTATCAACGTTCATTATGTCTGTCGAAATCTGGTGGAACAACAGCATTTCCTCAGACTTGAACAAAAAATATGCACATTTTTTTTTGACAACAGGAACTGCTGTGAAAATTGTTTACAGAATAGCTGTTGGGGATCTTTATTATTTGCCACTACATGCTGTTTATATATATTTACCAACCCCTCCACCCGAGCAGAATGCGACACAAGGTCAATTTCTTAAGCGGAGTTTAACAGGTTTGAATTCAGAATTTTCCTTCCTCTAGACTGGTTACCTAGCCATGGTTAAAAAGTCCAGTCCGCCCTGATATTTACCCATAGCTGGCGGAAGAATTGGATTCATACCTTTCCCAAGGGTATTAGCGCCATGTGAAATTCCAACAGCTTCGTCCAGGAATTGAACTCGCGTTGACGAGTCCATTTCCTACAACTCTAACCATTAGACCACGTGCTGTTTATATGGTTTACCACTTTCTCGTTTGGTTCTGTTTTGTCGAAACACTAGTTAACTACCCTATAAATCTTCATATATTTTTTAACAAACTTCAAACGATAATAAAGATTTATGCTTTGTAAGATCAGTCGCCGGTTCTCTGTGTTACTTGCCGTTTCGACACTATCTATTTTTTATTACATGACTTATTTGGTTACATTATTTCAAGTAGACGAAGAACTTAGTGTCTAGAGACCACCACCATGGAATCTCTACCCAGTGGTCTCTAAAAATACTCAGCTCTGTTCCAGTTGCACTTACTCAACAGGCAGCAATTGCCACCTAGTTAAAAGCAGTAAGTGTTTCGGTTGATAGAATGGCGCCTGAGGCACTCCTCAAGGAGATGAATAATTCCACCCACAAGAGATCGTTAGATAAATCCCGAGGCACAAATGTCCACCGGGAAAAATAGTATATCAGTATAATGTATGCAAATAGGTATATCTGTATTTGTTTCTGTAAATTGATATGAGGTGGTGGATTTAAATAATTTTAGTATTGTTGCAAGATATAGTATTATCTGCGTTATTCGGACTATTGTCCTCATCTTCATTGTTATTTGTTCAACATTTCGGCCGATATGCCCTCCGGCCTTCTTCATGTATTTCTTATCGGACTCGGGGACCTTCTCGGATTCGGAAACCTTTTCCAATTGGACACATGGCCTAGTGGATAAGGTAGTTATGTTAAGACAGTTCTAAGTGACAGTTATCTCTGGATACTGAGTTCAATCCTGAGTAGAGGCAGTTAGAAAAATAATTAACACAACTCCTACCCCAGCTATGGTTAGCAGAATGAGAACAGGATAACCCCGTGGAATAACTAAAGGGTTAGGTTCAAAGTTCCGTGATGGCTCCCGATTACGACAAGAAAATTCCCGAGTTCGAGAAGAAGGTTCTCGAGTCCGAGAAGGTTCCCGAGTCCGACAAGAAATACATGAAGAAGGCCGGAGGGCATATCGACGGAATCGTTATACAAATGAAGATGGGGACAATAGTCCGAATAACGCAGATAATCCTAATCTTCAAGCCTCATCTCAAACATTCAGAGAAATAGTCGCAAGATATGTTTTTTTTAATTTTATTTCTTATTACTGCATTTCTTAAGAATAGCTATGTACAGTTTTTGCAAGGAAGAACACAGACATTATATATATATATATATATATATATATATATATATATATATATGAGTTAAGAATAAGGAAATAAATCCGACAGTCTATGTAGAAGTGTTTTTATTTAAGTATTTTAAAAGAAATTACGTTTTTATGTAAAATATGAATAGTGTAAGGGTGTATTGGAACAAACTATATTGGAATTTATTCCAATACACCCTTAAACCATTCATATTTTACATAAGTAATTTCCTTTAAAATAGTTAAATAAAAACATTTCTTTTCTGAAAGAAAAAACCTTTACTAACCGACCATGAACGGGTTAATAATTTTTGAAAAAGAGAATTTTTCTATTTTTGAATTTGAAGTATTTATTTTTCTTTTAAAAGAAACAAGATGTAGCGAAAGAAGGTTGAGGTAGCAAAAGAGCGAGAGGCAGTAAATGAACGACACGAAGCAATCACTCGGGTTACACGCGTTTTGGGGGAAAAAAAACAATGCTTCCGGTTTTAATTTAAATTATTTTCTGCTTCTCCCTTGATGAGTCCGAATTAAAAACATTCATATCTGTAGAATAATCATACTAAGTCCAATTACCGTCGAATTGGCCAGACAAAGACAGCAAGCAGTCGTAACCCAATACGATTCTGTTATGCAGTAAAGACCACTGCAAAGTGGCAGGATTTATGGAGCCTCAGAGGATCATACAAACCAAGCAGCCAATCAGGACTCAGGGAATGGAATCACCCAAATGCATGAGTGGACTGTTCTGAATTCCCATAAGTACCAGTTGTCTTGACACTGGTTCAGTTGTGCTTGGCCAGTCACATTGTTCAAACCAATAGTAGACTGACTGACTTCCTTCAATAATATCTAAAAACGGACCTATTTACCATTATGCTCGGATGATGATTTTTTATAAATCGAAATATAAGATATAAAAATATATTCATTTTAACAACAATGTGTGTTTTTCATTCCGTATATATACTAGCAAATATATGCACCCTCCAGGTGCAAGTATTTAAGTTTTAATGTAATGAAATATCGTATTAAATTAGAGGCAGACAAAAAGATATGTAACAGAGTGGGGGTATAATAGAAAAATGGAAATTAAACTTACTCTTCCATCACTCCTGTCTTTCATTGCTGAATTTTACTTATTTAACTATTTAGTTAAATTAGGAAATAAAGAATAAAATGACAGTTATTTTTTTCTTGTTAATGGATTTATATTCATTAAAATAAAACCAAACAGTTAGAAATCAATAATACTAAGCACGTATTTATTAAAATCACATTTTTAATATCAATATGCAAATTAGCCTTCCCATTCACACTGCAAACCGCTATTTTTTGTATATATAAATACAATTGCATGTTATTTGTATGTAGATATGGACAACACTATTAAATGGGTGAAGAAATTTTATTAATAATTGAATATTAAATATAAATTGAATATTAAATGTAAATAAAATTAATTGAATATTTAATATAAATTGAATATAAAATATAAATAAAATCATGGAAAATCTGATGTAAATAACTATGTTAATTCTGACTCGATTAGTAATATAGTTTCAGTTATAGACAGAAAAACACACAATCTCCATTATAATAAGATTATATATATATATATATATATATATATATATATATAAAGTGTCCATTGGAAAAAAGAGGTTTTCAGTTTTTATTCTCTATTCTAGTATATTTTATGATGGTTCTCTGACAAGACTGGCTTCTTTTATGGAGTTTCCAGCTGAAAATAAATATATAAACTTTTAACTCCCACCCACCTCAGGCAATATTTTTTGAAAATTCATATTTACGTCGCCGGAGGACTATCTTAAAATTTTTCTAGTATATATAATTCCAATATGAAAGAAACACTCAACATGTCGTTATTTGGCTATTAGGTATTTATTTCTGCCGGTAACTCCATAAAAGAACCCAGTCTTGTCAGAAAGCCATAATAGAATATATTAGGAAGGAAAATAAAAACTGAAAACTCCTTTTTTCCAGATAACATATATATATATATATATATACTAGCAAATATATGCACCCTCCGGGTGCAAGTATTTAAGTTTTAATGTAATGAAATATCGTATTAAATTAGAAACGCTAATGAAACTAAATAAGAATGCAGATAAAAAGATTTGAAACAGAGGAGGGTATAATCGAAAAATAGAACAACTGAAATTTACTCTTCCATCACTCTCGTCTTTCATTGTTATTTTTCTCATTTAAGTATTTAGTTAAAATAGGAAGTAAAGAATAAAATGACACTTATCTTTTCTTGTTAATGGATTTCATTCAAGATTCATTGAAGAGATTTTTGCTTATATTCATTAAAATAAAACCAAACAGTTAGAAATCAATAATACTAAGCATATATTTATTAAAATTACATTTTTAATATCAATATGCAAATTAGTCTTCCCGTTCACACTGTAAACCGCTATTTTGTTGTATATATAAATACAATTGCATGTTATTAGAATGTAGATATAGTAAACAGTATAAATAATGTAAAACAATTTTATTAATAATTGAGGTTAAAATAAGGATAAATTCATGGTGAATGTGACATCAATTACTAAGGGAATTGTGACTTGAGTAGTGATTTAGTTTCGGTTACAGACAGAAAAATAGACAATCTCCATTATAATAAGATATATATATATACATTTATATATATATATATATATATATATATATATATATATATATAACATATATATTGACACACGCAGATATATTCCCCCCACACACATACTATATATATATATATATATATATATGAGTTACCAATAAGGAAATGAATCCGACGGTATATGTAGAAATATTTTTTTATTATTATTTTAAAAGAAATCACTTTTTTATGTAAAATATGTATAGGGTAAGGGTGTATTGGAATAAACTATATTGGAATTTATTCGAATACACCCTTACACAATTTATATTTTACATATGTAATTTCTTTTAAAATAGTTAAATAAAAACAATTTTTTACATAATAAACGCACACAGCAACTCAAAAGTTAAAAGAATATTTTCTCGCCACTTGAAACAATCAACTTTTCTTAATGAAAAGCACACACACACACACACACACACACACACACACACATACAACCTTGAGGTTTGTTTCGATGTCGTTTATCGCAAAAGATATATACACACACGCGAAACCACACACTCAAAACACCTATAAATTCACAATGCCTTTTTTCGATACACACACTCACACACTCTCATACTCACACCGTAAAAGAGAATTGTTGACGTCATATTTCAAACTGTGCACTTTTTTCTGCGTATTTTCTTCAGACTTCAAATTTTGATCTGATTAACAAGGACCATCACTTGCCTTTCTCGTTATTCTGTGATAACATTTTTACCACCTTCCATATACCAACAAATCCCCTGAAAATGATCTAATTAATAGATCGAAACACTGTTTTTTTTTTCAATTTTCTTAATATACTACATACCGTCGGATTCACTTCCTTTTCTTCACACACACACACACACACACATATATATATATATATTAGTTAAGTCGGCGAGGTGGCCTAAAGTCGGTATCAGCCAATCAGTGAGGGAGTCTATCCCCCTTTTCAATAGCGCTTAGACCAAGGAGATTGGTTTAGCGTCTGAGATGGAACTCCACCCTACCACAAGCTCCTTACTTTACCGCACAGATACCTGTGTTACTCATACACTGAGTTGGCGAGGACCGTTTTTGAACTAGGAACCTTGTGTTTTATAGCCGAACGCTCTACCGACTGGGCTAACCCGGCCCAAGACCCCTAGTCCTTATGGGCTTAGTGGCAAGAGTGGGACGGTGCATTGGTTTATGTGCCAGCAACAGGAACCGGGACCGGTCCCCGATTCAGTTGCTGCATCCCCCCGTGATAGGTTTGCCAAACAAATACCGTCTCCCTAGTTTGAGTCGCAATGATACATTGTATAACTAAAGGCAGAGATGCGGACTGCAGTCGGCGTGCTGGGTTCCCATTTATTGGGGGGGGGGTAACGATAGCGTATCTGTTTGCAATGTAGGATACTGGTGTGTGATATGGTGTATATATTGGAACTAAGGTGGAGAAATTCAAATATATATATAATATATATATATATATATATATATATATATATATATATATATATCACTTTTTAAAACATTTTTCATCTCTATTTTATCCAACTTTTATCAAAAATATTTTGACGTAATGCTACATTCGGTTATTTGCTCAGGCTCAAAACAACGTCCGGTATTTTTAATGTTGAATTCAAAAGGCGTTTAAACTTAGTCTGCTACAAGATGATATGACGAATTTTTGTGCAAATAATATTGTCGTAAGATTCCATACATTAGATAACTTTAGATATATATTAAAATAAAATCTGTTAAACTCCACTGAAATAAATGACTATCATATCCTACTCCTGTTGAAGGCTTGAGATTATATATATATATATATATATAATATATATATATATATATGATGGGAAATATCTGACATCAATCTTCTTGAAAGGAATGATTTAAAAATATTCGATACTTCTAGGGCAGTTTTATGATCTAATTAATGTCAAGATACTCTTTTAACATAAATCAGTTTCCTCTGTCTGCATAAACGTATATATATATATATATATATAATATATATATATATATATATATATATATATATATATATATATATATGTGTGTGTGTGTGTGTGTGTGTGTGTGTGTGTGTGTGACACCGCTGCCTGCCTTTATGTATTGAAGACAAAAAGAAAATGACTAGACATACGAGATGTCGTTCATAAATAAGCCCGCCCCCACCCGTTGTGCTGTAGCAAAGTGCCGACTGTGCAGAAGCCTGTTTGAGAATGTCGGTCGTGTTATATAAAGTAATGTACGAATATGCAAAGTTTATGTTCGCTGTGCGACTAATCAAATTTCTTAGTATTATGTTCGAGTCACACGTATATCATAAATCAAGTAAAGATCTCTTGTCACTAGAATGTTGCGCGCTAATCGAAATTAACATACATATTAAGATATAGAGATGAATATGCAATCCACAAGCTCCTTACTTTACCGCACATATACCTATATACTAAGACAATTTATTTTAGATAAACAAAATTTACTAAATTATGTTTTTAGAAACAATGAATGAATAACACGCTCCTAATTCATTTTCTTTGAGATTTAATAAATTTCATATTTATCAAAGTAAACATTTATTGAAGTAACCATTAAATCAATTGAATAAATTTTGCTAATTTTTAAAGAAGAAATTAGAATTTATATAAATTATAATTAAAAAGCAATTTTGATAATTTAATAAGAATTATAAAATTTGAATTGACTGTAGTACTAAACTAAGGAATCTTAAATATATAAAAAAATAAAGAAATGTGATACTGTACCGTTTGTTTATTGTAAGTCGTTTTTCTTAAACCAAACGACTTCCCCATAAGAAACCTCAAACCCACCCGACCCACAAAAAAAAGAAATAGAAAACATTATTCCTTTTATTTTAATAAATAAAACAATGAATAATTAAAAAATATAGTTTTTAAACACATCCTTTACCAAAGTAAAAAAGATGTAAATAAGAGGGTATAAAAGAAAAAACTCATTTAGAACAAACTTTTTAAAATTTATCCACAGTCATATATTTTATTATTTCAATATTAAATTTGTTTATATCTTAATTATTGTGTCATATATATATATATATATATATATATATATATATATATATATATATATATATATACACACACTTTTTAAAACATTTTTAATCTCTATTTTATCCAACTTTTATCAAAAATATTTTGACGTAATGCTACATTCGGTTATTTGCTCAGGCTCAAAACTGTTGAATTTTAGTTCGATCAAAAAATAAGTTAAAAATACTGTTAAAAAATAATCCCTAAAGTGAAAACAGAAGATGAATTAATAAACCAAAACAATCTATGGTATTAAATAGCCAATGGTTCGACATTCCGTAAATACCAACCAACCGAACAACCTACTTCCGGTGTGCAGTGCGAATCGTTATTTTATAATTACTAGTAAAAATTCAATTTTAAAAAAATTAATTAAAAACAAACCCTCCGGGCGATGTAAAAGTACATTTTTGAAACATATTGCCCGAGGGGTTCAATTTATCGAGATGAATGTATTTTTCATATGGAAAATGGAGTTGCAAATGAAGTCATTCGAAGGGGAAATTCTACAACGGCGATTGGCAATTATTTCGGTTTGGTTCGTTTTTTTGTTTTTTTTACGGCATATCAACGTCGGCGGGTCATTCAATACCGACAAAGTTGTGAAATAAATTCATTCTTAATGCATAATACAATTTTGTTTATAAACTCATGTTTTTCTATGTAACCCATAGATTTGACCCTAACAGGTACTACTACTCCGGGTAAGAGTGGACGAGGGAGCAATTGTGATGAAGGGGTGCTCCACATTCCTCAAACCTCCAAAACTGGAACCTCATCATCAGATAGAGTTTAACGCCATTCCCAGGACATGTAGACCCTCAGGCACCGCCTTCTAGCACCCATATGATAAAAAGGGGTTTGGGCTTGCCATAAGGGCAATAGGGTTGGGAAAATCATATAGGTGCTAGGGCTTGACGTGACCAGCCGATTGAGCAGAGGGGGCCTCTCCGACCGACCGTCTAGCCCAAGATAGGGCCAAAGTGGAGGATTGCAAGTCATGAACTGCTAATCCACCTGAGCTCTATCCTCAAGCATCAGGGGTCACGACCCACGGCCAACAGGTGGCCCTATTGGGGGAGTCTTACCCCTCTGCAGAGGTGCAGTCGGTGCATTCTAACGCCCCAGCCGACAGGGCGTGATTATTTCGGTAACGCATGGGGAATACTTGTTGGCACTTAGCACATCGCCATTTTGGAATGATTGGTAGTATGGAAGATATTTAGTAGATTCTCTATTCTCCGAAGACCAATAATAGCATTTGCATATCCGTGATATACTAACACTGAACAAAATGGAATGAAACGCCAAATAAAATCAATTGCACATAAAAGGACACTTTTGTCAGAAAGGATTGGATAACGAATGTATTTCCAATCGTAGTCGGATGCCTAGGTTTCATTACTAGATCAACCTCCGCATTTTTGTCGAAACTTGGACCTTCTCCACAAGACAAGAGAAAATACATTTTTAAAAAATCCAAGATACGGCTCTAACTGCGTCAGCGTGGATATGGCAATCCTACTGAGTGAAAATAATCCATCAAAGTCTGGTGGTATCATGAGATACTACTGAACCAAAAGTCGTCATCTGAGGAAGGTTTGCTAGATTAATACTGCAGTGCATAAAAAGTCATTGTATGAATTTATAATAAGTCCTCATATGACGATGTATTGGTCAGCAAGATAGTCTCGCAAATCCATTACTACTGAATTGTGAGTGCTTTATACGTATGACCTTGTGTCATATTATAATCATAACAAATGTGTTGGTTAAATTGCAACAAGATATCATCTTATTAATAATGGAGATTCGCTTCCGGTTTTTGTCTGTAACAAAAACTACGCCACTGCTTACGTCACATTACCCAAAATCATCATAACATGGAATAAATACACTCAAAATTTGAACATGCAACATTAGACAGTCCTCATGGGTTTTTTTAAAAACAAGTTTTAATAAATACATGACTGGTATTATATATCTATATATAGTTTGTTTTATTTTAATACATATTTAACGTTTACATTTCATTGTTTTTTAAAACAAGTTTTAATAAATACATGATTGGTATTATATATCTATATATAGTTTGTTTTATCTTAATACATATTTAAAGTTTACATTTCAAATTGTTTTATTTTTTAATCCTTTAAATGATTTTACTTACTTAGGGTACAAACTCCCGGACATTGAATTTTTAACTCCTATCCATCAGGCTATATGTTTCAAAAATCTATTTTTACATTGCCCGGAAGACGTTTTTTATTTTGCTAGTATGAATAATAGGTAGCATTACGAGGAAAACTACTTATTTGTTTCTCATGGAAGAATTGTACGCATATTGTTCCCTGAATAAAGCAGTATGTGGAATTGGTGCAAAATAGAAAATGTGCAACTTGAGAATTGTGATTTGTAGAAAAAATAAATAGGAAGCGCTTGGTGTAATGGTTAAAGTCATGGGAAATGGACTCGTCGCCCCGAGTTCAAATCCTGGACGTGGTAATTGCATTTCACTTAGCGCTAATATCCTTGGGAAAGGTATGAATCCTACTCTCCTTCCAGCTATGGGTAAATAGTAAGGCAGACTGGGCTCTTTAACCTTGTCTAGGAGAATTCAACCTGTTGAACTCCGCTTAAGAAAGTGACCTTGTGTCACATCCTGCTCGAGCGGAGGGGTTGGTATTTATATAAATAGTTGAACACTGGTGACCCAGGTGGAGACGAGTCGGGGTTGCAAAAGGAATAATCTTTTGCGACCCACCCCTGTCTTGAGTCTGGTAACAAGTACTAAACACTCCGTAAAAAACTTCTATAACCGTAGCTGATCACGGGAGCGAACAAGGTTATTGAACGGGGAGGGAAGCCCATTATATAGGCGCTGCTATGTCTGATCCCCCCTCCAACTTCTGACGGGAAACTATATAATGCAATCCTTTTCTGGTCTCGTGTTCAATCACAAGAGCCAGAACCTCCCTCAATCCAACCAGCAGCTCCAGCCGGTAAGTCAACAGTCCCCCCTTTTTATAGCCATGTGGTTTTTCCTTTTTTCATTGATTTTGGCGGCATGTCAACCCATCTCATTCCTAGTTTATAGGGAACTGTGTACTTTGTACGTTTAAATGTACATTTTTGTGTAGTTTACGTCTTTGTGCACGGTTGCATGATGTCAGGTATTTCTATATGATAAAAATAATTTGCAAACAGATCTATTTGATGTATAGTTGACACCTTAACATTTAATAGCGCTGGGTTAGAGAGGGTATGGAATTATTATAAAGAGTACTCAAAATTCCACAGAGATACAAAACTGGTGACTTGTCTCTAGATGCAATTAAGTGTCATACTTGTGACCCCCCCCCCTTTCTTGAGGGGGGCCTTACCCATTTGCAGAGGAAATAATCACCGTATTCTAAGTTCAGCCGAAAAGGCATGGGATCTGTTAGAGACAACGTCACTACTGTTTAAAGAACATAGTCAGAGGTCGAGGATAGATTTCTGACTGTCATGTGACACTTCAAAGATTCTAACAGACATCTATTAATAATGGAGATTCGCTTCCGGTTTTTGACTGTAACGAAAATTACGTCACTGCCTACGTCACATTACCCAAAATCGTCATAACAGATTAAATAGACTCAAAATTTGAACATGCAACATTAGACAGACCACATTGTTTTTTAAAACAAGTTTTAATAAATATATGACAGGTATTATATATCTATATATAGTTTGTTTTATTTTAATACATATTTAAAATTTATATTTAAAATTGTTTTATTTTTTAATCCTTTAATGAAATTGATGATTTTACTTACTTAAGGTACAAAATCGCTGACAGTGAATTTCTAACTCCCACCCGTCAGGCAATGTGTTTCAAAAATCTACTTTTACATTGCCCGGAGGTCGTTTTTTATTTTGTACTAGTAATTATTAAATAACGATTGTGGCACATTCACACTGCACATCCGAAGTAGGTCGTTTGGTTGGTTAGCATTTACGGAATGTCGAACCTTTGGCTATTTAATACCATAGATTGTTTTGTTTTATTAATTCTTATTCTGTTTCCATTTTTGCGATTATTTTTTAACAGTTTTTTTAAACTTATTTTTTGATCGAACTAACCCATAGATGGGATCCGGAAAGGTACCACTACTCCGGGACAGAGTGGTCTTGGGAGCATGAGCAATGAAGTAGCACACCACATCCACCAGAACTTCAGGACAGCAAAGTCACCATTAGTCTAACGTCACACCCAGGACACTAAGAACCTCAGCCATTGACTCCTAGTACCTATGTTGTATATTCTAGAAACGGAAATATAAATTTCCGGTTAAATTAAACAAAGAAAAGACGACAAAAATAACAGGGGACTTTTTTCCCGGTAAAAGCGAACAAAGAAGTTAAAAACGGAAACGAGGCTTCCCGGTCAAAAAAGCAGGGAGAAGATAAAGGAATATATAACAAATGTCGTTATCAGATCAAAAGATAAAGATGCGTAGGAATATCTATCAATATAAAAGACCTGAGGGTTCGAGCCGACAGGCCAGTTAGTCAGTCAGACAGGAGACAGCGAACGGAGAACAAGTGAGCGACAGACGCTCACGGTCCATTGCAGCCAACGGCTGTGGGACCCACCAGCCCCCTGTACCTCACCATCCCAGCGGTAGTAGTAGCCATTGTCAACGCTCGCCGCCCACCACGTACAGCCGAGAAGAGAAATAAAGTCAAAACTCCAACTATACCCATGTGTTGTAGATTTCATTAAGCGACTACTACATATATGGTCTAGGATTAGTAACGATACCCGCAACGTATACAGATACACGATTTAGCAGCGTGAGTTTGAAGAAGCTGCTATATAACATATAGCCATTTGTAGTCAGTAGGTAACAAGGATATTTTATTGCCTGAGAAAACTTAATAGAAGTAGAATACAAACAGGATAGAAGATACATAGAATAGCTTATACATAATTGTATAAGGTGAAATATCCTATAGGCAAATAGCCTTTGAGTAAGTAAAGTTTTGAGGCTGCTGGTCATAGAATAAAGTATAGTACTTACTGATTTGAAAAGGCTCTTGTGTACGATGCACAGTTCGGAGGATTGACATATTAGCAATACGGTCAGGGCATTCATGTTGGTTTTCGGGCTTGAAATGACCAGGCGATTAATTGGAGGTGGACACTCTTATCAACCGACTTGCCTAAGTAAGGGCCTAAGGGGAGTGTTGAATGTTATAGATTTCAGTGTCATCGGTTGCCACGTACGGCCAAAAAGTGGTCCCATTGTGTGTGGGGTGCGTTTACCCTTCTGCAGAGGCGCAGACGGAGTATTCTACAGCTACACTCGACAGAGTGGATTAGATGCCGGTTCAATTCAGATATTTACAGAATCCTAAATAGATCAACATTTATTTTTATCTGATGCTGATGTTAAATCAGAAAGGACTTAGGTGGCTCACAATATCGGCTGTTGTTTAAGTGGTCACCCGATTAAGAATTGAAGATGCATGACTTAGGTGATCTCATGTGAATCTTGAGGTAATGGAAATGGGAATAGAATGTGTGGATATATAGAAATTAGTAACTGGCCCCCATTTTTAAAATTGAAACAATTTGTTCACTTTAATGAACAGATTCCTTAATATATCTGGTCTACAAAAATCCTATAGCAGTCGTGACCAGCGTTATCATATAACCACGGTATAACGATTAAGCTTGATTATGGTTTTAATTTAGACCTCCACCTAAATTGTTATTGAATTAGCAGCGGAGGGCAGATTTTAAAATCATTCCTAGTATAGTATCTATGAAAATCTTTTCTCTCAATATTAAAATAAAGAAGAAAAAAAATCCTGCTTATAATTCCATTATATCCCCAGTATATAAGCATTTTAACCAATTACTGTTCAAGATGGCTCCAACAGGTATACAGTATTTATTTTTTTCAGAAAGCTTTAATTAGAAATTTTAAAAAAAATTACATGAAGTCCTACATACTTTTTTTGCATTCGAGGCTACAAATCTCCCAATGGCAGTAAAAAATGAAAAACAAATGTTAGGAAACAAAAAGGTGTATAATTCTATTTCATAATCACATTCTGTGCTTTTCGCATAGCATCCTTGGAAATTACTTGGGCAAAAATGCTTTTATAAACCAATTTTTAGGAAAAGGGAATATCCCGAACTCATTTTACAGACAAAAATAGATTACAAAAAGTCGCCATTTTTTTGCGACCCCCCAAAAATTGGAGAGCTAAAATCAACAAAACTAAACCAATTTTTGGAGTTCGATACTCAATTTTTGGTGTCTCATTTTTCAACACCCTGAAGAATGTTGCCGATTTTGACTGGTCTAACCTATATGTATTCTACTAGGTATTAGATCTTCTTATAAATTATTCAAAAAATATCAGCGTTGGATAAGATATCACTGAATATTATTCGCCATATCTACAACCATATGCTTCAGAGAGCACAGATTTGTGTAAACGGACAAAGAAGATATATAATGTATTAATATCCGATTTGATTACTAGTGAGGCAGCATATGTTGATCCATATATGAGAGCATTTACAGTAATCTAGTTAAACAACGTGTACGTTTTTATATCTAGTATATTGAAACATATTTATGCTGTTGAAATTATATTAACACCCAAGTATATATTATATATATATATATATATATATATATATATAATGTAAAACCAGCTTCTGTCGCGAAAGGTTCCTTCCAAGCAACGTTGGTTAAACAATTGCAAAGTCGGCAGTTGAGTACAGCGGCGGCAGAAATTTGCAATTAAAACCGACGTTAAAAGTTAAGAGCAACAACAATGAAATAGTTAAGCTTAATAACATGTAGGAAAGGAATCTCCGTGTTTTAATTTGATAATTGGGTGACATCTGTTCGATAGTCTAAATGTTCATTGCAACATGAAATCTTAAATAAATTTTAAAAAAAAACATACAACGTACAAATACACGTGGGTGAACAGTCCAAAAGGAAACGTGATAAGGAAAAGAGTTCCGTAATTCATGAAAAAACAAAGGAGGAGTACTTACCCTCATAAAGCTGTCTCTCCTTGATGAACAGTTCCATTGTAAAATCCAAAAACTACTACAAAAAAATAAAATAAAATAAAAACACATCGTATACGGTGTTTCCAGTGAATAGTACACCTTTTTGTTCCGATCTCGCCGACGAATGATCATCAACACCAGTTTTTTCTCGTAGGACATATCCAGGACCCCAATCCCAAGTTTTTTTATAAAACCACCCGATTCACCCTAATATTTTTCCTGGAAAGTCAACTTTTCTAGTAACCCAACCCACCCGGCCTACAGTATCCCAATTTTTTTTACCGACAACCCAACAAGGACACCCACTCCCATATTAGAGGCACTGACCGGCTTGCTTTCAAACAACAAAGTGCGGAAGACAGTCGGCGTGCCTATACACTAGCTGAGGGAAAGGGGGTAACCAAAATGGCCCACCATTTTGTTTTGTTTACATGTATTTTCAGTTTCTTGGGGCTTTTTGTTTTCAATTTTCCCCACCCCCTCCATCTCCAATCATTAATAGAATATTGGGAATTTTTTTTAAGTAGGATAGATGCATAGAGCGAATGAGATATTTTGGTGGAAGGGGGCTGCGCAAGGAGAGAATGCAAGATTTTTATTTTATTTTTGAATGAATCGGTCGGCAAGTGAACCTAGCTAGCTAGCTAGATCCGTGTAGTGTTATGACCAGTTTTATCACCCCCTCCCCCAACTCCAAACTTCCGGCTATATGCCGAGTCGTGTGCACACTTGATGTAACTCATTTTGAAATAAATAAAAGGTTTGTTTGGAATGAGTGCACGAGTGTGCTCACTTCAAATAAACATAGAAGAGCGTCCATATAGCTGGGGAATTAATTTGTTTCGTACTTTTCTCAAGGGAATGAGTACGATGTGAGATTCAACTATTCTCATCCAATATTTGAACTCGGATCTCCGTTTCTACGACAATAACCATTCCAGGAGGAGCACCTCAATATCTATTTAGTTATTTACTTTAGATGTGGCACAAGGCGAGATGTATGGAGGGGGCAATGAGAATAAATCCCTCTACAAATCTAGCTTGTAAACCATTGCACCACGTGAAGTGCCTTTATTTACTAAGCTTAGTTTAGACGGAAAAAAAGACAGAAGTGTGGGGCGCCCAATGAGAATCGAACTCGCTAACTATTTGTTTTGCGAATCTAGCTGTATAACAATTCCATATATATCTATCCTCTGTACTCACTGACCTTTGTGAGATAATGGCATGATTATGGAATTAATTAACGTCTAACGAGACTTGAACCCTCCTGCCATGCGTCAAGTCGACCATCAGGAAGATTAAAGGCTTGTTGAATAATGAAAACTCCTTCTTCTAATTATGCAACCCTTTTTTTTTTTCTTCTCCATTTTTTCTTAATTGGGAGATTTCTTTTTCTAAATAAATTTTTAATTTGTACTCTTCACCCTTCAGAATATTCACATATGGGAATAGTTTAAAGCAGTGGTTTCCAAACTTTTTAAGGCCAAACTTTTTTGGGATTCCCACTGGTTTACTAGCGCCTTCTCATACACACATGTGACCACACACTATTGTTTATGCTTCAAATTCGAAACAACAAGATTAAACCCAAAGATGAATTCCACAAATAAACCCTAATTTATTCTGTATAAACTACATACGTGTACTTTCACTCTAGTATTGATGACATAATTTGTTATTTAGATTTTGTGAAAAAAAATAGTTATTTAGTAATTGCTCTTGTCACCCTTCGGCATAATTGCCTCACCGCCCCACCCAGTTTTGCTCCACCGCCCGCTTGATCAAAGTGCGCTTGGTGTATGTTGGTGGGTATATTTTAAGAGAATTCTGGAATAAATGTGATGTTGTTAAATAAATATGCTGAAAACAAAAGGACCTGTGGACATACCATAATTTAATTATCACAATGTTTGTTAATTTAAGAGCTATTGCGTGTGTTTGATATGTAAGTAAAGTCGTCGGGGCGGCCTAAAGTCAGTATCAGCCAATCAGTGAGGGAGTCTATCCCCTTTTCACTAGCGCTAGACCAAGGAGATTGTTTTTGCATCTGAGGTGGAGCGCCACACCTACCATCAGCTCCTTACTTTACCGCACAGATCCCTGTGCTACTCATAACGCTGAGTTGGCGAGGACCGGTATCGAACTAGGAACCTTGTGATTTCTAGCCGAAGTAAAAAGAATAAAAACTTTGATTTAACTCTCTCTCTCTATCTCTCTCTCTCTCGTTCTCTCTCTCACTTTTTTCTTTCTTTTCATCTAATCATTATATTCAATTCAAACAGATTAGTTTTATTGCTGCCCGGCGCTCACCCACTCTCTATATATTCATCCTACTCTCTTTCTTTCTTTCTTTTTTTCTTTCTTTCTTTCTTTCTTTCTTTCCGTCGGGTGGCCTAAAGTCGATATCAACCAGCGAATGAAGAAGTCTATCCCCTTTTCACTAGCGCTAAGCCAAGGAGATTATTTTAGTGTTTGAGGTAGAGCGCCACACTTACCATCAGCTACTTATTTTACCGCACATATCCCTGTACTAATCATGCGCTGCGTTGACGAAGGCCAGTATCGAACCAGGAACCTTGTGGTCCCTAACCCGACGCTCTACCAACTGAACTAAACCAAACCTAGCATGTCATTTTTCTTGCCTTTATTTCTTTATAATAAAAACGGAATGTTACTTTTCAGCTGAGGCGATGAAACTCGTGAGAAATAAAAGTTTGGCGGATAAGCTACAACAGATAGTCAGGATTTACATTTTTGCATTTCATTTTGTACGGTTTGGACTGTCTTATTTTTAATCAAAGAGAGTTGCAAGTTGATAACAGTGGCACTTTTAAGGAACACGAGTATTAATATAAATCATTATTAATAAAGAGGGGTTTATTATTGGTCAGTTATCTGGATGAGTTAAGTGCATACACATGTAATAAAGACCAGACGTAACATACATACACACATTTTGAAGTAATTTGCCAAATTTTTGGAAAATCTCAAAATAAACATAAAATAGACGGGCGGTGGAAGAGGCTCCCTCCGATCAATCGGCTGGTCACGTCAAGCCCTGGCACCTATATGAATTCCCCAACCCTATTGCCCTTATGGAAAGCTCCAACCATATCATATGGGTGCTAGAAGGCGCGACTGAGGGTCTACATGTCCTGGGAATGACGTTAAACTTTATCTGATGGTGAGGTTCCAGTTTTGGAGGTTTGGGGAACGTGGAGCACCCCTTCATCACCATTGCTACCTGGTCCACTTTGACCCGGAGTGGAAGTACCGGTTAGGGTCCCATATATGGGTTGAATAGAAAAACATGAGTTTATGAACAAAATTGTATTATGCATTAAGAATGAATTTATTTCACAACTTTGTCGGCATTAAATAACCCACCGAGGTTGATATGCCGTAAAACCAAACAAACCAAAAAACAAAATAAACATCATAATTCAGGTCGATATCTTTAACTTCCGGTTTGTTATTTTGTCTTTTTTATTCCAAGTACTAGTAGTTGGAATTTATATGTAAATATTTCTATGGTAAGTTTAATAATCCACTTTCTTGTTTCTTTCTCGAATATGTTAGAAAGATGAGAAGAATTTGTATCATTATCTATCTATCTATCTATCTATCTATCTATATATATATATATATATATATATATATATATAATATATATAATATATATATTATGAAGATATGGGCAATAGAATATCCAGTTGATCGCAAATTCGACCGTCGATACAATGATTATCCGAATAAGTCGGGGTTATAATAAATATAAAAGTGCCCAATACCTTAATAGAGCAGATGTAGTAGAAATGTGAAGATAAATAACCTACTTAAGTTTGACGAAAAATGGACCATAAATTGTTAATCGTAATGTATTAATGTAAAAATTGATTTAATTAAGGACAATCGCGGAGTTAGATAATTCAATTATAGCCTTGCCCCCCCCCCCCCCCCCCAAAAAAAAAAAAATAAATAAATAAAAAAATGTCGTTAAAAAAACAGATCTGCAGCTAAAACGGACGCGAGGCAATTGTCCATAACGTTCAGAAGTCAACTGTTGAAATATTCCAACGGCTGGTTTGAACTGTCCAACAACACGTGTGTACAATAGTCTTCTTTTTATAATAGCAGACCATATCCGCTAATGACGTTTGTGTTAAAGAAAAAAAAGGTTTGGTTACGTTTATAATTTTTATTTGGTAAGCTGCCATGTGCGCTTTTGTAAACATATATAAACATTTCGAACATTTGGTTTAATAATTCATTAGAGTCATTATAGCACGCGATTGCTAATTGTTATTTAATATCTTTCCGGCTATTGACCGATAGCTGGATGGGGAAGAGTTAAGTTCGTACATTTCCCATGGAATTAGCGTTATGGTTTTTAACATGAAACCTTAGTACATTCTTCTAGTCCTTGGCTTAATACATATATGTAATTATCACGCTGTTGTCATCTTCCGCCTTGTTTTGTTGGCGCAAGGTCAATATATTTCATCACTCACGTGTTTGTTTTTATTACTGTCATAACTCCTTGCGATTTTTTTCACACCAGCTAACGCAGGTTGGTTGTTGCCCGGGGTCAGAGTGACACTAATTCTCCTAATGTCTCCAGTACTCTTATTATTAATCTTAACAATACTGTGGTTTGGATGGTCTCAATTCTTTCTTTGATTTTCAAGTCCATCCATCTTTTTTGCAAAATCTTAGGGATCGTTCCAAGGACACAGACTACAATTGATATCATTTTCACCTTCATGTTTCACTTTTTTTTAAAATCATTATCTGAAAAAGTCCAAGTATTTATTTTATTTTCTGTTCGAACTCTAATCGACCGGGATGTCAAAATTCACTATATTCCATGTTTGTTTGTTTTGTTTGTTTTGTTTTTTTTTGTTTGTTTTGGTTTTTTTGTTGTTTTTTTGCTTAATCAACTAGGAGCACGGCAGTGTGGTTCGTCCAGCAAATACTTAATTTGATCAGCTCTGTGCGGTTTCTTGATGCCTGACAGAAGACCAGCTGAGGGCGATGAACTCTAGGGAGGTTCACAATAGATTGCCACGGATAACAGTGCTGATAGCGCGACCTGATTTCTTCAAGCACTTGAATTTGTTCACTTTTTTTTTAAAATACACTTTTTAACTTTTAAGTTAATGTTAGTATTTCAGAGAGTAAAAAAAAATGAAATTTCAAATATCAAAATGACATATAGCGAATATTTCTGCCTTTCAGGAAATAGTTTTCACCAAGCTAGTTTCTTGGTAGAAATATATTTTTTGGAACTGAATTTTTCTTCTTTCCTCCCTCCATTTGTGATTCGTTTTATTCACAGTCTTCTACAAGTGTATCTATGAGAGGAGTGGAGTCTATCTCCTTGCCCCCGTCATATACGATATCTATTTCAGAATTTACATTTTAATGGCAAAATCCTGAATTTTAAGATTAACCATGAGATTTTCGATGTTAAATAATGCATTTTCAATTTATTATTATTATTATTATTATTATTATTATTATTATTATTATTATTATTATTATTATTGTTGTTGTTTACTCCTTTTGAGTTTTCACATCAGAATTAGCTGATGGTCTTTCACTGGAGTCTGAGTGACAGCAAGTCTCCCCAGGTCTCCAGGACTCTTCTGAGTATTCTGGCAGAATGCAGCAGTGCAGTGTTCTGAATGGTTTCAACCCTTCCTCTTGATTTCCAAACATTCCAAACCCTTTTCCAATCCTTTTTGAACTGTTCCAATTGCACCAACTACAATTGGTAATCACTTTCAACTTTCATATTCCATAACTTTTTCAGTTCTCTGGCAAGGTCCAGATAATTTGTCCATTTTCATTTTTCTTTAGCTTCACCCTGTAATCTGCTGGCACTTTGCAAAATTCACCAGTTGACAAGTTCTTTCTTTTCTGTTTATCAACGTAGGTCTGGTCTTCTTGCTGGGATAAGGTGATCCGTTTTTATTTCAAAAGTCACAGAGAATTTTATGCGTTTCGTTCTCAAAAACAGATTTTGTTGTATATGGTGAAAATTACATTTTTTGCATAATTCCAGTGGATCACCTTCTCAAACCAGTCGTGTCTAGTTTGTATTATTATTTATTATTATTTTTATTATTATTATTATTATTATTATTATTATTATTATTATTATTTATTATTATCTAAGTATCCATTGTAAATTTTTTATGAAAAGTCATTTTTATTAAATTCCCGTTCATATGACATTTGCGAAATGATAGTCTTTACCTTGGATGCTCAAAAACTAAAATACACATAATTAAGAATGATATTGCAGCCTTTTAGATAATTGCCTAGAATATAATCAGTGAAAATAAACTCAATGATTCTCTAAACAAGAACAGCGATAGATGAAATTTAAACATATCATGTGTGCAAATATCTGAAAAAGACTGTATGTGTTTCTAAATATACCTATTACCTAAGAGTGAATTATATGAACAGGCGAGCTATAGCCAACAACAACCACAAAAAATGTCAATTTATCGCTAATGAGGCTTTCGGATAGCTTCATAGGTCGTTAAGCCTTTTCAGATTGAAAATATTTCTAAATTTATAAGTTTTAAAGGAAGTAAAATATCAAACACACGTGAGAAAGAATCTGAAACAGATGAGAAAATAATATCTGAAAGCAATTACTATAGCGTATACCACGCTACGGATGGTTAGTATTTCTAAATACGGTTTTGAATTAACGCACGTCTGGGTTTTCGATTTGGAAAGGGTTAAAAAATAGGAGTATATTAAATAAAGACGTGCCCGCCTTTTATACTAGGTGTGTAAAAAAAGTGTCAATATTTTTTGTCCTTTGTTGACACACCTGTATTCTATTCCCCCGTAAGTCATCTTTATATATACTAGCAAATATATGCACCCTCCGGGTGCAAGTATTTAAGTTTTAATGTAATAGAATATTGTATTAAATTAGAAAGGCTAATGAAACTAAATAAGAATGCAGATAAAAAGATTTGAAACAGAGGGAGTATAATAAAAAAATCGAACAACTGAAACTTACTCTTCCATCACTCTCGTCTTTCATTGTTATTTTTTCTAATTTAAGTATTTAGTTATAAGAGGAAGTAAAGAATAAAATGACAGTTATTTTATCTTGTTAATGGATTTCATTTAAGATTCATTGAATAGATTTTTGCTTATATTCATTAAAATAAAACCAAACAATTAGAAATCAATGATACTAAGCACATATTTATTAAATTCGATTTTTTAATATTAATATGCAAATTAGCCTCCCCGTTCACACTGTAAACCGCTATTTTGTTGTATATATAAATATAATTGCATGTTGTCAGTATGTAGACATAGTAAACAGTGTTAATAATGTAAGACAATTTTATTAATAATTGAGGTTTAGATAAAAATAAAATCATGGAGAATGTGATGTCAATAACTAAGAGAATTGTGACTTGAGTAGGAATATAGTTTCGGTTACAGACAGAAAAACACACAATCTCCATTATAATAATAATAATATATATATATATATATATATATATGTGTGTGTGTGTGTGTGTGTGTGTATAATGGTACGAGCGCGAATTCTTCCCATCTTTCTAACATAGTCGAGAATGAAACAAGACAGTGGACTTTTAAATACATCACAGATATATTTAGACAGATAAATTCCAACTACTAGAACTTTTAATTTAAAAAATTAAAGAATTAAAAATAAACTGGAAGTTATTGATATTCACCTGAATTATGGGATGGATGTTTGTTTTGAGATTTTACAAAGATGTGGCAAATTGCTTCAAAATATGTGTTTGGAGGTTACGTCTAGTCTTTATTACGTTTTTCTTATGTATTTAACTCATCTATGGGTTAAATAGAAAATGTGTTAATAAAAAATTGAATATCTATTAAGAATGACTTTATTTCAATACTTTATCGGCATTAAATAACCCACTGAGGTTGAAATGCTATAAAACAAACCAAACCAAACCAAACCACTCTGTCTCTACTAGGGGATCAACCGCCGGTGAACTCTTCAAACAATTTGCCAACATTAAAGCCAATGGCCTTAAATCTATTAGATGATCCTGAATCAATGATTGGAACACTCTAACCAAATAAATTCCCAAAATAGATTTCACCAAAATGTCTGCTCACTGTTGCGGACTAGCCTAGCTTACCTTTCTTAGAGAGAGAATGCACTGGTCCAGGACCATTTGTATACTACTGTTTTAGAACATCGGGGTGATTACTTATTATTTTTGCTCTAAAAGCAAGATTTGGTGATAGTGAATGTGTATATATATATTTGTTTTTTCGTCGAGATTACTGACCAATAATAAACGCAAAAAGATGAAACAAAAAAAATGCTAATTCTGATTATCTGTTCGAAATTGTATTTCTTATGAGTGTCGTCGCCTAAGTTAAATAAGAACATTCCATTTTTTATAATAAGAAAGGAAAAAAGGACATGCTACACTGAGAAAAAATATAAGAAAAAAATGAAATAAGGAGAGTAGGGAATTATATATAGAGAGGGGGTGAGTGGGGGGCAGTGATAACGCTAATCCGTTTCAATTGAATATAATGAAAAGATAAAAAGAAAGAAAAAAAAGCTAAGAGAGGGAAAGAGTTAAAACAAGATTTGTATTCTTTGTCCATTTACAATATCTCTTAGATAAACATATCAAACGTTGTCATAATTAAATTTGGTATTTTATCATTCCTTTTACAACATTACATTTATTCCGGGATTGTCTTTAGATATACTCAGCAATATTTATCAAGCACTCTTTGAGATTTTAAAACAGTCGTTCCCAAAATGGGTTGTACCCCCGTCCTGGGTTAGTGGAAGGACCCAGTGGGAGGTGGGTCAAAAAGAGTGGGGATGACAGGAACAGTTAATAAATAACTTTTTCTTACAAAATCTAAATCACAAGGTGTATGTCATCAATACTAAAGTAAAGGAACACGTATTCAGTTTATACAGAATGAATAGAGTTTTATTTGTGTTTAATCTTGTTGTTTTTGTTCTTTCCAATTTGAAGCATAAACAATAGTGTCTAAACCCGCCCAACAGGGTGGGGTCCAGTGGCTTCGGCCCTGGATCTTTACAAGTTAATAGCGTCGATCCCAGGAGGCTATCCCCCCAGGCAATGCCTGCCCCCTCGATTTAATGGGGCAGGGCTGGGTTTATTGCCCAGTGCCTGAGACGCCCCCTTGAGGGGGAATGCCGACGGGATCGACGAAATTTTTCCACCCGCCACCCACGAGCTTCGGTTTGTGGGTGGTCCCACGTTAATAGGGCCTGTGTGCCTAACCCGTACAAGTGTGGTACGAGGTAAATACAAAATAAACAATAGTGTCTTGTCACATGTGTGGATGAGGAAGCGCTAGGAATCCACTGGGAATCTAGGGGGGGGGCCATTAAAAGGTTGGGAACCACTGCTTTAAACTACTCACATATGTACATATTCTGAAGGATGAAGAGTACAAAGAGGAAATTATTTTGAATAAGAAATCTACAATTTCTCTGAATATTTGAGATGAGGCTTGAAGATTAGTATTATCTGCGTTATTCGGACTATTGTCCCCATCTTCATTGTTATTTGTACAAAGTTCCGTGATAGCTCCCGATTACGACAAGAAAGTTCCCGAGTTCGAAAAGAAGGTTCCCAAATCCGACAAGAAATACCTGAAGAAGGCCGAAGGGCATATCGGCCGAAACGTTGTACAAATAACAATGAAGATGAGGACAATAGTCCGAATAACACAGATAATACTAAGAAATCCACAGTTAAAGAAAATGAGAAAAAACAAACACTAGTGTATCATAAATAGAAAAATGGATTTTATTATTAAACAAGACCCTTAATTTTTTTATGTCGACTTGACGCATCGGAAAAGAGTTCAAGTCTCGTTAGACGTTAATTAATTTCCAATATCATGTTATTATCTTCAAAGGTCAGTTAGTGTAGCGAATTTGGATGTTGTGATACAGAAATAAAACGATGTATATAGATATTATTCTAATTGTTATCAAGCTAAATTCGCAAACCATTGTTAGTGAGTTCGATTCTCATTGGATACCCCAAACTCAGTCCCTTATATATATATATATATATATATATATATATATATATATTATATATATAATATATATATACACTAGGGGTTGAAGAATAATTAAAGTTCCAATTACCGTCGAACTTGGAAGACAAGGCAACAAACGGTTGTAACTGAAATATAAACCCGAATGCTACAAAGTCCACTGCAAAATGACAAAGTATATATAAGACTCCACAATGTCATTCAAATTAAGCAGTCAAGCAGCCAATCAGAACTCAAGGAATAGAATCACACAAATCACCCAGATTCATGGATGGATCATTCTTGATTCCTATTTATACCAACTGTCTTGGATACTGCTTGAGTTGTACTTAGCTGCTGTTATTAAAACCAAAAGTAAACTAACTGACTTCAATAGGGGTTGAATGTAATTTCATCACGGTAAATATATTTCAATACGCTTGATATAAAACCGCAGATCTTCTTTTGCTAGATCACTGTAAATGCTATCATATCTGGATTAGCATACACAGAATCCAAACATATGGTGTCTCTCTAGTAATCAAATCCCATATTAATACATTGCATATCTTCTTTGACCGTTAACAGAAATCTGCGCTCTCTGAAGCATATACTCGTAGATATGCTGAATAATATCCAGCGATATATTATCCGATGCCGATATTCTTTGAATAATTAATAAGAATATATAATACCCACTAGGATACATATGTGTTAGACCGGATGAAATCGGCAACATTCTTCTGGGAGTAGAAACAATGTTTTCAGTCTGTCTAGTAATAATAATCCTTTTCTGTTTTTTTCCTATTGTTAGAACTGATAAACCAGTCATTCAAAAGTATAGTTAATTCTATTTGGAAAAAGAAAAAGAAAAGAAAAGCTAAAACATTTTTTGGTGTTAATATAAAGTCTGTACTTTTCGGAATTTATTCATCGAATATTTGTTTTTAGTCAATATAGCATTGCTGCGTAGCGCCTTCTTCGCTACTCTGAATCGTATACGTTGCTGGTATACTCCGGGTATCGTCTCTAACCCTTAGACGGTATATGTAGGGGTCGCTTAACGAAGACACAAGACATCTGTATGTAGTAGGAGATTGAGCTTTTATTTCTTTAATTCCCTCGTGGTGCGTGTGAGTGGCGAGCGTTGACAATGGGAACTACTGCTGCTGTTGGGATGAATAGCGTTGGGGAGGCGGGGGGTGACTACGTGATGGTTCACAGCCCATCGGCTGTGACCGTGAGTGTCGTCACTCGCTTGTGCTCTGTTCGCGTCTTCTGTCTGACTGTTCACTACTGACTCTAACTGACCCTGTGGTGTCGACCCTCTGCTTTTGTATTGACGACCGCCTACGCATCTCTACCCCCCGATTTGATAACTATTCCCGAACTCATTGTTACCCATCCTTCTTTTGTTCGCTTTACCGGGAAAAAAGTCCTTTGTCATTTTTGACGTCTTTTCTTTGCTTTGTTTAATCTAACCGGAAATTCCTATTTCCGTTTGTACAATATCCAACAAGCATAAATCAGGGGATGTGCTCAAGGTTTGAATTGTCATATAATTAAATTTTTAGAGGATGAAAAGTGCAGACCATATGACATTTGCTGAATATTTGTTGATGTGTGAGGAGAACCTTATTTTTTGTCAAAGAATGTTTATCAATGTGCTAAATGATTGAAAGAAGGGTGAAATAGTGATTAACATGAAGACCGGTTAACAAACTTGCAAAGATCAGCATACCTGAAATGGTGGAATTTATTTGATGCGTCCATTTTCGCTGACAGAATAATTTCAATAGAGGTCATTTTTTAACAACTGGTAATTTATTGATCTTTTGAAAGGGTCCAAAAATTCAAGTTAATATCAATCCTTTGAAAGTCTCTCCAGCAAACGAAATGCAATTCCTTTCCCAACTGAACACGCCACTCTCACATCAAATAGCAGTCCTCAGATTTCATTTGCCGTCCAATCACTTTCTTCCTCACTCTCGCTGTTAGCGACAGTCCGTCTTTATTTCTGCTCGTTCGGATGGGCTTGTGCAAATTCGGATATACTTTATTTGGGTCTCTACTAACAATACCTCAGCTACGAGGTAGTAGCGAGTTCGAGTATCCGTAGCCGCTCGCCACTGGCCAAACATATCCTAACGCGCTTTGTTTGTGGGGGCTGGGAATCCGCTTGTTCATAGGGCTGCCTTTCAGTCTCGTCACAATTAATTAATTTAATTGTGACGTAATACGTGTTTAAATGTGTATACTTTCTCATTTTTCGTTTTCATTTTGTAATGAATTCATATTACGTTATACAACATTTTATCATCCAATTGTAAATATGATTTTTTTCTGAACCCTCCCCCCCAAAAAAAACACACCCTCCCCCCAAAAAACGAAACGTTTTAACGTTGACTTAATTTCCATCTATTAATAAATTAATATTTTGGAATAGTTGGTTTTTTTGGTCACGTCAAGCCCTAGCACCTGTATGATTTTCCCAACCCTATTGCCCTTATGGCAAGCCCCAACCCCTTTTTATCATATGGGTGCTAGAAGGCGGTGGCTGCGGGTCTACATGTCCTGGGAATGACGTTAAACTCTATCTATTTAACCATAGCTAGGTAACCAGTCTAGGAGAATTCAAACGTGTTAAATTCCGCTTAAGAAATTGACCTTGTGTCACATCCTGCTCGTACAGAGGGGTTGGTAAATATTTATATGAGCACAATTTAATTTCCAACCAAATTGGTTTAATTTACGCCGGTGATCCCAAATATAAGGTCTTAAAAACGTTGTGGGCACAGGAAATTTTCTCTGCACGGTCTTGGCTAGGTAGAAGTTTAAGAGGAAAAGTGTGAAGTTCGGAGAGTTATTCGGCTTTAGAACACAAAAGGTATTTAATCGATTGAAATTAATCGCATTAACTGATGTGCATGTCGAGTTGTGAATGGATGTCAAAAACGTCCGCAAGTGGTGTAGGTAGTTTGCAACGAAGAAGAAGTTTAACACTTCCTCAAAAACATGGCGGCAAGTTGGTATGACATGGGCATACAACAACTGATACAGCGCCTATAGAAATAGCAATTTGGTAGAAAAATAGATGCATGTTCAATATTTAAAATGTTGAAAACTACAATTGGACACATGGCCTAGTGGATAAGGTAGTTAGGTTAAGACAGTTCTAAGTGACAGTTATCTCTGGATACCGAGTTCAATCCTGAGTAGAGGCAGTTAGAAAAATAATTAATAGAACTCCTACCCCAGCTATGGTTAGCGGAATGAGAACAGGATACTTCCGTGGAATAAATAATGGGTTAGGTTCAAAGTTTCGTGATGGCTCCCGATTACGACAAGAAAGTTCCCGAGTTCGAAAAGAAGGTTCCCGAGTCCGAGAAGTTTCCTGAGTCCGACAAGAAATATCTGAAGACGGCCGGAGGGCATATCGGCCGGAACGTTATACAAATAACAATGAAGATGTGGACAATAGTCCGAATAACGCAGATAATACGAAATCTTCATAGATAATAAATAAATGTATCATTGATTTCTAAATATTTTATCCGTATCATCTGCACTAAACAATGTATTAAATAGAATAGAAGACTGAGTTCTTTAAATTAATTACTTAAATCAATACCATACAACATAATCCCCAATAATGGTAACACATTGTTAAAACCAATTACCAGAAAGTATAAGTATAAACACAGGATATGTATAACTTTCTAACCGTTGGGCATGACATAACCCCGGACGGGTTGATATGCCGTTAAATTCAATAAACAAACAAACAAACAACTAAATTAATCAGCATTAATCAGAGCTATTCAAATGTCTCATTCCTCCGTGAAATCTTTGTATTTTGACACTGTCATCAGTACCATTCTAGTCTACTTCTCGTATTGACTAAATAAACGACATCTATCAGCGTGACGAAAAGGGAAGAGAGAAACAAGTTAGATAAAAGGAACTAATAGGAATAACGAGTCCAACAAAATGCTGAGTCATCTGATGAAATCACACGTATATATTGATCATTAAATTCGATGTTCATTAGAGAAAAAAGGGAGTTGGGGAAGTAATCCATATAAGAGAGATGGTAATCTATTTTAATGATTTGATAAAATCAATGTTCACTGTTCTATAATAGATTATAGAGGTATTTTTGTACAAACGACACGAAAAGCATCCAGATCAATTAGTATGCTGAATCGATTGAGAAATATTCTCTGTCATGAGATGTAATCACAGGAAAATACGTCAAAACATTCATTGAGACGAAACACAGAGTTCCATTCAGAAAACATCACTTTAAAAATTTGATTGATAAATTGATTGATTTGTTATGTCTAGATGTTAGGTAATCGTATACATCGTCCGCTCATGTGGGAAATGTAAACAAGAAAAAACGAACTAGTTTGGTTTGGTTTGGTTTGTTTTACGGCATATCAACCTCAGTGGGTCATTTAATGCCGATAAAGTTTTGAAATAAATCAATTCTTAATGGATAATACAATTGTTTTTATAAATACATTTTTCTATTTAACCCATAGATGGGACCCTAACAGGTACTACTACTCCGGGTCAGAGTGGACCAGGGAGCAATGGTGATGAAGGGGTGCTCCACATTCCCCAAATCTCCAAAACTGGAACCTCACCATCAGATAGAGCTTAACGTCATTCCCAGGACATGAAGACCCGCAGCCACTGCTTTCTAGCATCCATATGATAAAAAGGGGTTGGGGCTTGCCATAAGGGCAATAGGGTTGGGAAAATCATATAGGTGCGCTAAATATATGAAATTGTCTTCCATATATACGATGTTGCATTTAAACACATTTCGCATAATGTTACGTTAATAAAAAAAATCAATTGAATTTTACAAGAGAATGTCCTTCTCTCCGTTGGGTCGATAAGTTTTGAGTTCACTCTTCTTTTATAATTGCTAGGGCGAGTCTACAGTTTTGAAATATATATGTACGTGCTCGTGCTCGTGCTCGTGCTTGTTGTGGTTGGCAGTCTCATGGTAGCTGGTGCGCTGATACTTCGTGCATTGATTTATTCCGTGTGTTATTTGAAAGCCGCATAGTTGAATATGCAACGTTGTCTAATCCTGTAACTTATGGTTTACGAGTTCCAGCTGGGCCTTAACACCGCGTAAGCAAGCAAGCATGTATTGTGCAAAAGAGGAAAGAGCAGCCAGGAAGAACATTAAGTGACGACGCTTAACCATGCATATATCTAACCAAAACTATTAAGCTTTTTTTTAAATGTAAAATATTGTTCACAGTACAGTTGTAGCATAACGGGGATCCATTTGAAAGTTTTATAATATTAATAATTATATACTTATTTTCTTACTGTTCAACTATTCTCTTGGCTGGATCTAGTTGGGTCTATTGTTCTGGATCGAAGTATCTGAGTATTGCTGTGTCTCTTGTTAGATCTATTGTTGGTCTGGATTGAATCATCGCTGTTCTTTAAGTTTGGAGCAACTTAGGAATATTTTGTCTTGTTTTGTTTTTTGTTGTAAAAATGCCTTGGAGAACAGATGACCATCTTGCGTGTTCTCTTCCAATTCTCAGCCCAGATTGCCAAATCCTCACTCTCTCTTTCTCATCCATCGACCAATCAGAGAACGATAGGTAGCCTTTTAAACATCATCCCCAAAATTGTAGTAACTTTCCACTGTTATCTATCATTTTTTTTCATTTCATTACATTAAACTGTAACCAGATGTTTCAAGAAATTTCGCTCGGGGGTGTTACATAATCATTAGATACCTAATGATTATGACAATAGTGTAGAAATCATATTAGTGCAGCTGAGGGCCATGAGAGTGAGTGACAGCGTTTGACCTCACTCTGACCTTGCTTTCTGGGGATAGACCGTGAGAACGGAAACCCCATAGAAAGCCCCCTTCCGGTTTAAGGGGTAAGCAACTCAGTTAGTGAGAGTTAGAACTTAGAAGCGAAGCTAGCAAGATGTGAGTCTCACTGCGCAGATGTCTGGTCTGGGGGTTTATGGAATAAAGTAACATCATCGTAAATCGAAGTCTTGTTATTACTAAAAGCTAACAATGACACAGGACTTCTGATAACAAGAAATCCCTAGCAACAGAAACCAGACCCGGAATCCTCAATAGAAGACCAGACGAGACCTTAGAAGACATACCAGACCAAGTTAGAAGATAGATGATAGAAGAACCAAGCCGGCCAGAAGAGAAGTATATAACATATAGATATTTAGTGCCGGTAAGGAAGGGTATACAACAGGGGGTTGCAAGAACTTTGACGTTAAAGCAGAGTTATCAAGCACACCTTTTGATCTAATTCGGGGGTTTCAGATATTCAACTCGCAACCTCCAGATTGTGAGTGGTGACCTCCTGTTACCACCTGTTGGTTAGAGTGATTCGGGTCGGTGGGGAGGCATAAAAATCGATGCAGTCTCTCTCAGGGGCGAATCAATCGAAGGGGCAGCTGTTACCTGGGGTGGGGCACCCTGGGATCAACGATATTAACTGGTACGATCCAGGGCCGAATCCTCCGAACCCGCGGTCGAAACCGGAGTTAGAGATATTAGCCTCTCATCCCACTTATGAGGGCTTGACACCGATGACTTCCGCGACAGTGATCCAGACTATAGTGGCCCATCAGATGAGTGGCAATCCAGAGTGTATCAGGCGGGTTCGACACCTCAAAAACTATCCAAAGATGCTGATTTGGGAATATCACTTCACTATTGCAAAATATTTTACCTATCCTTGTATCTCCAAACTTTGTATCCCTAATGAGAATGTCCACACTGCATTGTGCTAGAAACTAGCTCGGAAGAAACACACATTTGGGAAATGCTTGACGTCCATACGGACTAAATATCCAAACCACCGGTGATTCATGACAAGTGCCTTATTATCCGGCATATTGAGTCGATATATCCATTCTGTGTTTGATTCAAATCATTTGATGCATCTTCCCATGAGATGCCGATGAATTGAAGGCAGCTGCGAAGAAAATGTCAAGCATCTTCAACTATTTATTGCAGTGGGTTTCTGTTTGATAGCCATAAAGAGATGATGTGATACAACGATCGATGAAATGCTCCCCACACAGCCTAGTGAAATAAGGGACCTGCTTACGAGGATTGCTTTTTTATTGTTTTATTTAAGGTGCAGACAATGGTCTACATGAAAAAAATGAACCCCTTCATATTCTATTATAGATTATTAAAAAATAGTGACACTACTTTATTTGCTACTCGGATACAAATATTTTTTATCTTGCCAAACTAATTTGTTTATCCCTATATTAATGCTCGTGTTCCTTAATTCCAGGACAGTTATCATCTTGTAACAACCCCTGTATAAAAATTAGACCGTCCATATCATTCAAGATAAAAGGCAAAAATGTAGATTATATATATAATTATGGAAATACGGTGAGGAAATTAATCCGACAATATGAGAAGAAAATATTTTTAAAATATAACAAACACAGGATGTTATGATCAGGAAACAATTTTTAGTGTCAATACTTATGCATTTCGGTATATTGTATCATCTTCAGGACACTGTTAAGTAATGTTTATGTGAGGGACAAAATGAAAGATGTTAAGTGTATAGTGATTGTGTGAATATGATGCTATTAACCGTTAATTTTTATATGCACGTTTGTTTACGAAAGTCAATGACGTAATCAATGCATATTCACACAATTACTATACACTTAACATCTTTCATTTTGTCCCTCACATAAACATTACTTAACAGTGTCCTGAAGATGGTACAATATACCGAAATGCTTAAGTATTGACACTAAAAATTGTTTTCTGATCATAACATCCTGTGTTTGTTATATTTTTAAAATATTTTATTCTCATATATAATTATATGGTGTTTCTAATACGACGAATTCTTATTTCTTTTGAGTATCACAACCTCAGTTAAATAATGACCCACTCTGTTTTTATTCTAAAGAAATAAAAGGAAGAAAAGGGACATGCTATACATAAAAATATAATTAGAAAGAAAGTAAGAGAGATGGATTATGGGGAAGATACAGAGAGTGTGTGAGTATGTTGGAGCGATAACGCTAATCTGTATCAATCGAACATAATGAAAAGATGAAAAGAAGGGAAGCAACAAAGAGTGAGAGGGTGTTAAATCAAGATTATTATAATTTTAAACATATTGAATTATTTCGCAATAGCTCTTAAATAAACATATCAAACGTTGTAATAATGAAATTATGATACTGTGGTATATCCACATGCTAGTTACGGATAATAACTTTCTGTTGACTTTTCCGGATATAAGGTGTGTGCTAGATGCCTACTCTTATTTATAGACTCGGCAATAATCATGTGACCAACTTCTTGGCCAATCACTGGCAGTACTCCGCTGCTGATATTGTTATTTATATCGGCTGTTCTGATCTTAGCTACTCACAATGCTTTGAACCTTCGTGGACGACGGGACATGGGATTATATCACTGGACCTTTGACACTACGTAGGATTCCATAACTTAGGATTTATTCACTTACCAAAGGATTCTATAGTTCAGGACTTACTTATTTTAAGTCCTTTTCAACTGGCCAAGGATGGCGGTCAGAAACTTAACAATATAGAAATGTATGAAACACTCCTCACCCAGCTATGTATGAAATAGTAACACTAATGTTCTTCATCTAGGATGGGGTGTGGCATGAAATAATCCATGAATTTGAAAGGATTTTTGTAATAATTTTATAATTATTTTCTTACTGTTCAACTATTCTTTTGGCTGGATCTAGTTGGGTCTATTGTTCTAGATCGAAGTAAATGGGTCTTGCTTTGTCTATTGTTAGATCTATTGTTGGACTGGATGTCATTATCGCTACTCTTTAAGTTTTTGGCAACTTTGGAATATTTCAGGATATCTTGTCTTGTTTTTTTATCTTTTTTATCTATTTAACCTATAAATGGGACCCTAACAAGTACTACCACTTCAAGTCAGGGTGGACATGGGAGTAATAGCAATGGAGGTGAAATCCACATTCCCCAGAACTGGAACCTCATCACCAGATGCAGTTTAACATCATGACCAGGACATTAGTTTTGGGGCACCTTTAGTTTCGGGGTCCCTGGGCAGAAGCCCACGGGTAAATCCAACACTGAGAGTACAGATTATAAAGGTCACCAATTCTTTAAGAGACTTAACAGACTTTAACAGTTTTCCTTCTAGACCATAAAATGTCATAAACAAAGAAACCAAAACAAAACCTAATTTTATTAGTATTATCTGCGTTATTCGGACTATTGTCCCCATCTTCATTGTTATTTGTATAACGTTTCGGCCAATATGCCCTCTGGCCTTCTTCAGGTATTTCTTGTCGGACTCGGGAACCTTCTTTTCGAACTCGGGAACCTTCTTGTCGAGCCATCACAGAACTTTGAACCTAACCCTTTATTTATTCCACGGAGGGCATATCGACCGAAACGTTGTACAAATAACAATGAAGATGGGGACAATAGTCCGAATAACGCAGATAATACTAATCTTCAAGCCTCATCTCAAACATTCAGAGAAATACTAATTTTATTATATGAACTTAATAACATTTATCCTGTCCTTCTTTAATAGCGATTAGACAACGAAAATCTTTACTATAATGTTTATAAAACTTCAATAAATATAAATCATTATTTTGAATTTACCCCGATTGACGCCCCCCCCCATGTCTCTTGTAAGTATCGCTTTTATACCAACGACGGCAACTCTTTTCTAAGTTACAATT
>CM042146.1:14161166-14193666 GCA_023376005.1 Doryteuthis pealeii
TCCATGTCTGTAACATTTATATTTTACGTACATTTGGGTATCTTGTTTATACCTAAATATTGTATCTTGTATTTACTTCATAAATGTGTCCTTTTTACCCTACTCTTGTATCTTATGTATCTATGTACTTTATGTATCTTATTGTTACCATGTGCTGTCCACCTATTAAATGTTTGGTCTCACAACGTGTCGGAGCTGTTATTCAATTAATGACTTTGAATCTTACAGGGGTTTTGGCTTATTGGTCGTTTATATTCCGTTCACGCTGGTTGTTGCTAATTCCCTTTCTTAAACCCCATTATATGCCAGGTTCATTTTTTAAGTGGTCGTCGAATTGAAAACGAATTAAAGAAAGTACAAGAAAAGACAAAGACAAAATATACTTTTTGGTTTCAGGCTTTATTCGTAGGTTCATAGCTACTTCATGGAGAGGGAGTTTCTTACTCTACCAGTCCCAGTCGTAGCTTCTGTTCTCAGTTGTGGCCAAAGGTGAAATGGCAGAGGGATTTTTTTAATAGTAAGGGGCGTCTTTCCGCGCATGTCAAGAGGGTGCTTACGGTCTGAGAAATCGTAGGAGGTTGTTATTATTTTCATTCTATTATTTCCTTTCATTTTTATATTATTTTAATCCACACAGGCAAACGTGGTGTCACTTCCGCTCTTTGATGACCAAGGGGAGACGCTAGAGATCTGTTCTTAGGACGAGCTTAACACTATGATTATATATATATATATATATATATATATATATATATATATATGATAGATGGACTCTCCCGTCGATTTCGACGTATGAGGTTCAGACAACCTCTTTCATCTAACCTTGCCAATGATTTGCAAAGAAGTCCACAGATGGAACAAGAGTGTACATTATTAGAATGTATTGCTGGGATACTAGCCAATGCTCTAGTCCTTTCTCTAGCTTGACGCAGCTTGGTGGCCTCCGATGCTGCAAAATTCTTGATACCATTGCAACACAAAGTCCTCCACGTTTTACGATTGAGTGATGTGCGCTCAAAAGTATCGTAATCTATATTTGCAGCTGAGAGGTTACTTTTCAGCTTGTCCTTAAACCTGAGCAATGGTAGAACCACGTTTCTTTGACCACTGTCAAGCTGACTATACATAAGAATCTTTGGTATTCTGTCATCATGCATTCTCAAAACATGACCAGCCCAGCGCAATTGTGATTTCATGAGGAAGCTCTCCATTCCGTCAATGTTACAAATGGTGAAAAGGTCAGCATTAGACATTCTGTCTTCGAGGGTGAGTCCACAGATTGCTAGTAGGCAACCTTTGTGGAAAACGTCTAACTGCCGAATCTGTTTTCGATACAGTGTCCATGACTCCGAACCGTACAAACGAGTGGTAAGAACAACGGCTCTGTATACCTGTAGCTTGGTTGCAACCCTAATGCCCCGTTCATTCCAGAGTCGGTGGCGAAGCTTCCCGAAGGCGCTAGAAGCTTTTGGCAATTCTATTAAAAATCTCATCATATATATATATATATATATATATATATATATATATATATATATATGGTGAGGTAAAATTATCTGGTATATTTGTAGGTTTAAAAAAAATGCAAAATAGATTTAGTCAAGAAAGAAACGTGTCAGATACATTTGGCCTACTATATATATATATATATATATATATATATATATATATATATCTTATTATAATGGAGATTGTGTGTTTTTCTGTCTGTAACCGAAACTATATTACTAATCGAGTCACAATTAACATAGTTATTTTCAGCACAATCTTCATGATTTTATTTATATTTAAATCTCAATTATTAATAAAATTGCTTCACCTTTTTATTAGTGTTGTCCATATCTACATACTAATAACATGCTATTGTATTTATATATACAAAAAATAGCGGTTTGCAGTGTGAATGGGAAGGCTAATTTGCATATTGATATAAAAAATGTGATTTTATTAAATATGTGCTTAGTATTATTGATTTCTAACTGTTTGGTTTTATTTTAATGAATATAAGCAAAAATCTCTCCAATGAATCTTAAATGAAATCCATTAACAAGAAAAAATAAGTGTAATTTTATTCTTTATTTTCTAATTTAACAAAATAGTTAAATAAGTAAAATTCAGCAATGAAAGATGGCAGTGATGGAAGAGTAAGTTTCATTTCTATTTTTCTATTATAACCCCACTCTGTTTCAGATCTTTTTATCTGCATTCTTATTAGACTTTCTAATCTAATACGATATTTCATTACATTAAAACTTAAATACTTGCACCCGGAGGGTGCATATATTTGCTAGTATATATAAATCACTTCGTGCAATGAATAACCCCTAATTTGACGTCACATGAAAGATTTTATCATATATTGCGTGTAGTGAAAGACTCCTAACATTATGCTGACCTATAACAATCATCCTATTCGTGTATTTACATGTAAATACACGAATAGGAAAAGCGTGGTCGGCCACAAACAAATTATCAGTAATATGGAAATCCGATCTCACTGACAAGCTAAAGCGACAATTCTTCCAGGCGGTGGTTGTATCAGTGTTGCTGTACGGATGCACCACATGGACCCTAACGAGGCGCCTTGAGAATAAGCTGGATGGGAGCTGCACAAGAATGCTGCGTGCAGTCCTGAATAAATCGTGGAAGCAGCACCCCACGACGAAACAGCTATATGGCCACTTGCCCCCCATCTCACAAACCATTCGAGTGAGACGGACAAGACATGCCGGGCACTGCTGGAGAAGCAAGGATGAGCTCATAAGTGACGTTCTCCTGTGGAAGCCAATACACGGACATGCTAGTGTGGGCCGCCCAGCAAGGACCTACATTGACCAACTAAGCAAAGACGCAGGTTGCTGCACAGAGGACCTCCCTGGGAAAATGAATGATAGGAAAGGTTGGCGAGAGATTGTCATGGATATCCGTGCTAATAGCGCGACATGATGATGATGATGATAACAATCATTCAACATGCACGAACAAAAAGCATACAAGCCCTTATTTATACATTCGATACTAATCTAATACACTTAAAATCAAAGCACTGTCATAAATAAACAATGCAGTCTAGAACCTAATTTACATTGTAAACATGAATTATTATCCACATACATGTAGATGCACAGATATATGTATACGCTATTTCTTTCCGGATATATATTCACACAAATACACTCGTACATATGGATATACATGCTTTTACGCTTGGGCGTTTCATCGTGGTGAAATTGTAGCCAGCAAGACTCGCAGATTAATTACTGTTGGATAGTGAGCTCGATCCTCGTTGTACACCCGACATTGTGTGACATTCTACACATGGTGAAGGGGATAGGTAAATCCCTATACCTTTCTCTTTTTATTAAGCTTGAAACATGTGCAAAAAAATAGATATACATCGTTGTAAATCTCTCGAACCTCTAAACTTTTTGCTTCGCAGTAGAACTATTGTACACACAGATATTTTCATATGCATTACATACTTATACGTTTCGCCTTTGCTCATCTAATATATAAAGGAGAGATTTTGGTATGTATGTGTCGACTTTTAAGTTTAAAACGGGAGGTCACTCAGATTCAAAATCTTGCATACACATTGATATCGTTCTAAGAAACACTACAAATGTGGTTATTGATTTTTTCTGATTAAGGGATATAATTAATTAATTAAGCCAAAATCACCCAATTTGCGAAACTGTCCGTATACCAACACCTGCTGATTATGAAATATTGTCATCTGCCTGACTTTTTATTAGAGCGAATACCAGCAGTGAAATTCGGTTTTAGTGAATAAATTTCGCAGTCTTAAGCAGTTCAGCCCGGAATTTATCGCCTATTTGTAGATAAACCTAATAAGTCAGATATACATACTAAAAGATTCGCTTTGTGCTCTTCAGGGCTAAGATCTGACTCAGATCTTAGCCCTGAAGAGCACTAAACGAGACTTTTATTAGGTATATCTGACTCATTAGGTTTAACTTTATTATTTGCTCTACTTAGGTATCGAGGACTCTTTACCTATTAGCTTTAGAATATCCTAGCAGTTTTTGTATGAATATATATTTTTCATATATATACATATAAATTGTTTTTTCTTTTGATCAAGTATTATAGTATCAACCGATTATTTTCGGTTGGTACGACTGTCTTGTATATATAAATATATATAATGAAAATACATACATTGGATTCACCTCAACTACATTGTCACGTCGTCTAACCCTCCATTTAACAGATAATAGCTCTATTTCACAACACCTAAAATTACATTTATGCCCCCACTCTAATTACCGAAATATTCTAACGGAAAATACACACATTCTGCCCAAAGAAAAAAATAAACAAAAACTCCAAATACTAGAAGCTTTATACATAAAACAATACAAACCATCCTTAAACAAAATTAATTTCCAATGCAGTAAACACATTTTAAAATGCCTATAGCACCTTTCTCACCAATTCTTCTCCTTCCAGCCTCTACATTAATATAATTTTTAAAAAACTGGAACACATCACCCCTGATGATGGCACTTCGAAGTGCCGAAAGTACTCGGGACTTGAACTTTAGTGGACTTATCCACGAATTCCACCCAAACATTAAAAAGTTGGCCAGAAAACTCGAAAAGATCAAAAATAAAATTGTTAAACAGGAGATGTGTCTTTTGTTTAATTCTACTTGTATAAATGAAAAAAAATGCTGCCCAACACACACACACACACACACACACACACACATATATATATATATATATATATATATATATATATATATATGTTGAAAAGAGAAATAAAGGAAAGAAAATACTGAATGGATAAAACATGATTATTTTAATTAATTTAACTTACACGTGTTTCGGTCAGGAGTTTAAATAAAATAATAATGATAGAAAAAATATAGAAATGTTCAGCATATTGTGAACATTGCTGTGCTACTTTGATAATTTCTACTTCTAATGTATAGTCTTATGGTTTTACCATCTCTTTCCAGCAATTGTGAATGGACGAAAATATATTTTCTCCTTCCCATTAATGTATATGGAGGCTTTTCAAATTACATTACCAGAAAGACATGCCCCGTTTAAGGGGCAAGTCCCTCTTTTATATCAATTGCATCTGGATTCTTTGGTGTTGTTTTGTGCCTTCAGGATCAGTGCTTTTGTGAGATGTAATTATGTTATGCATATTTTTGACACGTCAACCTTACTTTTAAGGTGTTTCTGCTAAAGACTCTCCCCAGGGGATCAGATCTATAGATATCTTTGTTGGGCAAATTGAGGGACAAGGTTGCTACATTAGAGTAAACCAAATAGTTTTCTTGTTTCGTTTTTTTTCTTCTTCTTCTTTCTTTGACATCTGTTTGGTTGAGATATTCCAAGTTTCTATGGATTCCACAATTTGCAAAGGGGTCCTCTCATAGTCGTATTCAGCTTTGTTCAATAATGCTGCACTGCAAGAATCCGTAGACAATCTTTGCGATGGATTTGTTGATGTGTTTCATGCCTGCAGGCGATTTTTATTTGTCTGATTTTTTCTTTTGTTAAGATGAGGCTTGATAATTTGTATTATTTACATTTTTTTTAAAGAAAGAAAGGGAAGAAAAAAGACATGCTACATAGAAAAATATATTAAGAAATAAGAAAGAAAGAGAGTAGAAAGGTAGATAGATAGAGAGAGGGGGAGAGGTAAGCGTGCGGAAGCGATAACGCTAATCTGCTTCATTCAAGCAATGAAAAGGAGAGAAAGAAAGAAGAGAGAGAGAGAGAGAGAGAGAGAGAGAGAGAGAGAGAGAAGAGAGAGATGGAGAGAGAGAGAGAGCTAAATGATCATTATAGTTTTTACATATTGAACTATTTAGCAATAGCTCTTAAGTAAAAATATCAAACGTTGTAATAACTGAATTATCACACTGTGGTATATCCACAGGTCCTGCAAGTCACACTAAATCGCAGAAAAAAATCAACTTTTTATTTTTATAAATGTTACTTTTCAAATCTCTATTATTTTATACACAATGTTTTGGCAGATAAAAAGATTTGAAACAAAGGCCGGTATAATGGAAAAATTCCGTCACTCCCGTCTTTCATTGCTAAATTTTCCTAATTTAACTATTTAGTTAAATTAGGAAGTAAAGAATAACATGACAATTATTCCTTCTTGTTAATGAATTTCTTATTCATTAAGTTAAAACCAAAAATTAGAAATCAATAATTTCAAGCGCATATTTATCAAAATCAAAGTTTAATATCAATATGCAAATTAGCCTTCTCAATCACACTGTAAACTGCTATTTTATTATTTATATATACAATTGCATGTTATTTGTATGTAGATAAGGCGAACATGTTATTAATAATTGAAGTCTAAATTTAAATAAAATCATGGAGAATGTGACGTAAATAACTAAGGGAATTGTGACTTGAGTAGTGATATAGTTTCGGTTACAGACAAACACAGAATCTCTATTATAATAAAAATTTTTATACATAATGTTTTGGCAGATGTGCCCTCTGGGCTTTTTGGGGTTTTTTTCAGGTGCTTTTTGTTGAACTCAGGAATCTCATTGTCGAACTCGGGCGCCTTCATGTCGTAATCGGGAGCCTTTATCGCAATTTGAACAGAACCCTTTATTTAATCTTTTGGGGTAAATTTCTCTTATTCCGTTAACCATGATCGGGTACATGTGTTAAGCAACGTTAGGGATTCTATGTTGTTAATACTCGTGATCAGAAAAATCTTCACTAATGGATTAAATAAAGGGCTCGATTCGATGTTCCGTTATGCTATTGATTGCAAAATGAAGGTTATTACGATTTTGTGGCCATCCTTTAGGTTTCAAGCAAAAGCGCTTGTCCAGTGGAGATCATTTGTGTTACGCATCCTTTGTTTGTTCCTTGGTGCTCCTCAGTCTTTCAGGCCCTTCGTCAATGATTTTAAATGGACGTCTGTCAGTATCACCGATTAAGTTGTAAACCAACCACGTATTCGGGCTGTTGATTGGTTGAGGTTTAAACCACATGATCTTGCTTAGTTTATAAATTTAATTGGTGGTTTGCAGCACGGCTTATATACTAAAATATTCCAACAAATGTTCCCGATTATGAGATGATGGTTCCCGGGTTCGACAAGATTTTAAGACAAGAAGCACATAAAGACAATCGGAGAGCACATCGGCCGAATAATTGTGTATATAACAATAAATACCAGTACAACAATCCGAAAAGATATAAATAATATAAATCATGTAATGCAAAATAATTTTACATTTCTAATAACAGTAAATATGTTACACAATGCACCTGTCAAAGAACACAAACACTTGTATTTAGGAAAATATAAGATGAGATATTTATTCCCTCGGTTGTGTATAGCTGAGAGTCGTTGGCAGGGTTACGCAAACGTTGAGCCTTCGGGAATTCTTTTCAAGTGATCTCGAACCTGATCATTGTCTGTCTAATCGATCTCTACGGACTTCTTTTATTGTAGTCTGACCACCGGTGTCAGGCCTCTTTGTTCGTGACACCTACGCAGTTTTTCTGTAGACACGCCTCTTCGCCCACGCAGTTTGTTTTCATTGGCTATGGGCTACGCCTACATATTTCTGCACCTAAATCATATCAAATGTTCACCTGCATTCCCAGGTGCAAAAGCTCAGGTCAGGGCCACATCCTGTTTTCGTTTCCAGGCTGCATCTGACCCCCATACACTTCCTATTCAGCCTGGTCCTTGGGTGCACTGATCAGACAATGTATACAATAATAATGGCGGCGGAATGGCTGGTGTCGGTATCAGCCCGACAACCTGCGATATGTCCTCTTTTTACTAGACTGATTCGCTGTGTTTCTAGGTGGACGACGTTCTCCTGACTGAACTTAACCGACCCGTATATACACGTGTAATAGGAGGAGTACCCAGTATAATGGTTAGCAGTGACCCGAGTTCAAATCCTGTGTAAGACTGTTTGCATTGTACATAGCGTTAAAACTGTTATGAAATTGTAGGAATCAAAATGTACCACCCCCAGCTAGTATAGTGGGGTACATTGTACTTTAAACTTGGTACGGTGGGGTAAATTTCCCCCGGGAAAAATTGGTGTTAACTAATAAGAGATATTTATCAATTTAAAAAAAAAATCGCCTAGAATTGTCAATGAATAAACGGTCGAAATAAATGTTATATTCGAGACGACACTAATATGAATGAATTAAAGTGATTTCTAAAGTTAAAAAATGTTAATAAATGATTAAAAGAAATCTCGAGATAAGGACTGAACTTGAGATAAGGACTGAACTTGAAAAACGGTCGGAAAATTAGAGTGACCAAAAAACAAAAAAAAACAAAAACAAAGACGAAACAAACAGAACCCACATATTTATTTTCCCATAAAACTAACTCTAAAACCCCAACCCTAACCCTAACCCTGTGGTGTGATCAATAGTCCGGGGATTGGCAGCGGAAAAAGACTTAGACTATTCTCAACTTCTGGGTTATCTTCAACATATTTTACAGTTTTTTTTTCGAAAGGAATACTCACTTTAAATTAGAAACAGGAATCAGACTTTTAAAAAAAAATCATCTGTTTTTTTTCAAGGTGGATTATAGAAAATTTGGGTTATCTGCTCCTCAACCGGAAGTCCGGACAAATAGGGGCAGACTCAGAGTCCTGAATCAGCAGAACAGACAAGCACATGTGAGAGGCAACACGGGGAACTCAACAGGCAGAGAATACAGTAGCAGCGGCCTTCAATACAATTACAGAAACAATTACTGAAACATTTCAACAAAGACTAGTAAAAACCTTGTCTCATACATTACATAAACAATTCCCGCCGGGCCCCATTTTGACAACCGTTAATTTGAACATTACGAACTCTTACACATACACTTTGTACACTTAACTTACATTTCATATATTGCACCAATAAATTGTTAACCCAATTATATACATTATAATTGCCTTGTCTCCTTTCCTTTACGACAGAACTATTTACGACTCCCCAATATTTCTGTTAGGAATAGAATTGTTGGTAACATTATACCTTTTGTGGCCTACCGTCTGAATGTGGCCTACGAAAATCTGTATCTCTTATAGTATATGCCTACCATTAAAAACATATTATCAGGTTATAATAATGACCATTAAACCTAACCCTATTTCAGAATGTTTGGAATTCTTAGATTAAATAGATCTCGGATTCATGTAAATTATGGATGAATCTTTTTGATTACTCTTAATTACTATAGACAAGCTTATGACTGAATTAACTTTCTTTGAAATTGAAATAATGTGAAAAATAATTAGTTTCAATAAATCGCCTTCTACTTATATCTATAGATATATTCTTACTGAAGTAGGACACATTCAAACCAGGGGTTTTGCCACTTTTAAATTAAATAAAACAGAATAAAAAGGTATCCACATACATAACAAAAAAAGGGTATGCCCATACTATAACAGAAAATAAAAAAGGTATGCCACATCTATAACAGAATAAAAAAGGGTAGCCCACATACTAATAACATAATAAAAAGGGTATGCCACATACTATAACAGAATCAAAAAGGTATGTCACTACTATAACAGAATCAAAAAGGGTAGCAACAATAACTATAACAGAACAAAAAAAGTGGTATGTCAACATACTATAAAACAGAATCAAAAAGGGTATGCCACATACTATAACAAATCAAAAAGGTATGCACATACATAACAGAATCAAAAGGGGTACTATAACAGAATCAAAAAGGGTAGTCAACATACTATAACAAAATCAAAAAGGTTTGTCACATACTATAACAGAAACAAAAAGGTATGCCGAGAATCAAAAAGTGTATGCCACATACTATAAAACAGAATCAAAAAGGGTATGCCACATACTATAACAGAATCAAAAAGGTATGCCACATACATAACAGAATAAAAAAGGGTAGCATATATCTATATACAGAATCAAAGGTGCCACAAACTATATACAGAATCAAAAAGGGTATACCACATACTATACAGAATCAAAAAAGGGTATGCCACATACGATAACAGAATAAAAAGGGTATGCCATATACAAACGAACAAAAGGGTATGCCCAACAAACGATAACAGAATAAAAGGTATGCCACAAACTATAACAGAATCAAAAAGGGTATGCCAAACGATAACAGAATCAAAAAGGTAGGCCATTACTATACATAATCAAAAGGGTATGCCACATACTATAACAGAATCAAAAAGGGTAATGCACATAACTATAAGATCAAAAGAGGTAGGCCACATACTAAAACAGAATCAAAAAGGGTATGCCGCATACTATAAAGAATCAAAAGTGTATGCCACATACATAACAGAATCAAAAGGTATGCCACATACTATAGAATCGAAAGGGGAGCCACATACTATAACAGAATCAAAAAGGGTATGCGCATCCTATAACAGAATCAAAAAGTGTATGCCACATACTATAACTGAATCAAAAGGGTATGCCACATACTATAACAGAATCAAAAAGGGTGCCACATACAATAACAGAATAAAAAAGGTAGCTACATACGATAACAGAATCAAAAGGGTATGCCAACAAACAATAATAGAATCAAAAAGGGTATGCCACAAACTATAACAGAATCAAAAAGGGTATGCCCAAAAATAACAGAACAAAAGGGTAAAGCCACCAAACTATAATAAATCAATAGGTATGCCACAAACTATAACAGAATCAAAAAAGGGTATGCGCATACTATAACTGAATAAAAAGGGTATCCACAAACTATAGATAGAATCAAAAAGGGTATGCCACATACTATAACAGAATCAAAAAGGGTATCCGCATCTATAACAGAATCAAAAAGGTATGCCACAAACTATAAACAGAATCAAAAAGGGTATGCCAAAAACATAAATAATCAAAAAGGGTAACCACAAAACTATAACAAAATCAAAAAAGGCTATGCCACAAAACTATAAAAGAATCAAAAAGGGTATCCACAAACGAAACAGAAATCAAAAGGGTATGCCATATACTATAACAGAATCAAAAAAAGGGTATGCCACAAACTATAACATAATCAAAAAGGGTAGCCACAAACTATAATCAAAAAGGGTATGCCACAAACGATAACAGAAAATCAAAAGGGTTATGCCATATACTATAACAGAATCAAAAGGGTATGCCACAAACTATAACAGAATCAAAAAGGGTATGCCACAACTATAACAGAATCAAAAAGGGTATGGCCACAAACTATAACATAATCAAAAAAAGGTATGCCACAAACGATAACAAGATACAGAAAAAGGGTATGCCATATACTATAACAGATCAAAAAGGGTAAAGCCACTACATAACAGAATCAAAAAGGGTAATGCCACATACTATACAGAATCAAACAAAAGGGTATGGCCAGCATACTATAACAGAATCAAAGGTAATGCCACAAACTATAAACAGAACAAAAAGGTATGCCACAGAACATAACAGAATAAAAACAAATCAAGGGTATGCACAAACAAACGATAACAACGAATCAAAAAGGTATGCCACAAACTATAAAACAGAATCAAAAAGGTATGCCACAAACGATAACAGAATCAAAAAGGGTATGCCACAAACTATAACAAAATCAAAAAGGGTATGCCACAAACTATAAACAAGAATCAAAAAGGTATGCCAATATACTATAACAGAATCAAAGGGTATACTAACATAAATCAAAAAGGGTATGCCACAAACTATAATCAAAAAGGGTAGCACAAACTATAACAAAATCAAAAGGGTATGCCACAAACTTAAAGATCAAAAAGGGTATGCCACAAACTATAACAGAATCAAAAAGGGTATGCCACAAACTATAACAAACAAAAAGGGTATGCCACACTATAACAGAATCAAAAAGGGTATGCCCCATACTATAAACAGAATCAAAAAGGTATGTCCAGACTATAACAGAATCAAAAGGGGTATGCCACATACTATAACAATCCAAAAAGGATATGTCCATACTAAGCACAGAATCAAAGGGTATGCCCCATACTATAACAGAATCAAAGGGTAGCCACAAACGATAACAGAATCAAAAGGGTATGCCAATACTATAACAGAATCAAAAAGGGTATGCCACATACATAACAGAATAAAAAGGTATGCCACATACTATAACAGAATCAAAAAAGGGTATGCCGCATACTATAACAGAATCAAAAAGGTATGCACAAACTATAACAGAATCAAAAAGGGTATGCCAACAAACTATAAACATAAATCAAAAAGGGATGCACAAAACTAAACAAATCAAAAAAGGGTATGCCACAACTATAACAAAATCAAAAGGCTACCACAATATAACAGAATCAAAAAGGGTATGCCACAACTATAACAGATCAAAAGGGCTATGCAAACTATAACAGAATCAAAAAGGGTATGCCACAACTATAACAGAATCAAAAAGGGTATGCCACAAACTATAACAAAATCAAAAGGCTATGCCACAATAAACAGAATCAAAAGGGTATGCCACAACTATAACAGAATCAAAAAGGGTATGCACAAACGATAACAGAATCAAAAAAGGGTATGGCCAAAATACACATCAAACAAGGTATGACCTATAACAGAATCAAAAAGGGTATGCCAGCAAACTATAACAGAATCAAAAGGTATGCCACAAACTATAACAGAATCAAAAAGGGTATGCCACAAAACTATAACAGAATCAAAAAGGGTATGCCACAAACTATAACGAATAGGGTGCACAAACTATAAAAGAATCAAAAAAGGTATGCCACAAAATAACAAGAATCAAAAGGGTATGCCATATACATCAATAAAAAGGGTATGCCCACATACTAAAACAGAATCAAAAGGTATGAATAACAGAATCAAAAGGGTATGCCACAAACGAATAACAGAATCAAAAAAGGGTATGCATATACTATAACAGAATCAAAAGGGTATCCCCAAACTATAACAGAATCAAAAAGGGTATGCCACAAACTAATAACAGAATCAAAAAGGGGCCACAAACTATAACAGAATCAAAAAAGGGTATGCCAAAACGAACAGAATCAAAAAGGTATGCCACAAAACTATAACAGAATCAAAAAGGGTATGCCACAAACTATAATAGAATCAAAAAGCGTATGCCGCATACTATAACAGAATCAAAAGGTATGCCACATACTATCACAGAATCAAAAAGGGTAGGCCGCATACTATAACAGAATCAAAAAGTGTATGCCACAACTATAACAAGAATCAAAAGGGAATGCCCACAAACTTAAACAAAATCAAAAAGGCTATGCCACAAACTAATAACAGAATCAAAAAGGGTATGCCGCATACTAACAGAACAAAAGGGTATGCCACAAACTATAACAGAATCAAAAAGGGTATGCCCCATACTATAACAGAATCAAAAGGGTATGTCCCATACTATAACAGAATTAAAAGGGTATGCCACATACTATAACAGAATCCAAAAGGATATGTCCCATACTAAACAGAATCAAAAAGGGTATGCCACATATTATAACAGAATCAAAAAGGGAGGCCCCATACTATAACGGTATCGACTTGTTTTTTGTTTTTTTAAATATCTGAATTCTTAAATAATTTTCTTTCAAATTAAATTATTTGGGGCACATTTCAATAAATATACCTCAAATGAATTATTTAATAATTCAGACAAAGAAAAAAAGTTAATTTGCCTAAGAAAAGCAAATCAAAAGAGCGTGCAAGCCTGGCTCCTGCTGCTAATTTAAAAGGAGCATCCCTTAAAAAAGTGGACAGCTATCTTGCCGCCAAAATTTTATGTCGAACATGAACCGAGACAAAGAAAGAAACAAATGAACAGATAGACATAACAAAGACACCGAAAAATGTTATTAATTAAAACTTCACAAGCAAAGAAATTTGAAAATATGGGTGATCGTTCATAATATTTTTTATTTACATTTAATAAGATTAAAGTTCTGTTGGGTTTCTTTATATTTCCCATTTAAATATATAATTCTATATACACAGAAGAAGTTACCAGATATTATCATATTCGATTTTTATCATACATTGTAAATATACACAATGCAGAAAGTATTCATGAGGACATTACAAGTCTCAAAATTTAATTATTTTCAATGTGTTAAAACGCATCTATTTTCACTAAAACTTCTATGTGTTAAACGGATATTTATTAGTTGACATCAAAGAAAAGAACATATTAAGATTTAATGAAAAACGTCTCCAATCTTTCCCAAGTCACGCATCAAAACAATTCAGGATAAATTAGAGAACAAATAAATTAAATACAATTATGATAAATAAATAACAATTATTATCTAGATACTGATACGCTAGTACTACATACGTGGGTCATAATTTAACACCACCGATCCGGAGAAGCTTCATATTTGAGAGTTGGCTGGGGAATTGTTTTGGTTAGGAGATGGTCTTAACTTTTGCTAAATATTGGACCATTCGGTTTTATTGTAAAGAAAGAAACAAAAGACAAAGGACCTCCTACTCATTAGAAAATATAAGTAACCAAAAAAATGAAAAGAAAGAAAGAAAGTTGAGAAAAAGACAGAGAAAGGAGGGAGCAAGAGCGCAGAAGTGATGACATAAATCTGTTTTGATTAGAATGAAAAGGAGAAGAAAGAGAGAGAGAGAGAGGAGAGAGAGAGAGAGAGAGAGAGAGAGAGAGAGAGAAGAGAGAGAGAGAGAGAAGAGATTATACTTTTAACATATTGAACCAATCAACAATGTTCATGGTGTATTCCAGCTACAAAAAGTAAAAGATGGAAAGTTTCAAAAATGTTTAATGTTGTAGATCATATTAACCTCCGGAGAGGTAAAAATCCAGATATTTTGTTTTTTCAATAGACAATATGAAGTAAACGGAAGTGAATCCGACAGTATGAATTTAACATTTTTTGAAAAAACAAATGATGTTATTAGTTTGCTGACAGAATCTGTTTAGACCTTTTAATAAAGCGGTCTTCATCAAGAGCAACATATTAAGGAACGACGGAATAAATAACGTTAAATAGGAGGGGTACACACGAACGCTGGTGTTCGATGCAAGAAAGATGGAAAGTTTCAAGAATTTGTAATGTTGACAAATCCGTGGTGTTGTAGATCATATTAGCCTCCGGAGATGTAAAAATCCAGATATTTTGTTTATTCGATAGACAATAAGAAGTAAATTGAAGTGAATTCGACAGTATGAATTTAACATTTTTAGCTTCAACTGTGCTGTGGACTTTTAATTTACTTTTTGTAGCTGGAATATATCATGAATATTTTTGATACTTTTTATCCACTTTTTTAAATATATTTTTACCTCAAACTCTTTTGGGTTTTTCTTGTGGATTATAATGCTTCTGATTTTTAAAAATAAAATTCATTTTATTTTTAACACAGAATACATATTGAACTATTTAGCAATGATTCTTCAAAAATGAAATGACAAGTTATAAGAAATAAATGTATTAGGTATGTTTGAAACATGAAAGTATAGTGAAACTAAGAATACAAATGGGATAATATTTACGAAATACAGCTGACTTACCCGCTTCATTCGAATTAATTGTGCAAATGAAACCAGTTTCTACAGAGATTTATATAGCGACTACAAGTCGCTGTCTCCCGATTTAGATATTATGATAGATAATTTTGACTTGATGTAAAAGAGATTCTTTGAAGTAAATGGATTTCGATTGGAAAGCGATTTAGAAAATTATTGATTAGGGAGAGCTGGTCTTGAATATTTTAACAAGGAGTTTTAGTTGTATCAAAAGAAATTGTTATAGCACTCTTATAAATGATTGGATAATTCTTAAATTATCACGAGTCATAGGTAATTGAATTTTATATTTTTCTGTGTTGAGTGTTGAGAGGGTAGATATATCAGTGTAAACTTCTCGCCGTTATTTTAATGGTGTTCTGTATGGTTGTTTTTTTTTAGTAGCACCTTATAAACAATTAGAGGAAAAATCTGGGTACTTTCCAAATAGGATTTGGACTTTAAAGAATTGAGGAAAATGTGTGTGAATATATATATATATATATATATATATTTAATATACCAAACTCATTGGTAAATCCTCGCGGTGAGAAAAAAAAGACAGCAAATAGTTTGATTGTAAAAATATACTACCAAACATCAACCGGGGAGAAAAAAAATTTTGGAAAAAAGAAAAGACCAAGATAATCATACACAAAAAATAATCTATTGTACAATACTTTGGCCAAAAAAAGAAAACAATTATATATATATATTATATAATATATATATATATATATATATATATATATAATATATATATATATATATATATATAAAATAATATATTCATATAAAACCACCAGGAGACTAAAGCTAATAAGTAAAAAGTGCTCAATACCTAAGTAGAGCAAATAATAAAGATAAATCTAATGAGTCAGACGAGCCTACTAAAAGTTTCGCTTAATGCTCTTCAAGGCTAAGATCTGACTCTTAGCAAAACTTTTAGTAGGTTCGTCTGACTCATTATATATATATATATATATATATATATATATATATATATATATATATATATAGTAAATTATCTTGCTGATCGTACTTTTTAAAATCACTCTTTTTGCGCCCACTGCTATTTTTGATCTGATAAGGTATTTTTCCCAAAACTGTCTCTCTCTCTCTCTCTCTCTCTATATATATATATATATATATATATATATATATATATATATATATATATATATATATATATATATGAAAGTAAAATGGATAATGAATCCGTCAGTATGTGTAGAAAGTTTGTAGAAAAAATATTTTATTTTTAACATAGAACACGCATTTTTTTAATTATTTGAAAATTCCGACCCTGATCGAGAGCGTTTTCTGCCTCGTGATTAACGATCTATTTATTTCGTCTTTCCTATTATACATAGTTGCTTTGATAAAGACCGCTTTATATGGTCGAAACAGATTTCTGTCAGCAAAATTATTAACATCTTGTTTTTTCTATAAACTTTCTACACACACACACACACACACACACACACACACACACACACACACACACACACACACACACATATATATTATATATATATATATATAATATATGCCTCCTCAGATCAAAAATAACATGTCGCAAAATAAGATTGATTTAGATGATTTTAGAACGTATGTTACGTTAAATAATTCAAGAGGAATATTTAAGGAGCTATTAGATAATATACGTAACAAAATCTGATCTTTATGTAGTTAGTAATTCAATATTGTTTATGTACTATGCAAATGTTAATGTAAAAAATAGGAAAAATGAGCAGATATCCAAGGAGACAGATATTTACACAATCTCTTCTCTAAGCGTAGAATGTGACACAAGGTTGCAAGTATGAAGCACCCAGTGAGAGTCGAAGTCTTTTTTCAGTAGTAAACAATTTCAAGTACCCCTTTACTCAGGTGTAAGTATAGGTGATGACATGATGGTTCTAATTTGTTAATATCTGCTTACTTTGTCTAACTCGACCGCCATCTTCTTCGGGCTGGCTTCCCTTCAGGGCTTTCTGATAAGGGTTGGTTCTTCTTTTTCATATTAGGCTGGACATTTCCTGTTTGAATTAATCAATTAACAAGACTAGGTTGTTTTCTTATAAAGATTTATTTTACAACCCAGCCCATGATTCCTCCGGGGGGAGATCGAGTCCACTCACTCTGAATTCTCTACCGCATCTGACTATCTCACGCCTAATCGCGCGTTTTTACAAGGAGCAAGTAAAAAGTTTACTATCCGTCAATAACCGGCGAGTAACTTTCCACTGGACCCCGTCATTCTGAATCTAACGGACCCTAATTGAAATTTTCTAACTACAGGTACGCACATAAATCATAAGCTGCTTATGAATTATGTGAGACTAGCATTTTAACCAATACACTACGATGTGATGCCCAAGGAGGTATGACAAACAAATAAAAAAAATAGTATTATCTGCATTATTCGGACTATTTTCCTCATCTTCATTGTTTCGGCCGTCATCGGGAGCCATCACGGAACTTTGAACCTAACACTTTATTCAAAGTTCCGTGATGGCTCCCGATTACGACAAGAAGATTCCCGAGTTCGAAAAGAATGTTCGCAAATCCGAGATTCTTCCCGAGTCCGAGAAGGTTCCTGAGTCCGACAAGAAATACCTGGAGAAGGCCGGAGGGCACATCGGCCGAAACGTTGTACAGATAACAATGAAGATGAGGACAATAGTCCGAATAATGCAGATAATACTAATCATCAAGCCTCATCTCAAAAATTCAGAGAAATAGTAAATAAAAAATGATAATGTTATTAACATTGACGTCGCTGTACACTTAAACACATTATAAACACATTTTTATTATTATTGGCTTACTGTATGAAACTTATTCTTTTCTTTAACGAGTACTTTTTCTACCACGAATGTGTCATTATTTCTTTTAATAAATTCTGTCACAAAGATTGCCTTAAGACTATTCTGAATTACAGTCTTAACACTAAATATATTTACTCTATTTTGAACTTTAACACTGCGTTTATTGCCCGTGGGCTACAAAGCAATTTTGAAGCGATGACTCTAAAAATGCCCTCAGCACATATAACATAATTACTTGGTACCAGAGGTCGTCTATATTTTACAAGGCGATTGGTGATTAAAGGTAGGGGAATATTTATAAAAACTCTCGACAAGTAATAAAAAGTGTTATGATAAAATGATTAGTATAAAACATTACAGCACCTTTTGAGTATGTAGACCTATAAGTAATCGTGGAGGAAGGAAGTGCGTGGTGTAATGGTTAAAGTCATGGGAAATGGACTCGTAGCCCCGAGTTCAAATCCTGGACGTGGTAGTTGCATTTCACTTAGCGCTAATACCCTTGGGAAAGGTATGAATCCTACTCTCCCTCCAGCTATGGGTAAATAGCAGGGCAGATTGAGTTCTTTAACCATGGCTAGGTAACCAGTCTAGGAGAAGGAAAACTCTGAATTCAAACCTGTTGATCTCCGCTTAAGAAATTGACTTTGTGTCCTATCCTGCTCGTGCGGAGGGTTGGTATATTATATATATATATATTATATATATATATATAATATATATACATACATTATATATATAATATATATATATATATATATATATACATACATAATATACTAGGAAATATATGCACCCTCCGGGTGCAATTATTGAGTTTTAATGTGATAAATATTGTATTAAATTAGAAAGGCTAATGAAACTAAAATAATAATACAGATAAAAAGATTTGAAACAGAGGGAGTATAATAAAAGATTTGAAACAGAGGGAGTATAATAAAAAATTGAACACTGAAACTTACTCTTCCATCACTCTCGTCTTTCATTGTTATTTTTTCTAATTTAAGTATTTAGTTATAAGAGGAAGTAAATAATAAATTACAGTTATTTTATCTTGTTAATGGATTTCATTTAAGATTCATTGAAGAGATTTTTGCTTATATTCATTAAGAAAAAACCAAACAGTTGAAATCAATAATACTAACCACATATTTATTAAATTCGATTTTTTATTATTAATATGCAAATCAGCCTTCCGTTCACACTGTAAATCGCTATTGTGTATATATATAATATAATTTCAATGTTATCAGTATGGAGACATAGTTAACAGTCTTAATAATGTAAGACAATTTTATTAATAATTGAGGTTTAGATAAAAATAAAATCATGGAGAATGTGATGTCAATAACTAAGAGAATTTTGACCTGAGTAGGAATTTTTACGTATTACATGTGCAGAACAGTTGCTGTGTTTGTCCATGTCGACTTTCATAAGTTTGCTTCTCCTTTTCATACGTGTAAGACAATCATTTAAAGATGGAATTAATCTATTTGAACACAGTGCCTTCCATTCTTTATGTCAGAGCTTTTTGAAGATCGCAGCGGCTAAAGCTGTTAGTAAACAAGGACCATTGATCAATGCACACACACCAGCACACATACACACACACCACACACACACACATATATATTATATATATATATATATTATATAAATATATAAGGTGTGTGAAAAAAGTATCGGGATTTTTTTCTACTTTTTGACACACCTTGTATTCTGAAAAGAATTAACATTCCTTCATTTTTCATTTCTATCTTGGTAAATACAGCTTCACTCTCGATACTTTTTAGACACACCTTGTGTGTGTGTGTGTGTGATGCTCTAGAATGCATTGTCTGGGAAATCTAATCAGGGGTTGCGGATCATTCAACTTCTGGCTCAGTCCCTTGGTGTGACCCAGCTGGAGATGATGTCTACCCAGCTTGTTCAACAACCAGAAAATTCTATTGCCCTTTCCTCTTCATCTTAAGTCGACTAATGTCCTATTCTGTGGTATCCCTGATGGTTCAAAGCCTCCTCCTTTTAGCGGCTTCTGTTATATCAATCAGCCCTGTTGAGCGAGCATATTACAAACCATCAGCAGCCCACTTTCCTTGATTCCCATAAGACTCGTCAGCCATGGATTTTACACTGATGTATCCACTCGTGATATATGTTGAGTTTTCTCTCGTTAGCCAAGCCCAGATGAACCTCTCAGAACATTGTTAATTTTCACAAGGTCAAATGCTTAGATTCATCCGAGAAAAATACCATGCCTGGGCGGAGTTTTAATTGTATGATGTAATCAGATAAGTTTAACTGTTTTCCAAGATTTCCTCTGTGTTTCTAGTCAGGGTCTAAGGAAAGTGGCTATGGATTTGTTTGCGGTAGAAAAATGGCACTTCTGTGACACTACATCGAGGTCGATCATTTATTAATACATTACATGTCAAGAAAGATTTACACTGAAACATAAACTGCTCGAGTGTGTAGACTTTGATCTAGAGCGAATAAAATAATACCAGGCAAGTTAATTTTTTAAAAAATCCCCAAAATAAGACCAGGATTTTAAATTTCCTAAAAGAAGTGGAATTATACTTGAAAATATGAGTAATTGAACAGTATTTAAAATATATACATAAATACAGTTGTTTTATACAAAACTATCGCTAGGAATCCAAAAGTAAATCACCGGGGTTGATATGCCGTAAAACAAACCAAACCAGGTATGGAATTTACTGGATTCTGTGCTTGTAACAAGTACAATGATCGTGGTCCCAACGATAGTGACTACAGCTCTAAATGTTGAGAAAACTAACGAGGGGACACTAAGGGAACTTCTTGATATTTACTGAGAGAGAGAGAGTTGTTTTTTAGATCTTACTTTCGAGGACATATTTGGTTAGTGAATCCCTCTTTTATCAGTATGTTCGATGCTCAGGTCACTTTGCACAAATTCCAATGGTTCATATTCCAACCCAGTCATGTCTGCCCTAGTACACTTTCTGTTTCCTTCATTGGCTTATTATGTGGTTTATTGATTCATCACTTCCTTCACATAATCTGTAATTGCTATTCTCTTGAGTCCCATCTATTCTCGTTTTGACATTGTTATTTAGGGATGCCATTCATAATCAATTGGCTTCTGTGTTTAAGTTTCCTCTCCGAATCCACCGTATTATTATTATTATTATTATTATTATTATTATTATTATTATTATTTCACCCATTGATAGTTTTTCACATCCGCTTGAACTAGTTGTCTTTCCTTCAAGGTTGATTGAAAACAAGGGACTCTTCTGAGTATTCTAGTCGATCTCCACAATGATGTTGTTCGGGTTGTCTCATCAAGAGTTTTTTCCAAACCCCTGGGAAATATTCTATTGGCACCAATTACAATTGGTAAGACCTTTACGGTAATATTCCACATATTCTTCAGTTTTTTTGGCAAGATCTAAAAAATTTTGTATTTTTGCATTTTTACACTCCACGAGATGACAATTTCTCTTCTTCTTATCTCTGAGACTGGTCTCCTAGGAAGGACTAGGTGATCCATCCCTATCTCAAAGCCCAGTAGAATAATAGAAAAGTATGCGTCTCCTTATCTAGAATAGATTCTGCTATGGAAGTATACTATTTAGTGGAATGGTGAAAGTTAATTTCTTGCACAGTTCCCAGTGGATCTTCTTCCCCCACCCAGTCGTGCCTAGTCTTGTACGCTTTTTGTGATAATTTGTTGCATTTGGTTATGATCTAATTAACCATTTCGTCTTTGTCTCCACATATTCTACACTTACTATTCTTTTGCATTTTATCTATTTCTGCTTTGATATAATTTGCTCTAATGGCATTGTCTTCTGCTGCAATTTTGTGGGGTTCAATTTCTCTCTTGAAGTTTCTCATGTTAATCTATCATGTTCTATCTTCCCAGTTCATCGCTTTATTATTATTATTATTATTATTATTATTATTATTATTATTATTATTATTATTATGAGTTTTCACATCAGCATTAGCTGATGGTCTTTCCCTAGAGTCTGAGTGACAGCAAGTCTCCTCAGGTCCCCAGGACTCTTCTGAGTATTCTGGCAGATTGCAGCAGTCCAGTGTTCTGAATGGTTTCAACCCTTCCTTTGATTTCCAAAATTTCCAGACCCTTTTCCAATCCTTTTGGGACTGTTCCAATTGCACCAACTACAATTGGTATCACTTTCACATTCATATTCCATAACTTTTTCAGTTCTCAGGCAAGGTCCAGATATTTGTCGATTTTTTCATTTTCCTTTAGCTTCACCCTGTGATCTGCTGGAACTGCAAAATCCACCAGTTGACAAGTTCTTTCTTTTTTGTTTATCAACACTAGGTCTGGTCTTCTTGCTGGGATAAGGTGATCCGTTCTTATTTCAAAGTCTCAGAGAATTTTATGCGTTTCGTTCTCAAGAACAGATTCTGGTTTATGCATATACCATTTTGTTGTATTATTATTATTATTATTAGTAGTAGTAGTAGTAGTAGTAGTAGTAGTTAATATTTGTAGCCATTTTTAGGTGAGAGCACTTTACAGTGGAGATCACTTGCGTTCCTTAGTGTTAGGCAGTATCTGTGGTAACTGATCTGTCCGTCCGTGTCGAATACCAGCAATTGAGAGGCTTTCAAGATTGATGGCTAAATAGTTAACTTACCACGTATTCGAGCGTGTTGATTGGCTGATTGAATCCACACACCCACGCAGAGTCTATAAGTATAAGTGGTGGCTTACATCACACCATATATGCCTAATTGATCGATTATTATTATTATTATTATTATTATTATTAACAGTAGTAGTAGTAGTAGTAGTAGTAGTATTTTTTTGTTTTGTTTTACGGCATATCAACCTCAGTGGGTTATTTAATGCCGACAAAGTTTTGAAATAAATCAATTCTTAATGGATAACACAATTTTGTTTATCAACTCATGTTTTTCTATTTAACCCATGGATGGGACCCTAACAGGTAATACCAATCCGGGTCAGAGTGGACTTGAGAGCAATGGTGATGAAGGGGTGCTCCACATTCCCCAAACCTCCAAAACTGGAACCTCACCATCAGATAGAGTTTAACGTCATTCTCAGAATATGTAGACCTTCAGTCACCGCCTTCTAGCACCCTTATGATAAAAAGGGTTTGGGGATTGCCATAAGGGCAATAGGGTTGGAAAAAGCATATAGGTGCTAGGGCTTGACGTGGCCAGCCGATTGATCGGAGGGGGCTTCTCCCACCGCCCGTCTAGCCTAAGTAAGGTTCTAAGTGGAGTAGCAGTAATAGTTATGTGTCACTCCCTGTCAACGGCTCAAACGAATAATAGACCATTCCACTTTGACTGTGAAGAAAACAGTGGATAAGTATAAAATAGAGAGTGGGAGATAGATATAGATATAGAGAGGTGGGGACTGTGGGGTGTGATGGCATATAGAAAGGAAGATGATGAGTAGTTAGCGTGTACCAAACGATTAACGGTAAAAGTATTTCGATTTCTTCTCCTTTTATGCAAATTACTCCGTGTCTGTGTTTATGTATTCTTTTATGTCAACCACGTTCTGTCAGAATTATCCTGAAGAGCACTGTTGATAGAACATAGGTAGTTAACTTCTGTCACTGATTCGGTGCTCTAAACATACTCTACGTACTTGTTTAGCACTTTTAGATATTCCGACGCTTTCGATTTATTTTCCTTTTTTCCGAAAAATGGTGACTCATTCAGTTGTTTTTTTCTTTTCTGTTGAGGAGTCATTCTCCTCTTCAAAATATATATTCACATCTCTCTCCTCTCTTCTCTCCTCTCTCTCTCTCTCTCTCTCTCTCTCTCTCTCTCTCTCTATATATATATATATATATATAATATATATATATATATTTATATATAAGCCCTTTATATATTATGTTGTTACAAAAATAATGGCCGATTGAAGTGCTCGGTTTTGAAATGTCATTTTAACATAGAATTTGTTGTTTATTTCAGGTGAATTTTTGCATATATAATAATTAATGTGTGCTCAAAAATAAAATTTACTTCATTTTTAGATAGAAAGTATTTTCGAAAAATAGGGGTCTTCAAAGATGAACATGCCTAAACATGACCTTCGCCTTCTTATGTTGCATGAGTTCAAGCTTGGTCACAATGCCTCCGAAACTGTCCTCCAATATCAACAAAGCATGGGGAGATGAATCCAGAAGTGATCGGACTGTACGAAGGTGGTTCCAGAAATTCTGCAGTGGAGATTAGAGTCTTGAAAATGAAGAAAGTAGAGAACGGACATGCAGTCTTGACAATGAACAATTGCAGGCAGTTGTTGAGCAAAATCCACGACAAAGTGTCAGAGAAATGTCTCAGACCCTTGGTGTCAGCATTGCAACAGTTTCCCGCCATTTACAGAGTATTGTAAAGGTGAAAAAGCTCGATAAATGGGTCCCTCATGAGCTCAATGAGCACCAAAAACTTAGGCGGTTTGAAGTGTGCTCGATGCTCAGTTTGCGTAAAACCAATGACCCCTTTCTGGACCAAATAGTCACTTGTGACGAAAAGTGGATCCTTTACGACGGTTGTCGTAAAGGATCCACTTTTGTCAAGACTGCATATCCGTCCTCTACCTTCTTCATTTTTAAGGCTCATCTCCACTGCGGAATTTCTGGAACCACCTACGTACAGTCCGATTACTTGTGGATTCATCTCCCCATGCTTTGTTGATATTGGTAGCAATTTCGGAGGCCCCTATTTTTCAAAAATAATTTCTATCTGAAAATGAATTAAATTTTATTTTTGAGCACACATTAATTATTATGTGAAACGCATACGGCCTCGTCCCGGATTTGAACTGGTCTCGCCGTAAGCATTTAATACGACGGTACACCAAACACCTCCATTAAAGAGAAATGTATATATATATATATATATATATATATATATATATATATATATATATATATACGGTTCGCTGGATTTAGCTCTGTGTTTTTCATCTCTCTCTCTCTCTCTCATTAAAAACCATCCTCACTATTACTTTTAACTCCACGGTTTCCCTTCTGTTGCCGTTTAGGTTTATGTGATGTTTATGGGATTATACCATTATTATGTTAGGATCTGATATCTACCATTTCCTCCAATAATTTCGTTCCCATCACTCGTGAATAAGAACACAGCAAGAGGTAAAATCTAATCCGGGTCTTTACACCTCTAGATATACTACAGAAAATGTCGCATATTGTCTAACCTAATTAGTCAGGTATCGCCCCCACCTCTTGTCGCCCATTCTTTAATCTCCCTGAGGACCGTGAATCGCACAAAGGATGGTCCCTGGCTCTACAGTTTTTAGTGCAGTTGTATAAGTTAAGCCCGAGGATCGACCATCTAAACCAACACGAAATAATTTATCACCACGGATAACTATGACATTCTCTTGTAACAAAAACCAAAAAAAGTTTCAGTACTACAGAGAAAACTCTATTGTATTGTATTTTTATTAGCTTTCTTCAGACGTTGTTCTTGAAAATGTGCCAGAATCGGTTACATTGTGCTACCGAGTGTAAATTAAGAAATAGCGAATTTGAATAAATAATATAGAGTTGATAATACAATTAGCAGAGACACTTGTTTTATAAATACCCAACCGAAAAGAAGAACAATTAATCATGTGTTACCCGCATCGTCGAATAATGTCTTTTTTTTTTCTAACCACAGAAAATAAGATTATTTCTAAATACATGAACTTATGGAAATTCCACGGGTGCTAACAAGTAACGTTTACGTGCCACAGATCTTCACTAAAGAAAGAAGGGAAACAAAAGAGAAAATGAAAAAAGAACTGCATAAGACTGAATAAAAGAAAGGGAAAGAAAGACAAAAAAAAAGCAAAAGAAGAAAGAAAGAAAGAAAGAAAGAAAGAAAAAGAAAGATAGAAAGAAAGGCGAATAAAGACAATGGGAAATGTTCAAAAGAAAGAACGAAAAAGAAAGAAAGATAATGAAAGAAAGTCAAAGAATGAGAGACTCAAAGAAAGACAAAAAAGAAATAAAGAAATAAATATAGACAAAGAAAGGAAGAAGGACAAAGAAAGAAAAATGGAAAGATAGAAGAACGAAAAAAAAAATAAAGGTAAAGATAAAAAGACCAAATGTTATATTAAGAAAGGCTACGAAAAAATGATGATCAAAAGAAAATTAAGAAGGAAAAAGAAAGAAAGAGAAAAAGAAACAAAAATGACAAAGAAAAAAAGAAATACACAGGAAGAAAGAATGAAAGAAAGGCAAAGAAATAAAAAGCAAATAAAAACAAAGGAAAGAAAAAATGGCCAAGATAGAATGACAAAAAGAAAGAAAGAAAGAATGACCAAGAAATGAGGTTCAAGAAAAAAAGAAGGACAAAAAGAAAAAAAGAACATTAAAAGATAGACAAAGGAGACAAGAGAATGGCCAAGATAGAAAGACCAAATGAAAGAAAGAATAGCCAAGGTAAATGAATAAGAAAGGTAACGAAAGAAATGAAAGGCAAAAGAAATCGCAAAGAATCAATGAACACACACAAAAAAAAAAGAAATGACAAAAGAAGGAAAGGCAAAGACAGGCAAAAAAAAAGAATGACAAAAATAGAAAGACAAAAAGAAAGGCAAAAAGGAAGTCAAAGAAAGAAAGGCAACGAAGGAAAAGTAAAAAGGATGAAGAAACGTTTTTAAAAAGAAATGACAAAAGAAAGTGAAATATAGAAAAGTCAAAAGGAAGAAAATATGACAAATATAGAAAGACAAAAAAACATCAAAGAAAGAAAGGTCACATAAGAAAGGCAAAAACGAAAGGTAAAGAAACGGAATAAATGAAGAAACATATAAAAAGTAATAACAAAATGAAGAAAGGCTAAGTTAGAAAAATAAAGAAAGATTTAATTGCACAGATAGAAAGGTAAAGAGAGAAAGGCAATGTAAATGAAAGCAAAGAAAAGAAAACAGACAAAGAAAGACAGAAAAAGAAATCCACATTATTACTAGAATATGTCAAGATTGTCCATCTTTGAAAAAACGTGATTTAGGATATAAAATATTTTTTTATTTAATCTTTCTCTTTGAAATATCGCCCACATCTTTCTACAGAGAGATTAAACGCGTGGGAAAGTTAAGCCTTTCAATTCCCTGCTATTTGTCTCATGAAGAAGAGAACAATAAGAAATGAAGAAATGAAGAAACTATATAAAAACATTGGCTCTAAATGGCTCATAAACTAAGCTAAACCATCTTCCAAACACTGCTTTGAATTCGAAAGGACATAAGTTGTGCCGTTCAAAAATATAAATAATGCAAATGCCGAAGATACGGCTAATGTAAAACATACTCCACTAACCACTATTAAATATCTCCTACGTGTAGATCTCAATAACAGGTGTTAACCATACAAAATATACTCAAATGTTTCGGTAAAAAAACACGTGGAAAAAATGTTAATCCAACGAATGCAATCTTAACAAAAGTAATGACGCGAATAGGAATACTTCTGTCTGATTGTCCTCAACTAGTTATGATCACAAGATCAAACATCGTTGATCATTTTTGTGAAAAAAACTTTTTTTTCAAGCACGCATAAAAGAAAATTATTGGGGTTTGCCATAAAAGGCAAGTTCCAGGTTCCAGGTAAGTTCCAGGTATTTTTCCATCTTTTCTCTTTCCTTCATCTTCAACCTGTGATCTGCTGGAACTGCAAAATCCACCAGTTGACAATTTTTTTTGTTGTTGTTAATTAACACTAAGTCTTGTCTCCTTCCTGGGATAAGGTGATCCGTCTTTATCTCAAAGTCCCAGAGCAATTTATGCATTTCATTCTCAAGAATAGATTCCGGTTTATGCATATACTATTTTGTTGTATGGCCAAAATTTAATTGTTTGCATAATTCCTAGTGGATCACCTTCCCAACCCAGACGTGTCTAGTTATGTATTCCTGTAGTGTTAGTTTGCTGCATTCTTAGTGCATGGTTTACAGTCTCATCTATATCACCGCATAGTCTACATTTACTATTTTGCTGGGTTTTATCAATTTTTGCATTGATATAATATGTCCTTATGGCCGTAATTTGTGCAGCAATTATTAGTGATTTAGTTTCTCTTTTGAGGTTTCCTTTTCTTAACCATGTCCAGGTCTTTTCATGTACAACCACTCTGATTTGTCGTTTGAAGTGTCCATATAATTGTTTTTCTTCACAATTTTGTTTTCCAGTTTTTGTTGTTTTTCTTTTGTCCATATGTTACATATGTTATTGTTGGCTGTCTGCTTTTTTTGTGTATTCTTCGAGTTGTTGGATTGTCGACACTAAGCAGTCCTCTATGCTGGCAAGACCTCTTCCACCTCCCTTTCTTGATACATATAGTCTATCTCTATCGTCTCTACGGTGTAGAGCCTTGTGCATGGTCATTTATTTTCTAGTTCTTTGGTCAATCTGTCTGAGCCCAGGTATTAATTCCTTCGATGAGATTTCTGCTGCTGAATTTGGGTTTTAGGAGTTTTCTTGTTCTCCTGAGCTGTTCTTTTTTTTTTTATCTTTTCCTTTCATTTGTGTTTGCTTGATATTGTCTGCTTCGAAAATTCCTAAGTATTTGTAACTTTCATTTTCATCAAATCATTTTATAGTGTCCTGATTTAGCAGTTGTATTCCGTCGATTAATTTTCTTTCACCCCGTTTTATTACTAGCATAGCACATTCTTCGATTCCAAATTCCATTCCTATATCTTGGCTATATATTCTAATGGTTTGTACTAGGGTTTCTAATTCTTTATTTTGTGCAATTTTTTTTATGTCATCCATATGCATAAGGTGGTTTATCCTTTCTTGTGAGTTAGTTATAACTATTATTACTATCATCAATGTCAGCAAAATGAGGAAATGTAAAATTAAAAAAGGCAACGATTAAAATCTCGTAATTTATTAAGATTCGAACTCTAAATATCATTTAAACATTTAGATATTAATAATAGCTAGCATGACTTTAGGATTTACCGCAGTATTATAATTTAGTTATTGCAATGTTTGATATGTTTCCGGGGAGGCGCACAATACAAAAAAAAACATTATAAAAATCTTGATAAACCGTGCAAAGCTTACTTCTTCTAAAACAATATTCTTTTCCGAAATAAAAAAATATTAAGCAAACTTTCATCAATAATGAATTCCCCAACTACTTTGTTGATGAACAAATCCGAAAAACCCACCATAATATTTACCATAATGAAAACAATAGCACACTCAATAGCTCTAACCAAAACATATATTACTGTAATCAGATGCACCAAAATTATAAACTGGACGAAAATGCGTTAAAAAAATTAATACGTAACAATGTCTCTTCCACTGACACTAACAAAAAGTCAATCTAATCATTTATTACAAAAAAATTAAAACTACCAATATTGTCACATGCAAAAACTCCTCCCCCAAAACTACTCGTCTTAATGAGACCAATGTTGTGTATGAATTCAAATGTGCCGTAGGAGATTGTCTCTCCAAAATTAATAACACGTATATTGGCCACACGACGACCACATTATCACGCAGATTAACACTACATTACTGATTCCAGTTCCATTAATCAACACCTTAAAACACATTCATGCCCCACCTCTACCTTCCGCAAAATTCTAACCGAAAATATACGCACACTACATTAAGAAAAACAAAAACAAACAAAAACTTAAAATAATCGAAGCTTTATATATCAAACAAAAAAAAAAAACACCTTAAACAAAATAAACTTTGAAGAAAGTCAACACGTTTTCAAATGCTTAACATTTTCCGAATATCCTTCTTCCACTATTCCCCTCTCCTTCTCACAAAATCACGACTGCATCATTCGTTCGAACCACTACCATTCCTACAAGCTCCCACTACCAATTGTTATTACCTCCCACTTCCAATCCCTTGCTACTACTCGTTCTCCTTAAAAACATACCATCGTTTCCTACCTGATGATGGCAAACTCTATTGCCGAAAGCGCTCGTATCGAAACATTTGGTGAACTGTTACCCCAGTTCCACCCTGACACCAAAAAGATGGCCCGAAAATTAGAAAGGATCAACCAAAAACTTGTCCGACAAGAATTGTCTGTACAGTTCAACAAAACTTTATATATATATATATATATATATATATATATATATATATATATATATATATAAACTATTTGCTGTTTTTTTTCTCACCGCGAGGATTTACCAATAAGTTTCGTATTTTAAATATATGTTTATATATGTAGATTTAAAATCTCAGATCAAATATTATGGAACTAATTTACGTTACTATAATTTCATAGGTGTTATACAATCCTCAGTATCTTTTACATGCCATACATGTTTGAATAAGGTGGTACTGTTTGAGAATTCTCAAACAGTACCACCTTATTCAAACAATGTAGTATACAGATTTAAATGTCCCCTAGGAGATTGCAGTCTCCCAGAAAATGAAAATACATACATTGGATTCACCTCAACCACATTGTCACGTCGTCTATCCATCCATTTAACAGAGAATAGCTCTATTTCACAACACCTAAAATTACATTTATGCCCCCACTCTAATTCCCGAACTATTCTAACGGAAAATACACATTCTGCACAAAGAAAAAAATAAACAAAAACTCCAAATACTAGAAGCTTTATACATAAAACAATACAAACCATCCTTAAACAAAATTAATTTCCAATACAGTACACACATTTTAAAATGCCTATAACACCTTTCTCATCAATCCTTCTCCTTCCAGCATCCACATTAATTTAATTTTTTTAAAACTGGACGACATCACCTCTGATGATGGCACTTCGAAGTGCCGAAAGTACTCGGGACCTGAACTTTGGTGGACTTATCCACGAATTCCACCCAAACATTAAAAAGTTGGCCAGAAAACTCGAAAAGATAAAAAAAAATTGTTAAACAGGAGATGTGTCTTTTGTTTAATTCTACATATATATATATTTACCAACCCCTCCGCACGAGCAGGATGCGACACAAGGTCAATTTCTTAAGCGGAGTTCAGCAGGTTTGAATTCAGAGTTTTCCTTCTCCTAGACCGGTTGCCTAACCAAGGTTAAAGAGCCTAGTCTGCCCTACTATTTACCCATAGCTGGAGGGAGAGTAGGATTCATACCTTTCCCAAGGGTATTAGCGCTAAATGAAATGCAATTACCACGTCCGGGATTTGAACTCGGGGCGACGAGTCCATTTCCCATATATATATATATATGTATGTATATATATATATATATATATATATATATATATAATATTATATATATATATATATATATATATATATATATATATATATATATATATATATATATATGCCATTTCTCCGTGTAGTTAGTGGATAGGAAGAAATAGAGCACCTTAACATAGATATTTATTTCCCAGTCTAAACCGCGGGTGGGTCAGGTTGAGAAATGATGAACAATGTGTGGTTATATATATATATATATATATATATATATATATATATATATATATATATATAACTACACATTGTTCATATATATATATATATATATATATATATATATATATATATATATAATAGGCGGTTAAGTCTGGCAAGTAAATATCTATGTTAAGGTGCTCTATTTCTTCCTCTGCACTAACTACACGGAGAAACGGCATTTTGCCAACAGCTAATAAGAAGCCAGTCACCACTTAACTCTTGCGAATATCAGATTACGCTAAGAGTACGGCTGAAAATGAACTATACAAGGAGCGTATTATCTGTTAAGTTTTCCTCTAAACTTTCTCTTCGTATCCACACATCTAAACGTGATTGTAATAAGGTTGAAATGAGATAAGACAACTAGAGACAAAGCATGATGTCGAACATAAAAGAATAGAATGGGAATACACCTGTTCATGAAAGACAAAAAAAAAAAAAAAACACTTGCAGGCCATTGTTTTGAGAGTGAAGAGAGCGTAGACATAGAGACATTGCCTATTGGTAACTGCAAGTTTCTCGTCTATGTGATCTGTGTTTGAAGATCGTAGAAGTCAGAAGCTGATAGCTTTTAAGCACCGTTGAGTTTGTGTCTACGCTAAATATATATATATATATACTAGCAAATATATGCACCCTCCGGGTGCAAGTATT
>CM042146.1:14198666-14221166 GCA_023376005.1 Doryteuthis pealeii
GCAAATCTGAAGCTTTCGGGTTTTATCTAGTTATTTGGTCTAATTACCAATAGACATTCATTTTGACTGGCTGACCTTGAACGAGTGCTCTGACCTGACTTCATCAGTGGTCAATTTTCAAAAGGTCACCTCATAAGAATATTGCTTTCTTTCACTTTTTCCTGTCTGTTTCTTCCACATATGAGAATCCTACTTTTTTTTTATTCAATTTAAAATGTCTATAAGCTTTTCATTACGTTATATAATGATATAAAACCGCATATACTATACATATACATATACTATGTAATTCTTTATTTCTTAGAGATACATAACACATATTTCAGGATGATAAATGTATTAATAATATGGGTAGTTTCGCGACAAATCTCACTCAGCTAGACTTTAATAGAGATATCGTTAATGATTAAGATTGACTATTTTATAATCGTTGAGAATATGACTAATGTCACTGAGGATTTCGTGACGTTAGTGGTGATGTAGTTTCGGTTCCAGATAGACTCTTTCATAATCTCCATTATAAGAAGAATATACGACCTAAAGGTGATCTCGGCATTAAGTCCACAGCTATGCGCAGGCGTTTCTATGTAAGTATAGATTTTTTATGCTTTTGTAGAATTTGCATTTCTTTTATCAATAATGAGGGCCGGCAATAAAGGTCATAGGTTGACCAAGATCCTCTTATGGAATAAGAACAATTACGGTTTCATTTTCAACATAATGACGCCACCACATAATTTTTCATATATATGATGGCAGCAAACTCGTGCCATTGCTTGATATATATATATATATATATATATATATATATATATATATATATATAATATTAAAAAAAATTAAAAAGATGTTCAACAGTTCAAAGAATATAATGGTGAGCTTCAAAAAGTTCAACAATGAGCTGCACGAAAGTGGCTCTTTAGTCCTGCCAAATTCTTGCACATCTTCCCACATTTACAGGTAATTCCAGGGAGCACAGGGTATTTTATTAGTCCATCCCACCGATGCACAGATTGGTGACTGATCAGGCCAGCCTTGCTCATACATATCCTTCCTCACTAGTCATATATATATATATATATATATATATATATATATATATATATTATATATATAGACAAACACATACACACACACATATATACACATATATAAAAAATGTTGTTCTGGTTCCAACGGGAGAAAATTCAATATTTTATAATAAAAAAAAGAAGGTCCGCAAAATGTATTATGTTTTCAGAAAAAAAAATTTCAAAACACGTGTTGCATATGTAAGATTTTTTTTTCTGTACACATATATGCATGCATATATATATACATACATATACACATATATAAATATACACATATATAAACATATGTATACATACATATACGCCTATATAAATATACACATATATAAACATATGTATACATACATATACGCCTATATTCATATACACATATATATATATCTATGCTCCTTTCCACTGGTAGGTTAAGCTGTCTGTTGAGAGATTAGATGACAAGCACTGATTACGCATGAATTGCACGGCTCTCCTATAAAAAAAACTGATGTGGGTTCTCTGGCAGCATTGACATATATACCTCTGTATGTATTCATCAGTTAAATTATTTCCTTTCTATGAAGGGAAATATCCCACGAAATTATTACATTTTCTTGATCCAAAAGAAACGAGCGAAAATGCATTAACAATTATGATGCTTACTTTGCGAATACAATTGTCTAAAATCAAGATACTGCTCAAGCAAAATCTTGTTAACCAAGTAATTATCAACTGCAGAACGTAGCATCTTAGTACCCAATTATGTAGTTACAAAAAAAAAAGAAGAAAAAACATTAAAGCTTTAATCAATTACAACTCTACGTTGTAGTGATCGCTAGTTAAAAACATTTGAAAAGCGAATGTATAACATTGCAATCTGGGGAAATATGAAGACAAATTACTAAGACACTTGGGATGGGTAGTAACTCATTACTAATAATTACTAAGATACGAAACAACATAGAATCATATCTCTTGTTTTCTGAATATATGCTAATTTGAATGTAAATGGAACTGGCACGCAATTTTCATGTGCAATACCGCATAATGCATCTGTATTTAACAAAACCAGGTGTTAGTCTCGATATATACGGCAGCAGATGGTGTATATGAATAATATAATCCGATAATTATAAAGATATGTAATTCTTGAAACGCTTCAACGCCTATGATTATATAAATATATATATATATATATATATATATATATATATTAGTCCTCCATAGATACCGTGTTTCAACGTTGCACGTAGACACACCAACTACTTGTGGCCAAGTGCAAAATCCGAGTGAATTTTCATCAGACCGGTTCCTTAACCTGTCAGCCGTCGACAGCTGTCATTAAGGAGCGGTGTTTTAACTGATAAATACACACACACACATATATATTTATTTATATAGATAAAAGGTGGCTTACCGGTGAATATGGGCACGATCGTTGGAGGTGCACAAAATCCAGGGGTTAAGTCTGCGATAAAACGAATACAAAGTGCTCAATACAAAGTAGAGCAAATTTATTAAGAAATGGATACAATAGAAGCCTACTCGAGTTTCACCATAATGATCTTCAGGGTTAAATCCGCTGAATTAATCGAGGTACCGATTAATTGCAGCCGATTACACGTGTGTTCATTGAATAAGATGTTACGTTATAAAGAACGCTTGTTTATGTTTTTTAAAATTTCTCACCGGAAGTTGTTTTTTCGTGAGTATTAAAAAGATGCGATTTCGATTCATTGAATAAGATGTTACGTTATATCTATATACGATATAACGTAACATCTTATTCAATGGACACACGTGTAATCGGCTGCAATTAATCGGTACCTCGATTAATTCAGCAGATTTAATCCTGAAGAACATTATGGTGAAACTCGAGTAGGTTTCTATTGTATCCATTTCTTTATATATATATATATATATATAATATATATATATATATATAAATCTGCATATTTTCATAATTGTTTGGGTTGGTAGTGGTAAGCTGATCAAAATATATATATATATATATATATATATTAATAAGTCATCCACAGACACGTGTTTCGGCATATCATGCCTCTTCAGTGTGGCTAGACACAACTATCCTTGGGTAGGGTTCGAACTCAGACTGACCGCATGGTAGTCCGATATCTTACCCCCTCGCTGATGCGGGGACTGGTGTTTTTAAACTATTAAATACACACGAATGTATGTATCATTCGGTCACTGAGAGATCAAATTTCCGGGAGAAATGATCATTGCTTATTTGCTTAGTAGTGAGAGTTAATTTAAATTACCAATTATATATATAATATATATATATATATATATATATATATATATAATATATAGTTATTGTTTTAGTTTTAGCCTTATACTTTTTACAAATGCATTAGTTAGGGTAGCATAGACATGAAGTCAACGGCCTTTTGTAACTGCCAGTTTTTCAAACCGTGAAATTTGTATATGAGCGTATTTTCCTTTATATACTGTTGTTTGGGAGATTTAGGTTGTTGGGCATTCTAAAGAAGGCTAAGTACTTTATATATGTAATGTAACAATTAGAATTAGAATAATTACAACATGCTAACACTGATTATGAATATCTCATAGAATTCAGACTGTTGTAAGAAAGTACATAAAATGTTAGCTCGATTTCACTCTGCTTTAAATCTCCAATGTCACCTATTCAGATACTTATAACAGTTTTAGTAATGGTACACGTAGGATAGCGGCTATTACCACAAGCGCGTCTTGCCAGGTTCAAATCATCAAGGAAAATCATCAAGTGGCTCCCATCACTTTTATTACTTTCTTCTTCTTCTTCTTCTTCTTCTTCTTCTTCTTCTCGCCCTTCTTCTTCTCGCCCTTCTTCTCGCCCTTCTTCTTCTTCTTCTTCTCCTCGCCCTTCTTCTCGCCCTTCTTCTTCTCCCTTTCTTCTCCTCGTCTTCTCGCCCTTCTTCTTCTTCTTCTCTTCTTCTTCTTCTTCTTCTTCTTCTTCTTCTTCTTCTTCTTCTTCTTCTTCTTCTTCTCTTCTTCTTCTTCTTCTTCTTCTTCTTCTTCTTCTTCTTCTTCTTCTTCTTCTTCTTCTTCTTCTCCCTTCTTCTTCTTCTTCTTCTTCTTCTTCTTCTTCTTCTTCTTCAAACTATTGTTCTTTTCTTCAGACTTTATTTTCTTCACATTTTTCTTTTTCTTTCCTTTTCTTAATATTCATTTTTTTCTTTTCTTTTCTTTTCTTTTTCAATCTTCTCGACTCCCACCCAACATCCTGATGCTTTTTTCTTCTCTTATTTTTTATCATTTCTTTTATTTATTTATTTTACACTTATCAGCACAACACGATGTGATGGCATGAGCTATTGGATAACGCCGCACGAGGTGGGTGGAGAGAGGAGGAAGGGGAGGAGGAGCTGAAGTGGCGGTCTTTTATCCGTTCTGGACTTGTCATACGAAAGTGATTGGGGTAGAGGATGGAGGCAGGTAGTCGCCAAGAAGAATCGAGCTCTCGGTACACAGCTCGATACACTGAGACAAAATGAGGAAAACATTTCCTCATTTCAGCTTATTTCAATTTATTACTTGATTTTTTGATTTGGCCTTAGGCAAGTGTTTTGCACCTTATGTCTCATGTAGATATAGTTAATCTTTACGGCTTGGTTAGATCTGCAATTTTTTTAGAATTTGAAATATAGCAGTTTTTTGGGATTTTTTTTTTTTTTTTTAGAGATTTGTTTATTTTTTTGTGAGCCATATTTTGAATATTTTTTTGTGTTTCACTTCAAAGTGGAATTAGAAAAATATTTCTTTTAGAAACAACTTTTAGTAAAAATCAATTTTAACTTTTAATGAATTATATGCACAAATTTAAAAAAAACCTACTCGATGCTGTGCAGAAGACCTGTCAGGAGTGATGATCGATAGGAACAGGTGAAGAGAGAGAGAGAGAGTGTGTGTGTATTTGTCGAATATCCCACTTGTATGGACTGGGCACAAGGCCTCGTTTTAACGTGGGCCCACCCACAAGCCGAAGCTCATGGGTGGGAAAGAACAAAAATTGCGTCGATCCTGTCGGCATTCCCCCTCAAGGGGGCGCCTCAGGCGCTTGGCAATAAACCCAGCCCTGCCCCCAAGGGGGCAGGTATTGCCTGGGGGGGAAAAGCCCCCTGGGATCGACGCTATTAATTGTACTTTAACCCGGTCCAGTGGCCGAAGCACACTGGACCCCCCGGATGGGCAGGCAAAAGAGAGAGAGAGAGAGAGAGAGAGAGAGAGAGAGAGAGAGAGAGAGAGAGAGAGAGAGAACGACCTGATGATAATACTTGTTGAGAGTTTGAATGTCCGGCCAAACAGTTTGATAAAATTGAAGGTTCGTGACTTTATTTTCAGGTCGTGGTGGAAGCTGATTTCCTTGCAGTCATTGAAATGAATTATTTCTATTCCCTAATTAAGCTAATTGCAACTGACACAGCTTACGTACTTTTACCTCTAATCTAAACTAGGTAATGAACCTATACAATGGTCCAGTGAGACCTGTAGGGTTAGGAAAACCTACTGTTTCTCTCACGCGACATATTCGGTCCAACGTTTGCTGGTAGATTTAATGAACATTAAGTCACAACTCCCGAACGAGTTCAGGTTACGTTGTGCTTAATTACTGGGGATCTACTAGGAATCACGAGATTCCTGGTTCGATACCGGCCCTCGCCAACACAGCTTACGAATAGCACAGGGATCTGGGCGGTAAAGTAAGAAGCTGATGGTATGTGTGGCGCGCTACCTCAGATTTAAAAACAATGTCCTTGGTCTAGCGATAGTGGAAAGGGGATAGACTCCTTCGCTGTCTGGCTGATTCCGACGTTAGGTCATCCCGACGACTTTACTACTTACAAATAGACTCGTGTGCAAAATACTTAATCTTTAAGTACGAAATGTTTACATTGAAAAATAATAATCCCCATCCATACACGAAAATAAATTGCAAAATTCTACATTAAAATTAAACCAAAGCTTTTGATTCCCTACTACATATATATATATATATATATATATATAATATATATATATAATATATATATAATATATATATAATATGATCCATTATCAGGGGAGATAATCTATATGTCAATGTTCATGATCCTTAATTGTACGAACTTCATGCAACATGCCCATTATAGTCCACGAATAAGTATACGTCTACGAATGTTCTTTTATGAATAGATAGTTTAATTCTTAAACAAAAGTATTATGATTTTATATCTAGTAGAAAAGTATACAATCAAAACGAATATGATTAGTTTTATTCATTACCAAGCATTGAATCTCTGAAACACAATATGAAGGGTTTGCTTGTGGCCTAGTGGTTAACGTGCAGAACTGCGACATCGAAATTAGTAAGTTCGAACTCCAGTTGCATTATAACAATCTTTTTCGTACTAATACCCAAGTGAAACCCATGAATGCCCTTATCATCCCAGATATGGTTTAAAATGTTCGTCTAAGCCATTGAACAAAGACACCAAACCCAAGGAAACCAAATCGAAAATATGTATACTCGTTCGCAATACGTAGATCACATGACCGAGGAAGTTAAATACAATGTATATGCAAATCGACTTTCTTGATTATTTTATATTTATGTTACTTTTGTAACAACCTAATAACAGCATGGGGTTTTTGCATTTATAATTTTAAATAAGGGACACTGATTTTTCTTTTCAAAATGTTTGTGAACTTTTTTCTGCCGCCCCAACAGGCCGAATGTACGCAAGGTCTTCTTTACGTGGGATTTTAATGAGACATCCGGCTGAGATCCAACTCACGATTCAGTAATAATAGATCTACGAGACTAACATTAGGCCCCCTCCCTTCTAACCAGGCGACGCCAAGAAGCTGCCTCTAGTGTACATGTGTGTGATGATACATGGGTCCAGCTTAAAATAATACTTATCTATTACCTTATTCTAAGAAACTCTCCTATTTATTGTCTCCTGTTTTAAGGATGTTGCCTTTTTCTAGTCGTATATTCGATTTAACTATTAGGAAATATATAAAATCATGAAAGCATACCTGATAGGAGAGAAATTTTTTGAATTCAATCCTCAAACCAGTATTCATACCAAAACCAAGCAATAAACAAGGGCCTTTTTTTTTTTTTTAAGAACACGTACGATTCAGTCTTATTATTTTTTTCACTGCTACAACGTTTTCTTACAGATGGTATGTGTAAGCTAATGTTAATGTGGGATATGAGAAGGGTTACCCCTGCTCTACTGTGACATTTTTATGGCTAGAGAATCAGTGGAGATCTGTGTTACGATCAAGGAAAGAAACTGGAGACGACAACAAGAAGCGAATGATGTCTATTCTGTATTCTGGAGTTTTGTTAGAGGAGGAATGCATAGTTGTGGATAACGGAGGAAGACGTTTCCACGTTAAAACCCAGATGAAGTGTATCAAATTATTGACATTACTTTTCTGTTTTTAAAACCCTGTTACATGATACATTATGTAGAATGGATGTCAGTTTCTTCTGAAAGGAGTGTACACATACAGAGTTGGTATATAACAGTAATAAACACACACACACACACACACACACACACACACACACACACATACACACACACCGTCCCTCACAATCCTACAACCCCACCACCAGAACCTTTCCTCTCATGATGTCTCAAATGACTCATCAATCCCGCTACAGATCCCCAAAGTTTGATGCAAATATGACATAGGAAGGACGTCCTTCCCACTGGATCGGATGGATCAGATTATAAAATCTGATGGTTATGCACCACCATATATCTCTTAAGACAAGAAGCCGACTTGCGAACTCTGTTACACATTGCACAAGACACATTGTTGTTTCGTGGAGTGTTCATGAATTGTCTCCGATGAGATTTCCTATGATTGACATAGAATCCAACGAGATGCTTGATATTTCCAACCCTCCGTGTGCTCTCCAATATGACAGGTGTATCCCTTTCGAAGTTAACACTTGATGTTTTCTGATTTTTCAAGGTTATTTTTATTAAAGGTGCTCTGAACTTCTGAGGAAAGCTTTGATCACCACTCATTTTTCATCCTCTTGAGTTCACGCTGTAATATATATTTGGACTCTTTCATAATAAACGGTCGGAGTGAGGGCTTACTACACAGTACACTAACAAAACATGCTCTTTTATACATACATACACAGGTACTGTTTTTGAGGTACTCCTGGCATAACGGTTAGCGTCGAAGGAAATAGAATCAGCGACGCTTGTTCAGTCTATTTCAATTTCATATCGCATAAATTGTGAAAAGTATGAATCCAACTATTCTCCCTCCAGCTCTCAGTAAATAGCAAAGCAGTCTGGACATTATAACTTTGTTATGGCAACCGGTCTAGGAGAAGGGTCACTGAATTTACTCAATTTTTACTACCCTCAAAAATTGACCTGGTATCAGACATGATGGACGGACTGGGTATATACATATTCCACTTAAAATAACCATAACACATTGATTAAACACACACACACACACACATATATATGGGTTGTTTAAACACACACACACACACACACATATATATATGGGTTGTTTAAACACACACACACATATATATATGGGTTGTTTAAACACACACACACACACACACACATATATATATGGGTTGATTTAACACACACACACATATATGGTTGATTAAATAACACATATATTGATTAAACACACACATATATGGTTGATTAAACACACACAAAACACACACATATATATGGGTTGATTAAACACACAACACACACACACACACATATATATATATATATGGGTTGATTAAACACACACACACACATATATATATATGGTTTATTAAAACACACACACACACACATATATATATCGGTTGATTAACACACACATATATATATATATATGGTTGATTAACACACACATACACACACACACACACACACACACACACACACACACACACACACACACATATATATATATATATATATATATATATATATATATATATATATATAGTCATCCATATATAGTACTAATTCGCCATAGCACTGCTAATTTGTGGGGCTGGATTTGTATCCCAGGCCGGGTTCGAAACTGAACCAATCTTTCGCTAGTCAGGGCCTCTACCACCAAATCAGCAGCAGAACCCGGTAAAAATGTGAGTTTAGTATATTTCTGTCTAAATATATATATATATATATATATATATATATATATATATATATATAACACTTCAGTCATCAGGGAATTTAAAATTTCCGTTTTCGATCCCCGGCAACTCTGCACATAAGTAGCACAGTTTGGGTAATCTGTTCTGTGTGGGACACATCTGGGAGCTGAGGGAAGTAGACTAGCGCTAGCGAAAAGGGAATATACTCTCTCGCTGTTTGTCTGTACCGACAATAGATCAGTCCGAAGATTTACATTTACTTACATGTGGTCGTGAGTATCGATCGTGTGGACGAACTGGGAACACCGTAGTATTGATCGAAATAAATCCTTTCAACTCACCTGAGACAACGTCCGAAAGAATGAAGGATTGGAGAGTATGAAAAGAAAAGGGAGATACCATGAGGAACGAAAGATTAATTTAAGAATAAATTAATTTTTAGATAATAGGAAAGGCAAAGAAATCAATGAAATAGAGAAAGGGCTTCTTTTTAAAGAAATAAAAGCACTTGGTGAAATATTGAATGATAATAAGAAGAATAAAGTGGAGAGAGAATTAGAAAGAGGGTAATATTTAAATTGAGAAGTGTTGGAATTTTTGTATATAAGGCGTGAGGCAAATGGTCACTTCTACTTATAGACTCGTCGATAAGCACGTGACCAGGGAAGGCAATTTCTTATCCAATCACTGGCGGTGCTCTGCTGCTGTTGTTGTATTTATACTGGCCTGATTCTAATCTTAGCTCACTGCTACTTGGATATTCTTGGACGTCGGACCTAAAGGATACTATACCATAGGACTTATTGACTTACCAAATGATACTATACCACAGGACCTATTGACTTACCAAATGATACTATACCACAGGACTTATTGACTTACCAAAGGATACTATACCACAGGACTTATTGACTTACCAAAGGATACTATACCACAGGACTTATTGACTTACTTACTTATTTACTTTAAGTTCTTTTACAACTGGCCAAGGATGGCGGCCAGATACTTAACAAGAAGATGTATTGTTTAATGGTAACCGTCGTCTGAAATGGACAGAGCTAGGCGAGTTCAAATCTTGGATGAGTGTTATGTAGCGGCCTTCTTCGCTACTCTAAATCGTGTACGTTTGTACTAGAGTTTTCACTGTACCCAAAGCGGTGTATGTTAGTAGTCAGCTACTACTGACTACTGGACTTCAATAAACAATAGATACGTATGTACAAAGAGAAGACCCTTCTTTATTTTCTTCGGTGTGTGTGTGGTGAAGGCACAGAGCTTACAATGAGTGCCCGAGGGGTGTTTTCTGACGGGAGACGTGAAGTGTCCTTTCGGCTGCCGGCTGGTGTCTCTGTGGTCTGACCGCTGTCGGCTCGACCCTCTGGCTTTTGTATTGACGACACGCCTACACATCTTTATCTTTTGGTCTGATAACGGACGTTTGCTATTTCTTTCTTTATCTTCTCCCTGCTTCCTTGACCGGAAAGCCTCGCTTTCGTTTTCCCCTTTTTTAAATATATATTTTTATATTTTTCTTTGTCTTTTTGCCGGAAGTTTCGTTTTACGGCCGAGGATAATACGACATGAGGCTCTTTGCATTTCCCATAGAGCTAAATACCCTTGGTAAAGCGTATGAATCCAATTATTCCCCCGACACACCAACAATGGATAAATAGTATGGTGTGCTGAGCTTTGTAACTTTGGATGGCAACCAGTCTAGGAGAAGGAATCTGAATCAAAACGTGTAAAAGTTAGCTTAACAAATTGTACTTATGTCACATCCTACTCGTGCGGAGGAGTTCGTAAATATATACAAAAGATAAATATATTAGGCAGATAATAAAGTAATTTCAAATAATTTTCTTTCTTTCTAAAGTTACGAATAGAATGGTAAAATTGGGAAGCAGAGTTGAAGAATATCGAATATGATATGATATGATATATATATATATATATATATACATATGTGTGTGTATGTATATATGATGGACTCTCCTGTCAATCACCGTATGAGTGTTCATGCAGTGAACATCCACACAGTGATTTGTTTATAGTGGTGAAGGCTTGTGTTGCACTATACACACTTCTTGGCACAGTCGATAGGAAAGAATTGGTGCATCAAGGGTTGCCACAAACCAAATCAACGACTGACCTCAGGAATTTTGAATTCAGAGTCATCCCTCTCCTAGACTGGTTACCTACCCAAGCTGAAGGTCCCAGTCTGTATATATATATATATATATATATATATATATATGAGAGAGAGAGAGAGAGAGAGAGAGAGAGAGAGAAATGTAAACAAACACGAGATGTTACAATGGATAAATATTTCGTCTTGGTGATGTCAAAACAAAAAGACTTCGGTCAGATCCAGAAAAAGCTCTCAACTCATCAGCGTGGATATGGCAATCCCACAGTGTGACAAGAAACCAACAAAGTACTGGGTAAGTGGTAATCATGATTCGGCTCCGAAACCATGTCTGGAGCCAATCAACATCTGATGATTGACTGGATAAAATGCTACTGTTTAAACACCAGTCGTATGAACATATATATATATATATATATATATATATATATATATATATATATATATATATATATGAGGAAAAAATGAGTAAAGAAATAAAAAATAAAAATACTACTATTTATAAAATAAAAATACTACTATTTTTATAAAAAATCAAAATACTACCCTGATGAAGGTCGGCAAAATCTGTGTACGGAACATTTTATGCATTTTTCCTATTATTATTATCATCATCATTTCAACTCCATCTGATTATTTTAATATTAATAATAACGTAAATCCGTATACATTTTGATAAAAAGACCGAAACACATGTGTAAGTGATATCGATAAAATTCATTTTTATCCATCTACATTTCTTTTCTTTACTCATTTTTTCCTCATATTGTCGGATTCATTTCCCTTTTCTCTCTCTCTCACACACACACACACACACACACACACACATATATATATATATATATATATATATATATGAAGGAAGGGTGGATGGGTTTAGGATCCGACGATGCTGTAGATAGATTTACTCACATAAATTAATATATGCCCACACCAATTGACACATCAACCACTGTCACCGCCCCAGCACTTCAAACAAACATCCTCTACCCCTCCACTCAACTGACCCAGCGACCCCATCCTACCCAAAATTCCCCGCTCCTCCTTATCTCACATCACTACACACTCACCCCTTGACCTCCCCGGCGCCACCGCCGCCACGTGTATTTAAATGTATGCTTTGCTTTAATAAAATCACAAATGACTGAGGACGTCTGTGAATACAGTGACTTGTTTTGAGTTGTTCATTTCTTGACCACTTTCCTTCTATCTACAGCATATATATATATACATATATATAAGAGAGAGAGAGAGTTGGAGAGAGAGAGAGAGTTGGAGAGAGAGAGAGAGAGAGAGAGAGAGAGATTAAGATCCTATCATTGGAATGTGTGTAGATGTATGCATGTGTGTATTGGAGGTAATGCGTTATAAGAATTCTTGAAGAATTCGAGTTTATGACTGGCTTTTCTTCAGTTTACATAAAACCAGAGGTGAGAAATATGTAAACCACAGAACAGTACAGAAGTCTAAATGGAAAGAAATATATCAACACCTTTCCAGCTGTGTAGATAGATACACACATAGATGTATAGGTATGTGACACTATGGAGTCCTGAGCAGTGTTCTCCGAGAAAAATGTGTTAAGAAAAAAAACGTATGACTACGTAAGAAAGAGGAAAAATATTAAAAAAGAATAAGACAGAAATCGTTCGCACATTTTAATCCGTCACCTGTGTAGCCCTAGTGAACATGGACAAGTGGTAATGGTAGCTCCTTCTTGTTAATATTATCATCATCCTCAGTTTCATCATCATCATCTTGTCACGCTATTAGCACGGATACCCAGGACAATCTCTCTCCAGCCGCCCCTATCACTCATTGTTATCTGGAGGTCCTCTACTTAGCGTCCATTATCCGCACAGTTAGTCAATGTACGTCTTTCATGGCCGGCCCACACTGGTGTGACCATGTGCTGATTTCCACGGAAGAACGTCACTTATTATATCGTCCTTGTTTCTCCAGCAGTGTCTTGCGTGTCTTGTCCGTCTTACTCGGATGGTTTGGGTGATATGGGGAATGTGGCAGTACAGAATCATTTCTTGGACTGATAAACGCCATGCGTTTGATGGTGAAACTTTTTTTTAAAGACTTGTAGATGTGTACTTGCTGCACATAAATCTTTTCGGGCTCATTTAATTGTTTGTGGGAATTATGCTCTTCCGGATAGAAAATTTCAATTTGGAGGATAATAATTTGGAAATGAAATGAATAAAAACTGTATCATTTAAAAAAAATAATAATAATAAAATATAGTTTAATATGTATTATCTTTTTGTCAAACTTTAAAACATGGCCGGTCAACTCATAACTAATCGTATCTGAAAAGAAATAGTTAGACACTTACAGAACCTGAGTAGATGCATCAGTATGATAATTTAATTATTAGAACGTTTGATATGTTTACTTAAGAGCTATTACGATTACTTCAATGAGTAAAAAGTATAATAATCTTTGTTTCTTTTCATCTTTTCATTATCTTCAATTAAAATAGATTAGCATTATCGCTTCCGCGTGCTCACCCCTCTCTATACATTTTCCTACTCTTTCTTTATATCTCATATTTTTACTGTGTATCATGTCCTTTTTCTCCCGTTTTTTTCTTTATGATAAAATCGGAATGGTCTATTATTGAGCTGATAATAAGAACTAAGAATTTGTCGGATAATCAACACCAGATAATCAGGATTGACATTTTTTTTTGCATTTCATCTTGGACGATTTGGACGGTGTCATTTTTACCCAGAGGGTGTCCCAAGATGATAACGCTCGGAAAGTTAAGGAACAAGCGTATTGATATATAGATTAGCGAGGGGATTTTGATACAACTTACTTAAATTCGCTTGCATCACATGGAATAATTTAAAACGTGTGAGGTATATCTGCCGCATTTTGGACATCTTCCAACAATTATTTTATTATTGCAGTCAGCAATACAAGTTTTGCTCTTAAATATTTAGCACCAAACATGCTATATTTGTTTTATGCTCTCAAGTGATAGGAAAATTAATAGATAATACATTTTACAAACACAGCTCTAGTACTTAGAGACAGACACTTAATGTGTGATAGGATCTCCGAAAACGAGTGACCATAGAAATGTATATTTATGTCTGAGCGATAGAAAATAATGGTGCGAGTTTTATTCTTTGGAAATTTTTTGTGGTTTATTCATATATATATATGATATTTTTGAATGTTTGTTTTTTAGAACAAAAAATAAAACATCCAAAAATCTTATTCACTTCGCCGAATAGCATAAGGCCTGGTTTGTTATTGTTATTGTTCACTCAACGTCCCCTTACCTATAATGGTAGAGGCGTGTAAGTATCATTGACAAGGTTAATTTCGCAGGGATTGTTCGGTGTGTACCGTGGCCGAGGCAATATGGTCTCAGACTATGCCTGCCGAGGTCCCGGTTTCGATTTCTGTCGGAGGGAAATCGTTAGTATACATCGCTGATGAGACTTAATAGTCTTAAAAGTCGAAACAGTCTGTATGATGTTCTACACACCGAACAATCCTTTGCCGGGGTTCACTTGTCAAGATCAGTTTCTATAAGTATCGAATTTTATGCGATACATGCATTGTAATTGCCTTCAAGCAAAAATATAAATAATAATAATAATAATAATAATAATAATAATAATAATAAATATATATATATATATATATATATATATATGGGCGCCCATGAGAATTGAACTCCCTAACAACGCTCTGTAAATCTAGCCTGCTAACCATATATTATATATATATATATATATATATATATGGTTAGCAATCTAGATTTACAGAGCGTTGTTAGGGAGTTTAATTCTCACTGGGTGCACATACTTCTATCTTCTTGTTTCTATTTCACTTTGTCTATATATATATATATATATATATATATATATATATATATATATATATAGTAAAGTAAGTAAAGTTGCCGGGGCGGTCTAATGTCGGTATCAACCAAACAGCGAGTCTAACCCCTTTTCACTAGCGCTAGAACAAGGATGTTATTTTAGCATCTGAGGTGGAGCGCTACACCTACTATCAGCTACTTACTTTACCACACAGATTCCTGTTCTACTAATACGCTGAGTTGGCGAGGGCCGGTATCCAGCCATGAGCCTAGTGGTTCATGATCTGACGCTCTCCCAACTGACCTAATCCGGCCCTATATATATATATATATATATATATATATATATATATTATATATGTGTGTGTTGTGTGTGTGTGTGTGTGCGTGTTCAAGTATGCTCGTATATGTCTCCTCTCTCTCTCTCTTCTCTCTCTCTCTCTCTCTCTCTCTCTCTCTCTCTCTCTCTCCCTCTCTCTCTATATATATATATACATATATATACTCGAGTTTCACCATAAGCATCTTCAGGGTTAAATCCACTGGATTAATCAAGATATTAAAATAGTATCGCGAATCAATATCTTGATTAACCCAGTGGATTTATTCCTGAAGTTCCTTATGGTGAAACTCGAGTAGGTTATTACCATGTACCATTATGATATATATATATATATATATATATATATATATATATAGTTTGGTAAAACTGATTTAAGCATTAGAAAGTTACATTACCAAATAAAAAACAAACACGGGAAATGCCAGTAGAAATGTGGGCATCTGACAAGGAATATATATATATAATATATATATATATATATATATATATATATATGTTGTGTGTGTGTGTGTATGTGTGTGTGTGTGTGTGTGTGTGTGTGTGTGTGTGTGTGTCGATAAAAAGATAGTCTTAGTTGAGACGATATGAAAGCTGAGAAATAATGGTGTAAATACGAAGCTAATAGTGATGGGTTGATCGTGAAACATACTGATAAGAGATGGAAGATTAGACTTTTTGAATGTTAGTTATGCACGGGGAATGTAAACGGATATCTCAAATAAACGGGGAAAAAAGAAAAAGAAATGGAAAAAAAAGGGAAGAAATTCAAAACCATTGACAGGCAGGAAAAACTAAAAGGCAAATAAAATAAACACAAATAAAGAAATAAAGAACATCAGCTGAAAAAGAAAAGAAAAGAAAAGAGAAGAAGAAAGAACTGTTTTTTTTTTTTTTTTTTACTTTTCTTTTTTATCTGTTACTTCTCTACACACGACTTTATCTAATTAGGTACAAATTCGCTGTTCTGGGATTTAACATACTACAGTTTAAGAATAATTTTTTTTAAATTTTTATTTTTTATTTATTTATCTTTTCTTTTTTTTTTGCTCTATTCACTTCAATTTGACCACCGCTGCTCTCACTCTGAAAGTTCTATTTGAAGTTGTTTCTTTTCATATAAATTTTATTTCTATGTTTTAACCATGTGATACGACACGTATACTTCAAAGCGTTGAAGTAGTTAAAAAATAATCGCGACTGTCATTGAAGTATCCAATGTTAGGACTATAGAAACTACAACAAAATTAGCTTTATATTTAATGGAGAAAAAAAGTATTAGAAAAATTCAAAAGATTTCGCTGATATATTTTTCACAAATAGAGAGAAAATCTTAAGAATATTTTCAAATAAATCCGTTTCATTTTTTTTTCTATTTTTCTTTTCTGGCTTATTAACAAACTCTGTTTATAAACATGAATAATAATGAAGTAAAAAGTAAAGTCATCGGAGTGGCCTATTGCCAGTATCAGCCGGACAGCAAGGAGTCTATCCCCTTTTCACTAGCGCTAGACAAGGCAAAAGAGGCAAGTCTAGTTCAGCAGTGACATCTGCAGAACTAAATATGCAGTATACCGTGTCATAATTCTCTCGCCCCTCCTGTACGGTACGGAAGCCTGGGCTGAATAGAAAGTTGATGCTCGCAGACTACACGTCTGTATGATGCGTCACTTGTGCAGTATATTAATTGTCAAATGGCGGCAGCATGTTTTAACCAGGACCATGCTGGAGAGAACCTGACTCCCTGGCATGTACAACATACTTCGCCAGCGTACCTGAGATAGGCTAGTAACTTAAACATGTTGTATACCCTTTCTTTACTTCTATTATTCTTCTGCTCATCTTTGGTATCTTACGTTCTTCTTCTAGCGTCTCTTCTAACGTCTCCATTATTGCTGGTTGGTCGTCCTTGATTCATTTCTTCTTCTAGGTCAGTCTTGTTGCCAAGACATTCATCAACCACAGAACCATATTATTTATTTAAACCTTTATTTACTTAACTAAACATTTTCCCCTAACTAACACAACACGCGTGTGCAGTGAGACCCAGCTAAAGTAGTAACATCTTATCTGCCTGACGTCCAAGCTGAAACTGAGAGCCAACCAGGTCCCACGTGACTTCACGTATTTCGCGGGCTTTCTGTAATATTCCATGGAAAGTCTCGCCCGTGATATGAAAAGGGGCCATCCTTTCAGAAATACAGGGGGTTGACAATAATCGATGCATATATTATGTAACAACTTGAGGATGACAGACTGCCAAAGCAGATACTGTACTCTCAACTGAGAGAGGATCATGTGGAATCGGTAGACCGAAGCTCAGGTACAAACAAAACATCAAGAGAAACGTGGAGGACTTGAAGATCCCGAAAGGAATTTGGCAAGACGCAACCAGGCATCGAGCTAAATGGAGAAACAGATACGCATATTATCGGGTACGATGGACAGGGAGTTATAGTAGAAGACCAGGGAGACTGTCCTTGCTCCTGAGATGGACCGCTAAACCTACCGTCAGCTGGTTACTTTACTGCCTGAGCTAAACTGGCCCCTAATTCAGGAAAATAGATTTCATAAGGATGATAAATATAGGTTTTGGAAATCTTCTCTTTTCGGTCTTGCTTAAATAATGATTTTTTTGACAAATACAACATTTTCGATCATTTCGATTTAGAGAAATCAAAATGCGTAAACTCCACTGCTCCAACGAGGGTGGTGGTTTTCAAACATTTTGGAATCATCACTCCCCTTTTTTAAAAAGCATATCTCTGTTACCTAGCGGCTTCAAATTCACGGCCCTGCTTCGTGTATGTGTATACTTAGCAGGTATCGTCACTAAACACTAGACGATAAATGTAGTAGTCGCTTAATGAAATCACATCACATGGGTACGGTAGGAACTTTGTATTTATTTCTCTTTCTCGGCTGGTGTGTGGCGAGCGTGACAATAGGAATGCCCAAGGGTTGACGATGACTACTACTACTACTGTTGGGATGACTGGCGATGGTGGGTGGAAGGTGGCTACGTGACGGCTCACGGCCGTCGGCTGTGACCGTCAGTGGTTGACACTTGTTCCCTGTCCCGAGGGTTCTGTCTGACTGACCTCTGGCTGACTTTTATATATATCAAACACCTACGCGTTTTCTTGTGTTATGCTTATCAGCGGACAAATCTATTTCCGAACTTATTGTTACCCATCCTTCTTGTTCGTTTTACCCGGAAAAAGTTCTTGTCATTTTTTGACGTCTTTTCTTTGTTTCGATCCAAACGGAAAAATTCTACTTCCGCTCGTACAATTTACAACACTCCCTCCTTGGAACTTATACATAATTACCTAAACCTTCCACATGAGTGTGAAGCGATACATGGTCAATTTCTAAGCGGAATTTAAGAGATTTGATTGTTGCTATACCAATGTTAAAGAGCCAAGTTTGTCCTACTATTTACCAATAAGTAGAGGTATAATAAGTGAATTCATACCTTTTCCAGAGGTATTAGCACTCTGTGAAATGCAAAGAGTCTCGTCCAGGAATTGATTTCAGTTCGCTGTTTCCATTTCCTACAACGACAACCATTATACTACAAACGCCGTCATTGTATGTGTCATGGTATATACAGTCTGTTGCATACGCAACATAGACTATATATACTATGTTGTTGCCCAAAAAGTCTAGATCGGTATTAGGTCATCATAATGTCAAGCGCTAATATTATGTTTTACATAAATATGTTCTTTCAAAAGGTAGCAAGATGTTGACCGTCTTTGAGACAAGTATCTTTTATTAAAAGCGGATCTGAACAAAACAAAGTCGTAGTGGTTGATGTTTAAACCGAATTTTCCTGTGTTTACTTGTAACTAGAAATATGAATTTGCGGTGCTATTGCTAATTGGATAATATAAAGTGTAAAGCCACACTTAAAACGTCTGCTGACTCCAGCTGTTGACGTTCCGGATACCCTTATCACGGGCATTGATCAACATCGTTATCTAAATAAAAAAAATCATTATCATAATCACGAGATGGAAGTACATATTTCATATATATATATATATATATATATATATATATATATATATATGCGATACATGCGTTGTAAGTGCCTTCAAGTAAAAATTTAATATATACTTTATCAGCAACGTTTCTAAAATAAACAAACATCCAAAAATCTTATTCACTTCGCCGAAGGGCATACGGTCTGTCTGTTGTTATTATTCTCTCAAAAAACGCCCCCTTACCTATTATGGTAGAAGCGTGTAGTATCATTTGACAAGCTTAATTTCGCTAGGATGGTCAGCTGTGTACCGTGGCCGAGGGGATATAGTGCTTCACTAGTGTTTCACTGTGTCTGCTGAAGTCCCGGTTTCGATTTCTGTCGGAGGGAAATCGTTAGTATATACCGCTGATGAGACTTAATAAAGTCGAAACAGTCTGTACGGTATTCTACACACCTGGCCATCCTTTGCTGGTATTACACTTGTCAAGTTCATTTTCTATAAGAAAAAGTATCGAATTTTATGCGATACATGCGTTGTAAGTGCCTTCAAGTAAAAATTTTATATATATATATATATATATATATATATATATATAGGTAATTTGCTTGAAGCATTGTTAAGTATGTTATTATATATTAATGATTTGAAGGTAATTACAATGCATATAACAAGTAAAAACAAAAAGATGTTTTTTGTCTTATCGATTTCAAAGTAAACTTTATCTTCAGAGACGATTTTTTAGAAATGGACGCGTTTTTTGTTGTTTTTTTTTTTTTTGTGTCGTTATTTTATTATTTTTTATGTTATAAACACGCGTCTCGTGGTGTTCTTTTTTTTTACGCCACGCGGAAGGTTGTGATAGTCGTAATAGCCGTTGTATTGTAAACAATAATTACGACAAAAATAGACCCCCCCAAAAATACATTTATTTGTCGAAAATATAGTGGATGTGGGGTAAAATATCACATTAATTTTTCGGGAAAAACGCCCTAAGTTGGTTGTTTTCTTTCAAGTAACACCGCCTCGACTACGTAGCTGTGGTTGTTATTTTAACAGTCCCCGGCTAGTAAGCTTTGAGACAGGAGACCGGGAGACACAATATTTTTCCACAAACATCAATTGATGTAACAATCATCCTCATCATCATCATGACAGGCCGAAAATATGGATTTTTGACTCTCACCATCTGTTCTTCTTGAACATCGCTCTCGGTAAAGTTGTCTAGATGACATCTAGTGTCCGTACAGAGCTGATGAATATAAATGTTTGTAGGTTCGCCAAAACTGATGTATCCACTAGTTTATAAATGAATAATAAAATAAATTATATAATAAAATATAAGCTAGGATTCTTATGTGCGCAACGCATTTTGATATACGTGAATGTATTATCATTTTTGTTGCTTTTCTTGCACAATATGCAAGAACTCCTTGGGGCAATGAATGATAGGGAAGGTTGGCGAGAGATTGTCATGGATATCCGTGCTGCCTGCACGACATGATGATGATGATGATGATGATTTATCCATAGCTGGAGTGAGAATAGTCCGGATGCATACCTTTCCCAAGAGTATCAGTGCTATGGCAAATACAGAGTCTCGTCCGTTTCCTACCACGATAACCATTACACAATGCGCCTTTTTTATTTGTATAATGTAAATATGTTGCCAATGATTTTGTTGTAGAAATGCGTTGAAAATTGGAAAGGAGGTTATTGTCAGTGGTCAGGAATCAATATAACTATCACTGATAGAATCGGGCTATGATATAAATGCTTTGCAAAAGGATTTTACTACATAAATGCATTGGAAATCAGAAGGGAAGGTATTTTCAGTGGTCAGGAATCAATGGAAACTATTGAAAATATAAGGCCATTATGTTACGGTTTTTTTAAACGCATATTGCGTGGACATGCATCAGTTGTCATCGTAGGAAATAGAATCGAGGAACCGAGTTCAAGTCCTGGATTACAAGGAAAAATCGAAAAAATCGAAAAATTCAAAATGTTTTTACGGGCATAAGATGTTTATGATTGGATGAAGTGATATGCGAAGTGTATTTAGTGTATTTGGGGATGCGTATGTGTGTATATGGACAATGCAAAGGATGTGTATACAAATCGGTGGGTTTCACACACATTTACATTGTGGCAATCCACTTCAGATGCAAAAACAATCTCCTTGGTCTAGCGTTAGTGAAAAGGGGATATACTCCCTCGTTGATTAGTTGATACCGACTTTAGGCCACCACGACGAATATTCAGTATACTAATACACAACTTTAGCATAGATGGACAATTTGGGTTTTTTAAGTGAAAAATCGACCTACCCTACTCTATATCCTTTACATTTAATAATGGTCATCTTAAAAGCCGACCGCCCTGCCGGCTCAGGATATCTGAGTTTTATTTCGCATGTAGCCTAATCTATCTCTTCTCAAAAACTATGGATAAATAGTAAAGCAGGATTGGCTCTTTTGCATTGATACGAAAACTGGTCCAGAAGAAGAAAAAAAAAACAAAAACAAAAAAAACAAAAAAACAAATTGATACCCAGCTTACTCCTCATAAAAAAGATGGTCTAGTGGCACATTCCATCCAAGGCCGGTGGTTTAGTATATGACAGGTAATAAGAGAGTGCGTGCGCGCACGAGAGAGAGAGAGAGAGAGAGAGAGAGAGAGAGAGAGTGAGAGAGAGAGAGAGAGAGAGTCATGGGCATCCATGCTGTAAGCGCGACATGATGATGATGATGATGATGATGATGTAAACTCTCAAATTCCACAGCTATCTTGTGACGTCGTCATCATCATCATGTCACGTTGACAGCACAGAATTCCATGATGCTCTCTCGCCACCCGTCCCTATTGGTCACCGCACCTGGTAAGTTCTCCTGGCCACTTCCAGTATTCATTTCGTACACAGCTGATCGATGAGAGGGAGATTGAA
>CM042146.1:14226166-14228666 GCA_023376005.1 Doryteuthis pealeii
GGTCTCATCAGCAAGGTTATAGACATGGGAGACAGCTCTGTGTGTGACTCGAAACCTCGACTGGCAAGTTGTTACACTAGCGTTCCATTCCCACATTCTTCGTATGTTTTGAAACTTATTTATATTCCACTTATTATTGATTTGCTACACAACAGTATGAGGTTAAGTAAACAAACAAATGTGTTTATTTTTATATGGCTTTAAGCCGACAAATTTCGGAGGATATGTGCTTAATTGAAGTCATACCCAATTTTGAAAACCTTGCTGATGAGACCTAATAGGTCGAAATGTACATTCAGGTATTGACATTTTCTTGATTTGTTTAGCCTTACATTTGAACTTACATGCCCGCCTAAATTCATCAATCATTAACTAATTAATTTTCAAAATTAGATATGACTTCAATTAAGCACATATCCTAAAATATATATATATATATATATATATATATATATATATATATATATATATAGGGATTTATATATTTGTATAATCAACATTGCAGTCTCGGAAGATTATATAATTCTTGGGCCTCTGAAGTTACAGCGCCACTTGTGACTAAAGTCCAATGATCGAAAAACAAAAAGATCAACTGTTTTAGACGGTGAAGTAGAAAGTCTCTTACATATCTATATCAGTAAATTAGGATGAATAAAGTGATGTCTAAACCGTCGGATTTATTTCCATATTTTATCACTTTATATATAAATATATATATAATTTGAAACAAGGTAAATTTCTTAAGCTTAATTTAACAGTTTGAAATACGAGTTTTCCTTCTCCTAGAGTGAATGCCTAACCAAGATTAAAGTGCTCAGTCGGACTTACTGTTTACCTAGACCTAGAGGAAGAATAGTTGGATTCATAGCTTGCCCAAACGTCTCAGCGCTATATGAATTGCAAACTACCTGGTCCATAATTTGAACTTGTCTGGCAGTGTCCATTTCCTACGACGGTAACAATTACACTATGTGCCTCCACAATATATATATATATATATATATATATATATATATGTGTGTGTGTATATATATATATATATATATATATATATATATATATATATATATATATATGCGTGTGTGTGTGTGTGTGTGTGTGTGTGTGTGTGGTTGAAAATAGAGGAAAAAGGGGATATAACAACATAACAAATAATTCAATTGATATTTCACCTTGGTGTTTAGCGAAACCTTTTCAAAATTTATTATGAAGACAAAATGCTTTTTAAAGTCTACTTTTATACTGAAAAGGTATTTGTGGGACAGGTAGAAGATGAGGGGAAGATCACTGAGTGATAAGATGAGAGGTGAAAGGAGAAGGAAAGAGGAAAGTGTTTGGATGAGTGGTATTGATGGAGGATGTGAAAAAGAAGGGATGTGTTTAATTGGTTGGGTACGGTATTTTTCATGGGGTCATTTATTGCCTTTGAAAAAATTTGATATTCTGGTTGAAGTAAGTATGTGATGACTGCTGGCAGGGAAGGTTTGTGATGCTGGGGGATTGGAATAATTTTGTTTTAACAAAATCAAAATAGAAAATGGATAAAAGACAATATTTTTAAAATCACACACACAGACACACATATATACATACACACACACACATATAATATATTATATATATATACACACAACACATATTATATACACAATATATATATACACACATATACACACATATATATATACAATATACATATATATATATATACACACTATACACACATATACATTATACAATATACACATATATATACACACATATACACATATATACACACATATACACATATATATATATATATATATATATATATATATATATAATAATACACACATATATATACACACACATGCACACACACATATACATATATACACACATGCACATATACATATACACACACACACATTATATACACACATATATATATATACATACACATATATACACACACATATATATATATACATACACATATACACCACACACACACACAACAATATATATATATATACACACACACACATACATATATGTATATATATATATATATATATATATATATATAAAATTTCATACAAATAACTATTTTAAAAGCATACATTCATTTTTTGTGTTTTTCAGAAGTAGATCAAAATGACTTAGCATAATGGATTTCCCTCATATAGAAAACAAAAAGACTGCCACTGACATACATTCCATTGTATAAAGTGCACTGGATTTGGGACACATTATGTCATGGTGTCAGTTTTCATTAAATTGAATGTATGTTTGAAATTGTTAGCAGGACTTCCTGTAATACAATTTCCTAGAAAGAAGATTATACAAGAATCCAATGCACTTAATGCCATTCGGCTGTTTATTACTTACTTTCCGATATTTGACACGTCTTAATCGATGCCTCTTACTGAGAATAAAATTAGTATCCTTTCTTTTAAATTTTAATACAGTACATAGTTTTCATGTAGTCCAAATGCATGCTCATTAGTTCCAAATT
>CM042146.1:14236166-14243666 GCA_023376005.1 Doryteuthis pealeii
CGATTTATGGATGGTTGTGTAATGTTAGTCTTGCGTTTGATGTTTTCTTTACCTCCCCCCCATCTCTCTCTCACACATATCATTTTATATACTAGCAAATATATGCACCCTCCGGGTGCAAGTATTTAAGTTTAAATGTAATAAAATATTAGATTAAATCAGAAAGGCTAATGAAACTAATTAGGAATTCAGATAAAAAGATTTGAAACGGAGGGGGTATAATCGGAAAATAGAACAACTGAAACTTACTCTTTCATTACTTCCGTTTTTCAATGCTAAAATTTCCTAATTTAACTATTTAGTTAAAATAGAAGTAAAGAATAAAATTACAATTATTTCTTCTTGTTAATGAATTTCTTTTAGGATTTATTGAAGAGATTTTTACTCATATTCATTAAGATAAAACCAAACAATTAGAAATCAATAATACCAATCACATTTTTATCAAAATCAGTTTTTTTTAACATCAATATGCAAATTAGCTTTACGTTTACACTGAAAACTGGTATTTTGTTGTATATATAAATACAATTGCATGTTATTAGTATTTAGGTAAGGCCAACAGTATTAATAATGTCAAACAGTTTTATTATTAATTGAGGTTTAAATAAAAATAAAATCATGGAGAATGTGATATAAATTACAAAGGGAATTATGACTTGTATAGTAATATAGTTTCGGTTACAAACAGACAAACCCACAATCTCCATTATAATAAGATATATATATATATATATATATATATTTAGCGTAGTGATGGCATGAAATAAACGCCGCTTGCTAACTGTCAGTTTCTCACCTATTCAATATTCAAACTTATTTCTTTGAAAATCCCATTGGTGAGAAACTGACATTTACCAAAGAACGTTGAAATTATGTATTCGATACGATAATCCACACACACACACACACATATATATATATATATATATATATATATATATATATATATATTCCTAGACGAAGCTGTTGGCATTTCACATAGCGCTAATACCCTTGGGAAAGGTATGAATCCATATATTCTCCCTCCAGCTATGGGTTAAATAGTAGGGCTGACTGGGCTCTTCAGCCTTGGGTAGGTAACCAGTCTAGGAGAGGGATAACTCTGAATTCAAAATTCCTGAGGTCGGTCGTTGATTGGGTTTGTGGCAACCCTTGATGCACCAATTCTTTCTTATCGACTGCGCCAAAAAGTGTGGATGGTCCAACACAAGCCTTCGCCATTATAAACAAATCCCTGTGTGTATGAACCTTCATACGTCGAAAAATCGACGGAAGAGTCTATATATATATATATATATATATATATATATATGTGTGTGTGTGTGTGTGTGTGTGTGGTGAAGGCACCTGGCTAATGAGATTTTCATTGTGTTTGTGAGGAGTGCATTTCCAATTAGCCGTGACTGACCGGCTGGTGTTTTTGCTTCTATAGATATTTAGAGAATGGCATAGGAATTGTGTCAATGACAATTGTGCATAAAATATAATTAATATATATATATATATATATATATATTATATATATATATATATATATATATATATATGATCTATTTGATGCAAAACTCGGGAGTCATGCAAGAAGATAAGTGAAAGTAAACACATTAGCATCATTCGTATTCTTCATCTTCATAAATTATGTACTAGGGTTTTACACAAAAAGAAAAATAAGAAGCTGACGATATCCCCCGGAAACAATTATTAAGATGATCATTCAGATGATCTAGCAAATACACCTGCGCAATTTGAATCGCTGCTTCATAGCCCGTAGCAATCAGCAAGAGTCGTTAGTCTCTTCGTGAACTCAGCTAAAATAAAGTTCAAGTGTGTTTAATCATAGTAGTGACATTTTCTCATAAAATAGCAAACCTGTATGTATACTTTTGTAGTAATATCCCCTCTACAGAAAGTTATGTACTCATATCCACTGACTGCAACTAAGAGGTTATCGAAAATTTGGACATAGGATGAAATAAAATAGGATTTTTTTCCGATCTGTAATACTGACATGGCTACATGGTTTCCCTCGCAAGATATATAAAAAATTGATCAACATATACTGGATAGAGCTGGAAAATTAATCAAGTTCGCCTAAAACACTATCTCTATGAACTCCAATATATGGACACACCAGCTTGATTGACTATCAGATCAATGCAAAGACTGAGTGTCCTATAGAGGATGATGTCAGAGATGATACGATTGGTTGGCCTCTGTCAAAGGAAATCGTGTTTATATATATATATATATATATATATATATATATATATATATATATATATATATATATATATGAAAACCTTAAATTATCATAAATAAATTTATTTCGGTTAAGTTTGCCTTTTCAAATCTGATTTGATAATCATATATTTATTCATAATATTCTCCGGCCATATGTATATATGCAAAATCTTTATGTACGTTTGAATTTTAGGTGGAATCCTATTAAGGGATCTCTTGATACGATTCACACACACATTATATATATATATATATATATATATATATATATAATATATATATATATATATATATATATATATATATATATATACATGTAGAATTAAATAAAAGACACATCTCCTGTTTAACAATTTTATTTTTGATCCTTTCGAGTTTTCTGGCCAACTTTTTAATATTTGGGTGGAATTCGGGGATTAGTCCACCAAAGTTCAGGTTCCGAGTACCTCCGGCACTTCGAAGTGCCATCATCAGGGGTGATGTGCTCCAGTTTTCGTTTTTTTTTAATTATATCAATTTGGAGGCTGGAAGGAGAAGAATTGATGAGAAAGGTGTTATAGGCATTTTAAAATGTGTGTACTGCATTGGAAATTAATTTTGTTTAAGGATGGTTTGTATTGTATTATGTATAGAGCTTCTAGTTTTTGGAGTTTTTGTTTATTTTTTTTCCTTTGTGCAGAAGGTGTGTATTTTTCGTTAGAATGTTTCGGTAATTAGAGTGGGGGCATGAATGTAATTTTAGGTGTTGTGAAATGGAGCTATTATCTGTTAAATGGAGACGACGTGACAATGTGGTTGAGGTAAATGTGTCTTTTGTTTAATTCTACATGTATAAATGAAAGAATGCTGCCTAAATACACACACACACACACACACACACACACACACACATATATATATATATATATTATATATATATATATATATATATATCCTCATTATAATCATCATCATCATCATGCGAGGAACATTGAGTATCTATTTGACTTTTTGATCCTTTTAATTTAAATATCAACTGATAATTGTATCCATTCTTTTAAGTACAGGAAACTAACAGTAATGTGAGTGCCACGGGAGACTGTGTAAACATTCATTTATTTTAGGTTTTATATTGCTCTACTCACATTTGTTTTGCACTATGATTTGGGAAAACTGAGTTTTGTATCAATTTGTTCATTCAACTATACACACATGTGTATATGTAATGAAATAATATTCATAAACTCACTAAACACATTTGCACATATAATAAATGACTATACTCGAAAGAAAATGTGTACGTCTTTGCACTGATGATGAAAAATTAATCTATTCATTAATTAAATATACATAATTCTTAATATAATCTCCTCGTTGGAAAGGCAATTACCGGTGAATTCTATCGCATCGATTAGATATTACAGTGAAAAATTAAAATTAAAATAAAGTGATCTTAGTGTTTCGGTGGTAAATCCGCACAGGCATACTGAATCTTTTTAAAAGAGGTCAAATTTATTTTTTAGCTAAAGCCACCAATATTCTCTAGTAATTGAGTGTACAATAAAAATGGTTAATGGTTTTATTGAAATAGTATCATTTCTTTTCAAACTATACAGCCTACTAATTCTGCCATCAACTAATAAATTTCGGAATTAATGTGTCCCCAAAAATGAGTACCCCCGCACGACTAGGATGTGACACAAGATTAATTTGTAAAGCAGAATTTAACAGATTTTAAATTCAGAGTTTTCCTTCTCGAACGATTGCCTAAACAAAGTTAAAGTCTATGCGAAATGCGCGCATATATATATATATATATATATATATATATATAATATATATATATATATATATATATATATAACGCGTGGTGTAAAAATTACCGTCGTAGGAAATGACCACGTAGAGACGAGTTCAAATCCTGGACGAGGCTGTTTGCACTTAGCATAGATAGATATATATATATGTTTAAATGTAAGGCTAAACAAATCCAGAAAATGCCAATCTCTGAATGTACATTTCGACCTATTAGGTCTCATCTCCCATGTCTATAACCTTGCTGATGAGACCTAATAGGTCGAAATGTACATTCAGGATTGACATTATATATATATATTTATATATATAAGAGAGAGAGAGAAAAGAGAGAGAGAGAGAGAGAGAGAAAGAAAAGATTCATCCACAGACACATGTTTCGACGTTTCCCGTTTTAAGTGTAGCTAGACTTAGCAACTACTTCAAGCCGACTCCTTTCCACTCGGCCTTCATCAGCTGCCAGTAAAAGGCAAACCTTTCATTGATAAATGCATAAATCAGTAGAAATATGTTATGATCACCATAGAACTCAAATCCGTAAACAGACGAGTATCGCCTTACGCTAAACAGTAAAAGTTCGTTAAAGTCTCCTACCAGGTTTAGGAGCATATAATAGTCATCCTAATACACCGTGTTTCGACGTTTCATGTTTAATCAGTGTGGCTAGACATAGCAACTACTTTTAGCTAGGAGCGAAACTCGACTGACTTTTCATTATATATATATATATATATAAACTGCAGTTTCTCGCCGTAGCGCGAATCCTCCGGGTATTTTTTGTCTAACCATCGTCCTGTATTTTTAACTGGGTTATACCCATTCTCAAGTCACTGGGTATGCTACATACCCTCCTTTATCCGCTACGTAATGTCAGAACGTACAAGGCAAAGCCTATGTTTGTTTTTGTGCCTACATCTATTTGTTAACTCTGATCGCGAGTTCAATATCCTCTCTGGGTCCCTGCATTCAGCTATTTTTAGTTTTTCTTGTAGGCACAGCATGCACGGGTTATCATTTCCTTTATGTGATGGTGCTTTCTTAATAATTCTCCACTTCACCTCCGGAACGCTATCATGCCTTTTTTAAAGCCCACACGTGTTTTGCGAGTGTTGTCGTTTCACTACATTTTTCATCCCTATATGATAACCTGTCTTGCGCTATTCTGTTTTTTTTTTTTTAATATTTTGCTGCGTCGCTGCTATGTAGATCTTAGTTTTCTTTGTGGTTTGTGACATTACCACTGCTTCATACACTACGTCTTTTAACAAACACTTTTTTCTGTACCGAACAGATTTGTAACCTACAATTACATTTGGTTCATTTTTATTTGCTCTTTCCCCAGGACTTTCTTGTTGTGGTTGCTAATAATTTGTGTATGTTATTCGTGCAGCTGTAGCTTATTTTTAAATTATTTTTATTAAAAAGCTTTATTAGCCAGGGCGTCCCAGAGAAGTGCTTATCGACCAGCCTTAGAAATGTTCCTGCAATTTTATTTTTCACTGCCTAATTGAAGGGTGGGTGTTAAACCATATACTATTTCTTTGCCTATATCTGTTTTCTCTTTTGTTGTAAAAATAACAGTAGTAGTATTATTGAAACAATAACTTTGTGGATGATCTGGTTCATATCTTTCCAATATTAGTGTAACTGGCTAGATTTTACGGCATGTCAACACATGTTGCGTTTATTTTTTCCAAATACGTTTAGTTTTATTCATTCTTAATGGGTATTCAGTTTCTTTTGAAATTCAATTCTTTTCAAAACACAATTTTGATACTCTTTTTTTGTCTATTTAACACATAGATTGGACTCTAAACTACGGGTCAAGGAGGACGTATGGGTATTTCACACTTCCCAGAGCTCCAATATTGGAACGTCACCATTAGATGCGGTTTAACGTCACATACAAGACATTAAGAACCTCAGTCACAGCCTTTAAGCACATATATGATAACAAGGATTGGGAGTTGGTAATAAGGGCAATAGGTTTGGGAAAATCATATAGGTACTAGGGCTCTACATAACCAGCCGATTGATCGGAAGGGGATATCTCCGATCGCCCGTCTAGCCTAAGTATAGCAAAAATAGTCCGCATCTGTGATAGTCAGTGCGGGGTATCTTCTACTTCTTGCCTTTTTTAGTGTGAGGCCTTCTTCTTTTATGGTATCTAATGATGTTCGGAGTACATAGTCTAGGCATATTATGAATATATATGGTGCTAATATAACTCCTTGTAGGACTCCAGTGGCGATGTGTCGCCATCAGGTGAGCGTACCATTGCTTTAGTGTCCTTGTAGAGCATCATTATAGCGGTAGTCATTTCTTTGGGGAGCCCGTATGCTAGTAGTATTTGTTCCATTTTCCCTATGTGTATGGAATCAAGTGCTTTAGAAAAATACGAATAGTAGCGTTGCCTCTAGATTCTTTGCTCGAATCACTTCTATGCTCCGTCATATAGTCAGGATCGTCGACACTTACCAACAGCGATATATGCAATCGCTACGCTGTCACAGTAAGAAATAAATTCGATATCCTCCAGGAGACATCCGAAAGCTCCACACCAAGCGAGGAATACAAAAACTTTGTCAGTGCTAACCTAGAAGCAGCAGCCGAGTACGTACCAACCAAACCAAGAGCCAAACACTCTGTTCCCTGGGAGACAAAAGCAGTTAGAGAAAAAGAAACGATATTTTGCTTTCCATGGACAGCCCGGCCACCAAGTATCACGATTTAGCGTGAGTGGTATTCGTTACTATGACGTTACACTCTAGTACGTTAACCACAACGCGAGCTGGATTCCACTAGAGTGTAAGTAAAGGGGGGGGCAACAGAGAAAGGTATATTTACAATGATGTCGCAGTTGAGAGGCTTTTGACGTCTAATGGTTATCAGCACAGAAAATGCACACGGATATTTATGTTCAAATCCGAGACGAGACTGTTTGCATTTCACATAGCGCTAATACCATTTGGAAAAGTATGAATCTGACTATACTCTCCCTAGTTTTGGTAAATATTATAAAGAAAACAGACAGATAAGGGTAAAGAATAGGTTAACGACACAATAACAAGGCTTATAAACAAAAAGTATTTATCATAGCAAGACGTAAGATACAATACAAATACAAAGTGTAACTTGTGTTACAAATGTGTGTGTAAGTTTTACAATGTATTACAATAGAAAATGTATGTAAGTATGAGTTGCAAAAGTCACAAATAGAAAATGTATGTAAAATGAATGAAATGTATGAATTGCTAAGTTGCGAGATAATGCTCTCGCGTGACTTATCTGAATCAGGTAGAATGTCTTGCTAGTTCGTTTGTTTGATTTTACGCATCGGCAGCAATTCCATGCTGTTCAAAAGACCTCATCGTTCCCAACGTCTATGCTGTGTGAAAACATACGTCGTGCTTCGACCAGGGTCCCAGCTGAAGAGAGCGATTTCAAGGTATCAGCCTCAAA
>CM042146.1:14248666-14251166 GCA_023376005.1 Doryteuthis pealeii
TGTGTTTATGTATATGTATTTATGCATGAATATATTTAATACATGTACATATATATGTGTAGGTGTGTTTATATATATATGTAATTATGTATATATTTAATACATGTGTATATATAAATATGTGTGTGTGTGTGTTTATATATATATATATATATGTATGTAAGTATGTATATATTTAATACATGTGTATATATAAATATGTGTGTGTGTTTATATATTTATATATGTAAGTATTATATATTTAATACATGTGTATATATGTGTTTATGTATATATGTATTTATGCATGTATATATTTAATACATGTACACACACACAGATATATATATATATATATATATATATATATATATATATATATATATATATATATATATATTAGCAATGAAATTGCTGAGCAGAATATTTATATCTGCAATTTACTGTCAACAATAAATAGATTGTCTGCTTTCATAAAATAAATAAATACATAAATAAATAAACAAAGCGTCTGCAGTATAAAAAATGGAACACAATCTGTATCGAATGTATATCGAAAACAACCCACAAATAATACTTCAGTCGAATTTTACAGGATTGTCTTTAGGGCCGGGGAAGGGGAGTGAAATTCGAATAGGAAAAAGAAATAACACGCTGAAGTTGTCTGGGTAGAATTTGGAAATATTTCTTCCTCAATTTCTTTTTAAGCTTCGTGAAAACTTGTATTTTATTTTACAAAAAAAAATATATATGCCAATAATAACTAAAAAAAAAAGATTCAACGCATAAATAATTAAAAAAACACATAAAGTAATGTTATGAATAATTTTACCTCAATTATAGTGATTCGTCAAAACATAGCAACTAAGTCTAACACCATAGATAAATTTAGTTGAAATATTTTTGTAAACAAAAAAAAAAAAATGTCAGTAAACAGTTGGAGACAGAAGAGAACCAAAGGAAATAACATATTAGTCTTCTATGCAAAGAAATATGTAAAAACGAAAACTGCAAATTATATATATATATATATATATATATATATCCTATTATAATGGAGATTGTGTGTTTTTCTGTCTGTAACCGAAACTAAATCACTACTCAAGTCACAATTCCCTTAGTTATTGACGTCACATTCACCATGAAATTATTTTAATTTTAACCTCAATTATTAATAAAATCGTTTTACATTATTAATACTGTTAACCATATCTACATATTAATAGCATGCTATTATATTTATATACACAACAAAATAGCAGTTTTCAGTGTGAACGGGAAGGCTAATTTGCATATTGATATTTAAAATGTGATTTTAATAAATATGTGCTTTGTATCATTGATTTCTAATTGTTTGGTTTTATTTTAATGAATATAAACAAAAATCTCTTCAATTAATCTTAAATGAAATCCATTAACAAGAAAAAATAACTGTCATTTTATTCTTTACTTCCTAATTTAACTAAATAGTTAAATTAGAAAAAATAACAATGAAAGACGGGAGTGATAGAAGAGTAAGTTTCAGTTGTTCTATTTTTCAATTATACTCCCTCTGTTTCAAATCTTTTTATCTGCATTCTTATTTAGTTTCATTAGCCTTTCTAATTTAATACGATATTCTATTACATTAAGACTTAAATACTTGCACCCGGAGGGTGCATATATTTGCTAGTATATGTAATGCATTTGACTACATTTAAAGATAAAAGTCCTGGAAATCCGTGCTAAAAATTTGGACATCTATGTTAGTATTGAAAAGACAATGATTACACTATAGTAACTTCAATTTCTCTCTCTCTCTCTCTCTCTCTCTCTCTCTCTCTCTCTCTCTCTCTGTCTCTCTCTCTCTCTATCACTTATTCAAATGTCTCTAACACAATAACTCTCCGTTTTCACTCTCATTCTTACTCATACATAGAGAGGGTGAGAGTAATGCAGAATGACAGAGAGGAACGGGTCAGCTGTTGACTTAATTGCTAATTACGACTAATTAAAACCAATTAAAGTTGAATTTTTTTTTCAAACCATAAGTAGTCCTGAAACCAAGGAATATTTCAGTATAAATTTTGTGTCAATAACATGAATAGAAAATAATCCTTAGGGAAAAGAAAGGTGTTTCTCTCAGCTTTAGTATAATATATATATATATATATATATATATATATATATATATATATATATATATTGTTGAAAATGTTTAAATATTTGTTTTAAAAAGTGTCCGATTCTCTAGTTAATGAATGACAATTTAAAATATAAGATTTTAAAATGTTTATAATAACAAATAGCTAATACTAACCGTGATCCTGTGTTCCACGCTCATCTGACACTTAATCTTCAGATATATATCTTTGTTATGTGACGTTGTCATTTCTGAATTTATTTTTGGTATATTATTAATGTGTGCATGTGTAGAGGTAAAAATAAAGGCTCTTAGACGATGAAAATCTTGAGAGAAATGTTAAAGAAAAAGATATATTTATTCAATATATTCTTCCTTGTATCCCTTTTCATAATTCCT
>CM042146.1:14258666-14301166 GCA_023376005.1 Doryteuthis pealeii
CAGCGTTATTTCGCCGCAGCTAATGAGACATTGGCCATGTCTGTTAACGATTGCAATGGTCTTTATGTCCAACTGATTACATTACTCCTGCGCCAATTGGCATTATTAATGAGAGCCATTAAAGCCTGGCAACGGTTTATTATAACGAAATGATTGGCTTCGATTAGTTATAAAGGTGAAGATAGAAACAGCGATGTACACCGCAGACGGCCGTCTAAATCACTGGTAATGAACGGAAACTGCCACAAATGCCAGAAATAAAATCAAAGACTTAATATGGAGTGGCTTTTGAATTGGCATATATAATATATATATATATATATATATATATATATATATATATATATAGGGCTAGGCGTGGAAAATGATGATTCAGGATCCGATGCAAAGTGTATTGCATGTAGACTGAATGTATACGAGTGTCACCCGGTATATGCAAGACTTTTTATAACAACTGAAATAGTGTATATATATATATATATATATAATATATATATATATATATATATATATATATATATCTTATTATAATGGAGATTGTGTGTTTTTCTGTCTGTAACCGAAACTATATTACTACTCAAGTCACAATTCCCTTAATTATTTACGTCAAATTCTCCATGATTTCATTCTTTTAAACCTTCAGTTATTAATAAAATTGTTTTACATTATTAATACTGTTGACCATATCTACGTACTAATAACATGCAATTGTATTTATAGATACAACAAAATAGCGGTTTGCGGTGTGAACGGGAAGGCTAATTTGCATATTGATATTAACAAATCGAATTTAATAAATATGTGCTCAGTATTATTGATTTCTAATTGTTTGGTTTTATTTTAATGAATATAAGCAAAAATCTCTTCAATAAATCTTCAATGAAATCCATTAACAAGAAAAGATAACTGTCATTTTATTCTTTACTTCCTCATTTAACTAAATAGTTAAATTAGAAAAAATAACAATGAAAGACAAGAGTGATGGAAGAGTAAGATTCAGTTGTTCTATTTTTTTATTATACCCACCTCTGTTTCAAATCTTTTTATCTGCATTCTTATTTAGTTTCATTAGCCTTTCTAATTTAATACAATATTTTATTACATTAAAACTTAAATACTTGCACCCGGAGGGTGCATATATTTGCTAGTATAAGTAAAGAAATGACAAAAGACTTAGTGATTTAGCATTATAGTCTATGTTATGCCTTTTGTTATTTCTTTAGATTATATATATATATATATATATATATATATATATATATATATATATATATATATATATATATATAATAACAACTTTTTCATAACAACTGCAATAGCGTGTAATATATATATATATATATATATAAGTAAAGAAATGACAAAAGACTTAGTGATTTAGCATTATAGTCTATGTTATGCCTTTTGTTATTTCTTTACTTATATATTTATATGTTATGTATTTATTATTCCTTTACTTATATATTTGCTCTGTGACTCTAAAATTAAGAGCACACATTGAGCTCACAAACTGCGACTTGTTTTTTTTAAATAAAACTCTTGTGTCGTAAGGAAGATTTCTTCTCTGGACTTTTGGATTATATATATATATATATATATATATATATATATATATATATATATATATATATATCATGAACATTTTTATACTTATTATACACTTTTTATATATTTTTACATCAAACTCTTTTGAGTTTTATTATGGATTAAAATGCTTCTGATTTTTTAAATAAAAATAATTTTATTTTTAACACAGACTACGCTTTAAAAAAAATTCAAGTATCGAATACTAACCTTCGTTTCTACCACTCCTTCTATCGGTTATTTATCCCGTCCTTCGTTCATATGTTGCACTTGATGAAGACCGATCTATTAAAACGGTCGAAACAGATTTGCCAGCAAAATATTAACACAATTTGTTTTTTCAAACATGTTAAATTCACATATATATATATATATATATATATATATATATATATATATATATATATGATGAGAGTAAACTTGTCTTAGATATTTAGCTAGTTTCAGAACCACAATATCACTGACGTACATTTGCCAGCGCGCCCCTAATATTCGTCGAAGGCACTGCTCGTGATAGTGTTCGAGACGTTTGAGATGTTTCCTGAACGTAGTCCAAGTCTTGCAAGCTTATAGAAGAACAGATAGAACACATGCAATATAAAACTTGACTTTTTACAAAATTGAGATCCCACGACAGCTCTACAACCTTCTGTGTAATTTTTCAAAAAGCATCACTTGCCTTGCTGATCCGTAAGCAGATCAGGTCATCAAGGGTACTAGTCATGTTTAGCGTGCTATCCATAAAGACAAACTTAACTATAACCGCTAACTTATTTTAAAGCAAACAATATGAACAATCTATTTGAAAATGTCAACATAGAGTACATTCTGTGATCATCAGGAGAAAAGTTTTTTTTTTTTTAGAAAGCTTCTCAAATATGCACTATTTCGATTTTTCAGGCTGTTGTCCTCGTCTTTTTTGTTATATTGTATCAAGTATTTTTATCGAATACGAATAATTTTTTAACATGTCTATTTGACCCCCAGATGGGACGCTAACAAGTACCACCAATCAGGACCAGAAAAGACCTGGAAATAATGGTAATAAATAAGTACCCATACTCCCCAAATCCCTAGAACTGTAACTACACCATTAAGAACGTCTTACTGTCATATTCAGGACGCCTATTATTTTTTTTTACTTCTTTGCAGGGGATAACCATGAATTGCTAATTAGAATCCTTCAATCCTTTCTAAATAGAAAATGGACTCGTCGACGCGAGTTCGAATCCTGGACGAAGCTGTTTGTATTTCGCATAGCACTAATATTCATGGGAATGGTGTGCATCCACATACTTTCCCTTTTGCTGTGGGTAAATAGTAAATATGTCAACATAGAGTACATTCTGTCCTTTTTGAGGGAAATAGAATTATAGCATAGAATATAGACATGCACTTAATCAATACCATACAACATAATCCCCATTGGTGTTAACGCATTGACAAAATCAATTAATAAAAAAGTATAAATATAAATACACAACATATATTACTTCCTAACCGTTAGGCATAACATAACCCCAGACGAGTTGATATGCCGTTAACATCAATCAATAAACCAACTAACTATACTACAAAATAAAATAGCGTACTCATTAGAATCCTGGAAGCATATACTCATAATATATTTAATAAATTTAGAATAATTCCAGTTCTATGGATAAAATAGTTTTATAAAAACAAATAAAACACAAAAAATAACTTCATACCGAGATTGTATCTGTAGATTTCTTTATCTGAATGACGATAGTCCTGTATCATATGAATATATATATATATATATATATATATATATATATATATATATATATATATATATATATATTTACCATTGACATGCACGACGTGACACAAGGTCAATTCGGTTTAACTGATTTGAATTCAGAGTTTTCCTTCGCCTAGGCTGGTTGCCTAATCAAGGTTAAAGACCCCTGTCTTCCCTAACATTTATCTATAGCTGGAGGGAGAATAGTTGGATGCATACATTTTGCAGGAGTATTAGTTCTATCTAAATGCAAAGAGCCTACTAGACGAGAACATTTCCAATAATAACGAATATTACACCACGTGCTTCCATCGTCTTTATGCTCCAGGGAGAGCCTTCCATATTTCCACCTGTCTATGTCCTTTGCTTACCGTCCATGTGATCCAGGAAAAGCTATTCGATTATGTTAACTATCATCTCAGCTTAAAAATTGTCAATCTAGCTCTTCTCAGATGAATCACTTTGACTTTCACGTCTACGACTCATCCTAGGCATTGTAGTCAAAGATCGTTTTCGAGTGGTAAATTATTAAGTCATATGACTTTTGTCTCCGATCTTGACAACACGGAGTATAAACAAGCTCTGAAGATGATTTTTATAAAATCGAAATATTTTTCAATATCAGCAATGAATATGTTATAAAATGTTTTCACTTTAACAGCATTTTGTAGTGTTTTCATAGCCCTTTATCTATACACATACCGTCGGATTCATTTCCTTTCTTTTAACTTATATATATATATATATTATATATATTATATATATATATATAAGAATGGAAATGAGTAACCTACACGAGTTTCATAGGTTACTCCTTTCCATTGTTAAAATAAATTTATGCTCTACATTGTATTGAGCACTTTGTATTTGTTTTTTCTCAACCTTAACCTCTGGATATTGTGCGCTTCCAACGATCGTTCTTATACCCACCGGTAAGTTAATACTTATACATATACAAATATATATGTATATATATATATATATATATATATATATATATATATATATATATATATATATATATATATATGAATGATATTTAACGTTGATATATATACATATGCATGATATATTATTTTGAATAGAAATATATGTAACTTCGTATATGTGTGTAATTTTATAAAAATGAATGTTGATATTGAAATATGTGAAAAGTCATACTTCCAATTTTCCTCATCTATAAACCGGTAGAACATTCGATTCAGAATTACAAGGTTTCAAGTTCAATATCGGATGTCACAAATACACCACATGACTAGCACAGTTTGAATCTTTGCAGCAAAATGGGGAATTTGATGGTAGATGCGGTGCTCCACTTCAGACGCAGAAACATTATCCTTGTTCCAATGAAAATGGGATAGACTCCCTCGCTCTCCACCAGATACCGATATTAGGCCACTGAAAAGACTTTTTGATTTCTGGTACTGATCGAGAGCGTTCTGTGCCTCGTGATTAATGATATATTTATTTCGACTTACCGTTTACAATGTTGCTTTGATAAAGAGCTGTTCATATGGTCGAAACAGATTTCTGTCAGCAAAAGTTTTAACATCTGTTTTTTCTACAAACTTTCTACATATATATATATATATATATATATATATATAATATATATATATATATATATATATATATATATATATATGTAGAATTAAACAAAACACACATCTGTTTAACAATTTTATTTTTGATCTTTTCCAATTTTCTGGCCAACTTTTTAATTAACCGAAAATACACACATTTTGCACAAAGAAAAAAATAAACAAAAACTCCAAATACTGGAAGCTTTATACATAAAACAATACAGACCGTCCTTGAACAAAATTAATTTCCAATGCAGTACACACATTCTAAAATGCCTATAACACCTTTCTCACCAATTCTTCTCCTTCCAGCCTCCACATTAATATAAAACATTTTTTTTAAATTTAAAAAACTGGAATACATCACCCCTGATGATGGCGCTTCGAAGTGCCGAAAGTACTCGGGAACTGAACTTTGGTGGACTTATCCATCAATTCCACCCAGGCATTAAAAAGTTGGCCAGAAAATTGGAAAAGATCAAAAATAAAATTGTTAAACAGGAGATGTGTCTTTTGTTTAATTCTACATGTATAAATGAAAGAATGCTGCCCAAATACACACACACACACACACATACACACACATATATATATATATATATATAATATATATATATATATATATATATATATATATATATATGAATTGGTTTTCTTATCCCATCTATAACCCTAATAAGAATTAGAAAAACCTAATTTTTAGCATGAAAATAAATTTATCATCCAAGCAAGAATATATCGTAATACCCAGATTATTCTTGGTGAATCTTCAAACCGATAAAGATTTTTTTTCATGCATCGTTGCATCGTTTATCAAAAGTAGCGAGGAATCCAATAAGAATAACTCGTTCGGAATTCAACATCAAAACTTTTACTCCCTTCCGCTCCGTGCCAGCCCTCACTTTAGAAAAACCAAAACCCAAATTAGCAACGACAGCGCGTTAGGCCGTTGTACTTTCTTTTTTTTATTGAAGAAATTGGTTTCCTTGCTCTCCTCCGATCAGCCAATAGTGGCATTCACTGCTGCCTAAAATGAGAGAGAAAACTAGAACGTTCACCTTTTGACCACATGTCCTTCGACAACGCGTCTCCTTTGCTTGCTCTCTAATAAACTAACCTGATAATGATTAGTGTTGACTTGTCTTTAGGAATTTATTAGTTTTCGTCTTTCGCCTTTCCAGACCTTGACCTTCCAACTCGTAGGCGTCTCGGCTCAAACATTTACTCGCGCCGGCTTGCCCAGAGGTTTAGAATCGTATATAACCAAACATCACACTCCACTTTTACAAATCTGCTTACTCATCCAATGCTAATTGTATTAAAAGATTTTTTTTTAAATATGGATTTTTATTTTGCACTTTTGTTCAAATGTGTTCTGATAGTGTACTGCTCAAAAGAAATATAGAAACTACCGTCCATAAGAAATGGACTTGCACATGGTAAGTGTTTTTATCAGAGATTACATGGGTTATTTAAGGCCCAGGGTAAGCGAGATCGAGATTGGTTGACTTTAGCGGCATATCAACCTGTCTAGGGTTATTTCAAGGTTTGATTTACACGTATTTACGTTCATTGTGTCTAGATATATTTATTATAATGGAGATTGTGTGTTTTTCTGTCTGTAACCGAAACTATATTCCTACTCAAGTCACAATTCTCTTAGTTATTGACATCACATTCTCCATGATTTTATTTTTATCTAAACCTCAATTATTAATAAAATTGTCTTACATTATTAATACTGTTAACTATGTCTACATACTGACAACATGCAATTATATTTATATATACAACAAAATAGCGCTTTACAGTGTGAACGGGAAGGCTAATTTGCATATTAATATTAAAAAAATCGAATTTAATAAATATGTGCTTAGTATTATTGATTTCTAACTGTTTGGTTTTATTTTAATGAATATAAGCAAAAATCTCTTCAATGAATCTTAAATGAAATCCATTAACAAGATAAAATAACTGTCATTTTATTCTTTACTTCTTTTTATAACTAAATACTTAAATTAGAAAAAATAACAATGAAAGACGAGAGTGATGGAAGAGTAAGTTTCAGTTGTTCCATTTTTTATTATACTTCCTCTGTTTCAAATCTTTTATTATACTCCCTCTGTTTCAAATCTTTTTATCTGTATTCTTATTTAGTTTCATTAGCCTTTCTAATTTAATACAATATTTTATTACATTAAAACTTAAATACTTGCACCCGGAGGGTGCATATATTTGCTAGTTATTATAATGAAGGTTATGTGTCTATCAGCTTGTACCCAAAACTACATCACCACCAACGTCACAATACCCTTAGTTATTTACGTAATATTCTAAATGGTTATTAAGTAATTATTAATTAATCTTAATCAGCATCTCATTTATTAAAAAAATGTCTATTTAGGTCTACCTGAGATTGATTTACCTCAAAACAGCCCATATTATTAATGAGTTGAAAAATCCTGCAATGTGTGTAATTTTGTTATTTATGAGTAATATTTTAAAATCCTGGGCAGCCGAGGTCGTGACTGATTGATATACTCATGCAAACCTGTGTAGGGCTATATTATGGTTGGATTTTTGATAGTCAAGTACATTGTATATTCATACTTACATAATCTGTGTGTAGAAAAAGAAAGAAAAGATACGAACTATTTAAACAAAAATGAGTTAATTCTTGATAGTGAAATCTACTTTATAATGTCTCGGTTTATGCAAGCTTCATCAGGACATGTGGTGAAATCCAGTGTGGAGATGGTGGATTACTTGCGAAATAATCAGTATAGTTATTTCTTAATTTATTTTTTTGCATACGGTCCTATCAAATGCGAATGAGTTTTAAACATATCTATTTGACACATACATGGTAACCTAATTGTAGTTATTTCCTAACCGGTTCGCCACAGCAGAATGTGTCAGAAGGTCGCAAGTATCATCCATTCAGTTTGGATTGAACTTGCGCGTCAGACTGGACCTGAGACTAATGTTAATGAGATAGTACTCTACATTCCCAGAGCTCCGGAATTGGAACCTTACCACCAGGTCCAGTGTAACGTCATCTCCAGGGCACTATAACCCCAAGGCACCACCTTCTTCGCTGTTTAAAACAAACAGCAACAATCGCCTTTTAACTGTATTTACACATATATATATATATATATATATATATATATATATATATATATATATATATCCTTGCGGAGAGAAAAAACCCGGCAGAGAGTTTGATTGTAAAAATATACTACCAAACATCAACCAGGAAGAAAAAACTTTTTGAAAAAAGAAAAGACCAGATATTCGTACCAACAAAAATAATCTATTGGTATAGTACAAAAGAAAAAACAATTTATGTATATATATGTATATAAGATATATATATCATATAACCGCTAGGAGAAGCTAATTTGTAAAAAGTGCTCGATACCTAAGTAGAGCCAAGTAATAAAGATAATCTACTGAGTCAGACGAACCTACTATTAGTTTCGCATAAAGCTCTTCAGGGCTAAAATCTGACGATAGAGTCAGATTTTAGCCCTGAAGAGCTTTGTGCGAAACTAATAGTAGGTTCGTCTGACTCAGTAGATTATATATATATATATAATATATATATATATATATATATATAGAGAGAGAGAGAGAGAGAGAGAGAGAGAGAGAGAGAGAAAATACACTGCAATATTTATGAGTAGATAGTGCTCAGTAGGGGTAACAGAGCGTGTATATATGAGATAGTGTAGCGTAGAGATGAATCCAACAGCATTTGGTTACTGACAGGTTTACACCTATGCGATTTCCAATCCTAGTGACTATCGGATTTTAAACAGCAATTGGACACATGGCCTAGTGGATAAGGTAGTTAGGTTAAGACAGTTCTAAGTGAAAGTTATCTCTGGATCCTGAGTTCAATCCTGAGTAGAGGCAGTTGGAAAAATAATTAACACAACTCCTACCCCAGATATGGTTACCGGAATGAGAACAGGATACCCCCGTGGACTAAATAAAGGGTTAGATTCAAAGTTCCGTGATGGCTCCCGATTACGACAAGAAAGTTCCCGAGTTCGACAAGAAATACCTGAAGAAGGCCGGAGGGCATATCGGCCGAAACGTTGTACAAATAACAATGAAGATGGGGACAATAGTCCGAATAACTACTAATCTGCAAGCCTCATCTCAAACATTCAGAGAAATAATAATATTCCAATACGATCAATGATCTGTCCATAGTAATCCATGAATTTGCTATGCCTATTTTGACATACTAAAAAGTGTCAAAATATCACACACGGTACAGCAAGCTTGGAAGCATATTCTCAGGAAAAAACTTCCTAATTCAAATCTATTCCATTCCTAACGGGAAAAATATTGATTGATTAATTCTAACGGCATTTCAAAGCATCTAGGGTTATTTTATGTGTATTGTTGTAAGCTTGCACTAGCACCGGATTAGCTTCCAGATGATCACGCTTTGTAGCTAGGAAGAGAATCAGATTAAAAGCGGAACATCAACAACGACGCTCAAATTTAACAAATACTTGGAGAAGAGAGAAAGATGGCAATTGAAAAGAGCGTGAACCGTAGCTAGTCAATACAGTTTGGCGTCTGTTTGGACTCTATAAATATACATATACACACATATATATATGCATGTATATACACACACATATATATATATAAATATACATCTATATACAAACACACACATACACATATATATAAATATACATGTATACACACACACATACATATACATAAATATACATGTATATACACACATACATATACATAAATATACATGTATACAGACACACACATACATATACATAAATATACATGTATACACACACACATATATACATGTATACACACACATATATATACATGTATACACAAACACATATTCCTACATGTATATTCACACGTATATACATGTATATACACACATATATACATATATACACACACACACATATATATATATATATATATATATACACACATATATACACACACACATATATACATGTATACACACATATATATATACATGTATATACACACACACACACATATACATGTATACACACACATATATACATGTATACACATACACATATATACATGTATATACACACACATATACATGTATACACACACACATATATACATGTATACACACATATACATGTATACACACACACATGTATACACACATACACACACACACACACACACATATACACACATACACACACACACACACACATATATATATATATATATATATATATATATATATATATAAATTACTTATGTATTCCGATCTTTTACGTTATATATAAGTAATGGTGTGCAAATAACAATTTGGCACAGATATTCTTCTACCTTTCTGTGAGATCACAACATCAGTGATCAAGTACATTCATTGCAAATATAATGGGAAGCTTTGATTTTACTGCAGACCAACTGATCATTTTCTATTTTTAGTGAATCACTGTAAATTGTTTGATAATATGCCACATACTGAGATTTATTGCTTTGCTATTATTTGGATGACATTATATTTTTCATATTTCCCTCTAATCTCATTGATGTTGTAGATTTGTTTTATGTAGGTGGCGTATATATATAGATATATATATATATATATATATATATATATATATATATATATATATATATGTAAAAATGGAATTGAATCCGACAATATGAGGAAGAATGAATAAAGAAAAGAAAGTACAGAATAGATTATAAAAGATGAATTTAATCAATATCACTTACACATGTGTTTCGGTCAGTTTATCTTTGTGTACACGATTCAAACTATTATTATCATTAAATAAACAAATGAAATGAAATAATAATAATAATAATAGAAAAATGTGAAAATATTCCGTACACAGAGAAAATTCGACCTTCATCAGAGTGAAATTTTATTTTGAATTTTATTTTATTTTTCAAAATAAAATTTCACTCTGATGAAGGTCGAATTTTCTCTCTGTACGGAATATTTTCACATTTTAAAAAAATTCATTTAAATAGAAATGCCATAACTTGACTACTTCAGTTCCAGTGATCTTTTGAAAAAGAGATTTTATCTCGAAAATTCAAGAATAAAATACAGGTTAACACACAACACCATTGTTACCGTATTTCTTTTTCTTTACATCTGCATTGTATTAGCCTTCTAAATCAACCTCCTAACCAATATTTAAAGTAATTATACTAAGAATAGTTCCCTAGAAGAGCATTAATTCATTTTATGTACTTTTTCAGTAAAACTTTGTACCAAAAATTTTATATATTGTTTACATAAAGGTAAACTAAACGTATTTTCTGTGCAGGTATCCTTAAACATGTTAAGTAATAACACAATCACCCAAATAATAAGCGAATATAGATAACAAGGATATCGACAATACAAGCCTATACACGACTAGGCTTGAAGATTAGTATTATCTGCGTTATTCGGACTATTGTCTCCATCTTCATTGTTATTTGTACAACGTTTCGGCCGATATGCCCTCCGGCCCTCTTCACAACTCCTACCCCAGCTATGGTTAGCGGAATGAGACAGGATATCCCCGTGGACTAAATAAGGGTTAGGTTCAAAGTTCCATGATGGCTCCCGATTACGACAAGAAAGTTCCCGAGTTCGAATAGAAGGTTACCGAGTCGCGAAGGTTCCCGAGTCCGACAAGAAATACTTGAAGAAGGCCGGAGGGCATATCGACCGAAACGTTGTACAAATAACAATGAAGATGGGGACAATGGTCCGAATAACGCAGATAATACTAATCTTCAAGCTTCATCTCAAACATTCAGAGTAATAGTTTGGAAAGGTAATCCACTGGGTATTGAGCATGACACTAAAATTTGACCATACAACCAAACGGTACATGCATAAACTGGAATCCGTTCTTGAGAAGGAAACGCATAAAATCCTATGGGAATTTAAGGTACACACGAATCATCTTATCCTAGAGTTTGACCTGAAGGGATAAAAAAAAAACCATCAGAATAGGCACAAAACTAACCATTTAAATGTTATTAATCATTTCTGATGTTTTCATAGCAAGTTTAATAAGTGGGAAAATCTTAATGTGGAACTGCATATATGACAATTTTTTAATGGACTACATGGAGCAAAATAACTGTCAGCTTTGTTCAGGATTTGAACTCGGGTCGACAAATCCATTTCCTACCACGCGAACCATTGCAGAACGCACCTCCAGCTTTTGCTCCATATAGTTCTTATTCAATGGCTGAACGGAAACACTAAGAGCATAAAATTGCAAAAGTTTAACTGGTGTGGTAGCTTCGTTTCTGAGCACAGAACAAAACTAATTTTGGTACAAATAATGTTCAATATATGTAATATAACAATTTTAAAAAATGTCATATATTTAGTGCCACATTGAGATCTTTCCCACTTATTGTTTTTTGCAATGAAAAACTCAGAAATCATTAATAACTTTAAAAATGGTTATATTTGTGCCAATTCTGATAGTATGTTTGAATTCCCTTGGCCAACAAGCATTTATAAACCTATTTTTAGGAGTAGGGAAACTCTATAACTCATTTTACAGACAAAAATAGATTTCAAAAGGACACTATTTTTGCGGCTCTTCCAAATCTTTCGAGTTTAAAATCGACATAACTCGGACAATTTTCGGAATTAGAAGCTCAAATTTTGGGAATGGTCTTATTTTTTTTATTTTTTATTAGCATATATTTAGGAAGTATGCATATTATAATGGTTATCACTGCAGGAAATGGAATCGGCAACCTGAGTTCAAATCCTGGACAAGGCTATACACACTTCAATTTGTCCTTATGCCCTTGAGATAGGCCTGAGTCCATCCATTCTCCACTCTCCGAGGGTGAAATAGTAAGACAGGTTGGGTTATTCAGACTTTGTTAGTCAACCAGTCTATGAGAAGGAAAACCAGCTTTACTCTACTTAAAATTTTACCTTTTGCCTATGGCAGTGGGGTTGGGTAAAAACATACATTTATATAGAAGATTACAAATACAGTTTTGGAGTGAAAAAACTGAACCATTTCTTATTACTGCCACAAATTTTAATGAAATTTCAATGGTTTTGACACACATAGGAAGTGATTCTTTCCCTTGTTTATTGTTGTCAAAATAGGTGTAGCAAAATATCATAATTTTCAAAAAAGAAAATTCTCAGAAAAAAATACTTACTTTAACAGTCCATATCTTGACAAAATTTCAGAAAAAAATGTAAGCGGGGGAGTGACAATTTTACCTTTTTTTCTGGATGATTGGACATGGAATCAGCAAGTAGTATTTGTCTCATACCCGACTTGTATGGACTGGGCACAAGGCCTCGTTTTAATGTGGGCCCACCCACAAGCCGAAGCTCATGGATGGGAAAGAATAAAAATTGCGTCGATCGCCGCGGCATTCCCCCTCAAGGGGTAGGGGGCTCAGACGCTGGGCAATAAACCCAGCCATGCCCCTTTAAATCAAGGGGGCAGGTATTGCCTGGGGGGATAGCCCCCTGGAATCGACGCTATTATTTGTACTTTACCCTGATCCAATGGCCGAGGCAAACTGGAACCCCGCCCCGAAGGATGAGTGCAAGGTCAGGAGACCCTACACATGCAATTAGCAAGTGTTTGAAACAATAATTAGATTAAGATGAAGTGGTTGCTAAATTTAAATTAGAAAAAGAAATATGTTGCCTTCAAAATTTTGATAGAAAACTTATTTATAATAAAACCTTATTTTTTTAAAGTGCCGAAAGTGTTATTAAAATCGGATAATTATCCTATTAGTTTCGATTTTTTAAATTTGTTTAAGTTCGAGCGTTTTTTAGATTTCGACACCATTGTTCATATTTACTGTTGTGGTAAGCGAGAATACTCAGGTGATTTTAAACCACGTGATTTTCATCAATGTCCTATTGATACGAAAATGGAAGGGAAGTGCCTTTGGGAAAATTTGATTTAAGCTTGTTGAAGCTAACAAACGTGTTCTGCTTACCAATGCTATAAGACTGTCAATTCTCGAACAACTATTAATGACGAAACTGCGTAAAGCTATTTAAACGAGTCGAATTAAGCAAAACCTTTCAACTGACTAGATTACAAACTTCCACCAGGTGGCGCTTATAATATTTTCATTTTTTTTTTATTTGTCTATATATATGATTCAAATTATTAAAAAAGAGTTAAATATCTAGATTAAAATAATTGCTGCCTGTGAGAGTCGAAAGATCAGTAATAGAGATTCATATAATTGCGTTCCTAATCCCAAGTTAAAAATATACTTTTAAAGAATACTTTAAAAAATAAAATAAATCTAATAAAATAAAACCATTAGCATACAATTAAACTTTTAAATACACGATTTTACGCGATAGCTATATACCCTTACCAACCCCTCCGCACGAGCAGGATACGACACAAGGTCAATTTCTTAAGCGGAGTTCAACAGGTTAAAATTCATAGTTTTCCTTCTCCTAGACCGGTTGCCAAACTAAGATTAAAGAGCACAGTCTGTCCTACTATTTACCCATAACTGGAGTGAGAGAAGGACCCATACCTTTCCCAAGGGTATTACGGCTAAGCAAAATTAATTATCACGTCCAGGATTTGAACTCGGGGCGACGATTCCATTTCCCATGTCTTTGACCATTACAGCACGCGCTATAAGTAAATGCTGGTCTGATTGATTGATTGATCTTACCGACACGTCAATCCGTCCAGATACGCTACACTATCCGGGTAGTCCCCGTGGTATAGCTTTTGTTTGTTTTGTTTTGTTTTACGGCATATCAACCTCGATGGGTCATTTAATGCCGACAAAGTTTTGAAATAAGTTCATTCTTAATGCATAATACAATTTTTTTTATAAACTCATGTTTTTCTATTTAACCCATAGATGGGACCCTAACAGGTACTACCACTCCGGGTCAGAGTGGACCAGGGAGCAATGGTGATGAAGGGGTGCTCCACCTTCCCCAAACCTCCAGAACTGGAAGCTCACCATCAGATAGAGTTTAACGTCATTCCCAGGACATGTAGACCCGCAGCCACCGCCTTCTAGCACCCATATGATAAAAAGGGTTTGGGGCTTGCCATAAGGGCAATAGGGTTGGGAAAATCATATAGGTGCTAGGGCTTGACGTGACCAGCCGATTGATCGGAGGGGGCATCTCCGACCGCCCGTCTAGCCCAAGATAGGGCCAAAGTGGAGTATTGCATGTCATGAACTGCTCATCCACCTGGGCTCTATCTTTAAGCATCACGGGTCGCCACCCACGGCCAACAGGTGGCCCCATTGGGGGAGTCTCACCCCTCTGCAGAGGTGCAGTCGGTGCATTCTATCGCCCCAGCCGACAGGGCGTATGGTATAGCGTGTACCATGCTGGACAGCAATATCGCAGTAAGCAGGTTCGAATTACAATAGCGCTATTACGTCACTTTCAGACTGATACCATTGGTAAATATATGAAACCCTCGTCATCCCCAAATATGGGCTCTACAGTAACGCTGCTGTTCTGCTACAAAGTAAGTTGTTGCATTAACTAACCCATGAAGTTTCATATGCCATTGGGCAAATAAACCAAACGATCCAGAGCTCCAGAATCGGTGTCTCACCACCAGATGATGTTTAGTGTCACCCTCAAGTTTGGAAGGGAGAGGTCTTATCCCTCTCCAGGGGGTAAATTGAAAAGTCCAACATAAACAGACAAATTGTAGATAGATATAAACCTAGAAATATGTATTATCTGCGTTATTCGGACTATTGTCCCCATCTTCATTGTTATTTGTATAACGTTTCGACCGATATGCCCTCCAGCCTTCTTCAGGTATTCATTGTCGGACTCGGGAACCTTCTCGGACAAGAAAGTTCCCTAGTTCCAAAAGAAGGTTCCCGAGTATGAGAAGCTTCCCGATGGGGACAATAGTCCAAATAACGCAGATAATACTAATCTTCAAACCTCATCTCAAACATTCAGAGAAATACTGGAAATATGTATTTACCAACTTCTTTGCACGAAGAGGATGTGACACAAGGTTATTTTTAAGAGGGGCTTACTAGGTTTGAATTCAGAGTATTCGTACTCCTAGACTAGTTGCCGTACTATGGTTGAAAAGCCTAGTCCATCCTGCCATTTACCCATAGTTGGAGGGAAAATAGTTAGATTCATACCTTTCCCAAGTGTATTAGTGCCATATGAAATGCTGTCAGTCTGTCTAGGATTTGAACTCGTATCGTCGAATCCATTCCTTTGATAGCAACCATTATACCACGGGCACTTCCTGGAAATAATCGAAGTGAATACAACGAATTAAGCCAGCTAAATATGAATTATATATCTCTTCTATGAGTAACGCACTGTATGAAGTATTAGAATAACTCAGTTAACCATCAGGTTTTTTTTTCCTCCCGAAGTAGCATCTGTTCCGCATCTAAAGGCGTAAAAAGGATGGGTTTATTGGTTGGCGCCTGAGGCACCACACAAGAGGAATGCCGACAGAACTCAACTATTTTTGCACCCCGACAGGCTGGCTTTCAGCTGTGTCCCCGCATTAAAACCTACTCGGTGTCACATTCCGACATCGTTTAGATAAATAAGTATATGAAACATTTATGGGTCTTTGGGAATATTATAAATTGGAATCTTCGAAAAAGATTTAGATTTGACGATAGTGATAAATAGTGTAACCAAAAACAATAAACTTACAAAATACACACACATTATATATATATATATATATATATATATAGAGAGAGAGAGAGAGAGAGAGAGAGAGAGACAGAGAGAGAGAGATAGAGATAGACAGAGAGAGATAGAGAGAGTGAGAGAGAAAGAGAGATAGAGAGAGAGAGAAAGAGAGAGAGAGAGAGAGAGAGAAAGAGAAAGAGAGTAGAGGTGCCTGGCATAATGGATAGGGTCGTATGTAATGTACTCGTCGATACGAGTTCAAATCCTAGACGAAACTGTTTGCATTTCACATAACGCTAATACCCTTGGGAATGGTATGAATCTAACTATACTCTCTCCAGCTTTGAGTCAATAGTAGGGCAGACTGGGTTCTTCAACCTTTGTAAGGCAACCTGTCTAGGAGAAGGAAAACTCTGAATTCAAACCTGTTAAACTCCGCTTAACAAATTGACCTTGTATCACTTTCTGGTCGTGTGGAGGGATATATAATATATATATATGTATGTATGTATATATATATATATATATATATATATATATATGATAGATAGATAGATAGATAGATAGATATGCTTCCAACTGGTAGAGCTCTCTGAGGAGGAATTCATACAAAGCAAGGCTCTCCTATTAAACGGATATGACCTCTCACTGGTGACCTTGACATATATACATATGTATGTATTTCTCAGTTAAATTTTCATTCGCTTGTAGGCGTTGATGACGGTTAAGATTCTGACTTATGATAAACAGGTTAGTTTCCTGTCTTGCTGGAGGTAGCCAGTGAAGTGTAGCAAACTGAGGAGGTGTGATACATCGCAACACGATCTTTGTGAATGATATAATTCGTATATATTTAGAAAAAAGGCACATGACTAAATTTTTGCCATAGTATCTGAATGTTTGAGATCAGGCTTGAACATTAGTATTATCTGCGTTATTCGGACTATTGTCCCCATCTTCATTGTTATGTTCAAATTTCCGTGATGGCTCCCGATTACGACAAGAAAGTTCCCGAGTTCGAAAAGAAGGTTCCAGAGTTCGAAAAGGTTCCTGAGTCCGACAAAAAATACCTGAGGAGGCCGAAGGGTATATCAGCCGAAACGTTGGACAAATAACAATGAATATGGGGACAATAGTCCGAATAACGCAGATAATACTTTTTTGCCATAGTATCTGAAAAACTCTCCCTGTTAATATGTTGACCTAAATTTCGTTTCGAACTCGATACACATAATTTGCTACAGTATCGATTCGTAAATAAATATACAAGTAACTACTACATTTATAGTATTTCAGAACGTTTTAATGTTTACAAAATATGTGTTTGCTTCGCTGTAACTATGACAACCGATGACGTGAAAAGCGAAATGAATTGACGAATAATTAGCTGTTCACTATATTCTTCAAGGGTGAGACACCAATAGAAAAGTAACCGTTGTATTATCATTTGCTCGTCTATGCGAAGACACCAGACTGGCACAGTGGAGGTGTGCCGCGATTAAAACTCAGAGGTCCGTGGATCGAATATACGCACGGTTCGGTTGGGGGATTTTTTCTAATATATTTTATTCTGTTGGTCAAGAAAATTCTACTTTGTTATTTTTTTTTTAATTATTCAACTTAAAACTCGGCTATTTTAATGTCTAAAAAATATAAAGTATACTCTCAAGTTCGTAGATCGAAACTAGCTCTGCTACGCTTTTTTTTTTATTTTTTTTTTTTTTTTTCACTTTTGAAAAAAATTGTTTAAATACAAAATAATCGGCCCCTGTTTAAACTATTTTGACTGTTAAAATAGTTTTTATTACTTTTAAGGATCAATTAATTTCTAACTTTAAAGCATTAATTTTTAATTGTGTAAGTTTTAGTTTCGAATGCCACCGTCTCTCTCTCTATGAGTTGCTTGGTTCTAGTAATAAAACGCACAAAGAGCATGAATAACGATAGGCTGTAAAATATGGCGAAGTTGTGTACCGTAGTGGTATATTTTCACGGTACCAAAATGATATAAGTAACGTTGTCCTTTTTTTCGAGCGCTACTACGTTAACGGTAACGGCGGCGGCGTATATTTTATATAGCGGGTCTCGTCCACGTGCCTCCAAATTCACAGTGGTAAAATGGTGTTGATAGAAATTACAACCCGAGAAATATGTAGTCACAACTGCTCCTTTATTATCGTGCTCGTCCAGTGGGGTCGTACCAGACAGGAGGAAAGGCAGAGAGAAAGAGAGAGAGAACACTATTTGATTATCGTGACCCCACATTAGCCACTAGAGGCCCCATCCGTACTCTACGACGGCGGCAGGCAAAAAGAGACCGATCCCTTTCTTCATTGTTCCACGTCACCAGGTGACATCCGGTTCCGGTCAACACCCGAAACTTCCGGCTCCGGTCAACACCCGGCTTCCGGCTGACACTCAATTCACCGTTCGGAGTCACGCTACGGTCAAACCATCATTCATCCTGTTTTGGGTCATCACTATTTTTTAAACTTTTATCATCTCTTATTTATTTATTTATTTCTTCCTCCCCCTTTCATTAGTAGTCCTAGCTCACAAAAGTCAGGATAATATATACCCATCTTGCAACAGTTGTCGATTATATTTTAATTAATTTTTGAGACCCAGTTACCCTGTTGTCTAAGTGTCCAAAGTATTTGTGTATGTAGAAGATGCGTCAGGTTTCACTTCGATTAATAATGCTATATTCTTATTTATAATGCTTATCTAATAATGCTATATTCTTATTTATAATGCTTATCTAATAATGCTATATATTTATATGCTTATCTATCTATAATGCTATATTCTTATTTATAATGCTTATCTAATAATGCTATATTCTTAATTATAATAATCTATATAATGCTATCTATATCTTATTTATAATGCTTATCTAATAATGCTTATTCTATTTATAATGCTTATCTAATAATGCTATATTTCTTATTATATATGCTATCTAATAATGCTATATTCTTATTTAATGCTTATCTAATAATGCTATATTCTTATTTATAATGCTTATCTGATAATGCTATATTCTTATTCTCTTCACCTTAGCGCAATTGATCCACATCCTTTCGATTAGTTTTGGTAGTAGTTACAACATAATTAATCTACAGATTATTGTCTCATATTCGCGAAGAACATTCGAGCATTGCAAACTCGCTTGAGGAATTAGAAAAGTAACGGATATTTTGTATCAATGCTATAAATACAAATTACTTTTAAATAGAAGTATTTAACTCTTAGATGGTGTTATGTATTAGAAATATATTAACGAGAAGATTGCGAGTGGTTGTAATAATAGTTTATTATTACTATAAATACAAATAACAAAAATGGCTCTCGGCCGGCAAGGTAAAAAGTCTCTGCGCGTAAAAGAAGGATTGGTAAAGATTACTTATCTTCTGGAGAGTTGTAGCACGTGTGTTTACATCCGAGAATACGAAACAACGTTCGTAGTTTGAGATCACCTCACATCACATACTGAGCTAATCTTCGTTGTTATTTTATACGTACTCATTTGCATACGTTAGGGATTATCCGGTTACTTCCCTTTACAACAGATGGGAACTTAACAGGTACCACCAGTCTAGGCTAGAGTGAAGCCGGGGTAATGGCAATGGAAGTGTACTACACACTCATGTTCACGAACAGTGGAGTAATGCAAGCACGCTCGAGGAATTAGAAACGTAACAATTTATAAGTAAGTAAAGTCGTCGGAGTGGCTGAAAGCCGGTATCAGCCAGACAGCGAGGGAGCCTATCCCCTTTTCATTAGTGCTAGACCAAGGATAGTATTTAGTGCGTGCATTTGGCGCACTGAGAAGGCCACGGTGTAAAGGCAATACGTTACACTATGTATGATTTTAAACTCTATCTAATGGTGAAGTTCCAATTTTGGTGCTCTGGGGAATGTGGAGCACCCTTTCATCGTATAGCAAATGTAGTTTTCTGGATCAGGTATGCTATATGGTCGCTCAAACATAAGATAAAAGGCACGAAGGTTGACATGGGTAAACAATACGCGAACACATTAGTATTTTTCAAATCAGGTTTTATTGCTTTATCGCACCAGCGGTAAGAAAGAGAAAGACTGACTAAATATTTCTATTAAAAGGCACTTTTTCTAACATTCCTGGCTGCTCCTGAGACTAGACTTCGACCCCACCTTATCTCTCATCACGAGTCATCCCATTCTGCCCACTTCAAACCGCGGTCACTCTTTTTAAATCCACCTCTGATCTTGGGGGGGGGGGGATAATCATTTCCAATTGCTGTAATTTGAAATCCTCTTGAAAGTTCTTCGCTCGCACAGAATATTCAAATATTTCGCTTTTCAATAGTAAGTAAGTAGAGTCGTCGGGTGGCCTAAAGCTGGTATCAGCCAATCAGCGTGGGAGTATATCCCCTTTTCACAGGCGCTAGACCAAGGAGATTGTTTTGGCGTCTGAGGTGGAGCGCAACGCCTACCATCAGTTCCTTACTTTACCGCAGAGATACCTGTGCTACTCATGCGCTGAGTTAGCGAGGGGCGGTATTGAACTAGAAACCTTGTAGTTTTTAGCCCAACGTTCTACCGACTGAACTATCCTGGCGCTTAGCTGGTCATGGGAAAAGACAAACCTAAAAGTGATGGCTGTGACCTGACTCACTCAGGGGTCGCGTTTCAAAAGATCGATCAAATATTTTCCGTCTCATAAATACAGACGTTTCTTTCTCTTTTTTCTTCTTTCTTCTTTTCTTTCCCAGAAATTAGACTCACTCCCTTTTTTCTTTATTCAGCAATTATCATGTTACACTCTGTGGTGAGAGAAACCTCGGACGTTGTGGTTCGAAGCGTGCACGACTGTGTTTGACATGCAGAATGAGATCAGAGGCGAGTGGGGAGATTGAACTCACATCCTCCTGATCATGAATCGTGGCCTGACGCAAGTGAATTACTAAACTGTCCAGAGTGGCCCGGATGTGAAGGATTGACGCGCGCTGCACGGGCAAGTCAGAGTTAGGAGCCCGGATGAACACTGTAATTGTGTATTTAACGACCGGCCCTCACAAACCTGGCAGAAAGCTTGCAGTAGCATTTTGGCTGTTGCGACGAGTGGACGAGAGAAAATATATTTTGATAGTGGTGGTGAGAAGAGTGCAGCATTGTTGGGAGAGATTGTTTTCAGACTGAACACTTGGTCAGTTGGGAGAGTAAAAACGTCGGACTTAGCTGTGCCCCCCACCCCAGAGAACATTATTATTATTCTCTACCCATTCAACTACCATTATTCCAGGAACACTGAAGCGTTGAGATAGTGCGTTAGCGTCTTATCTATGGGCAAGATAGCAAATATGTTTTTAAAATATGCAAAAAATGAGGTTAGAAAAATTGAATCCGCATCAGGAATGAATAAAACAAGAAGTCTTCAGTATGAAATACCCCTTAAGGATTGAAGTGCCGTAAAATCAAAGCTAACAACCAACCGATAGATACATACCTTATATAGGGCATTAGTAGGAAGAGCGTGGTGTAATGGTTAAAGTCATGGGAAATGGACTCGTCGCCCCGAGTTCAAATCCTGGACGTGGTAATTGCATTTTACTTAGCGCTAATACCCTTGGGAAAGGTATGAATCCTATTCTCCCTCCAGCTATGGGTAAATAGCAGGACAGACTGGGTTTTTTTTAACCATGGCTAGGTAACCAGTCTAGGAGAGGAAAACTCTGAATTCAAACCTGTTGAACTCCGCTTAAGAAACTGACCTTGTGTCACATCCTGCTCGTGCGGAGGAGTTGGTAAATAGATATATCGGGCATTAACACGTGGTTAAAGGCAATCAGGATTGTCCAGGATTTACTCAAAGATATATTGCTCCACAGGATCCTTCACAATCACTAATTGGCCCTATCTTGGGCTTGACGGCGGTCGGAGAGGCCCCCTCCGATCAAATTGGCTGTCACGTCAAGGTAGCACCTATATGATTTCCCAACCCTATTGCCTTATGGCAAGCCCCAACCTCTTTTTATCATATGGGTGCTAGAAGGCGGTGGCTGCGGGGTCTACATGTCCTGGGAATGACGTTAAACTCTATCTGACGGTGAGGTTCCAGTTTTGGAGGTTTGGGGAATGTGGAGCACCCCTTCATCACCATTGCTCCGCTGGTCCACTCTGACCGCGGAGTGGCAGTACCTGTTAGGGTCCCATCTATGGGTTTAAATAGAAAAATCTGTATTTATAAACGAAATTGTATTATCCATTAAAAATGAATTTTATTAAAACTTGTCCGCATTAACATTTTTTCTGCCAAAGAACTATTCGGCAATAAATGACACAAAGGGGTTGACATGCCGTAAAAACAACTAACCAACCAACTTTGAAATAAGGTTCTGAGTTCGATACTGGGTCCCCGACAACTCAGCGTATTGAAGTAACACAGTTGGGTATATGATCTGTGGCGGGTAAAGTTCGGTCAAGTGAACCGGAGTGTAGTACCTGTTAGGTCCCATCTATGGGTTAAATAGAAAAATGTATTATAAAAAAAATTGTATTATCCATTAAAAATGATTTATTTCAAAACTTTATCGGCATTAAATGAACACTGAGGTTGATTGCCGTAAAACAAAAACAAACCAAACAATCACTAATCACCTGAAAATGAGTTCTAGAGCTTGCCTAATCCTAAAAGTTAGTTCATAAAGCTTTTAGCCTAAGAAATCACAAAAATGTTATCAAAATAGGCATACAATTCACCCTTTTTAATTATTAAGGATTTCTGATTTTCTGATTTTTCATAGCAAGATCAATAAGTGAACAATCATAATGTGCATGCATTTATAAAAAAATATTTTTAAAAATTGTTATTTCTGCATGTATTGAACATTATTTGTAACAAAATATAGAGTTTGTTTTTTTTACTCTGAACCAAAGTTACATCAGTTAAAATTGAGCACTTTATGTTTGAGTGTTTCCATCCAGGATTATATGGAAAAAATAACTGTCAGAATTCGATAGAATTATCAGGATTATGTTAGTGTTTGGATATATTTAAAATAATATACAAACAATATATTTCCCTAATGAATAATAATGTATATGTTATTTTTGTGTTTTAAAGAGTTTGAACAATAGGAAAATTAATTGAACTAAGTTTTTTTTATAGTATTTAAAAAGTTTCTTTAATAATGATATGTATTATAACAATAACTGTAACTTAGAATAAATAAATATATCAGACTGACTCACTCTGTACGAGGCTGGTATGGTCAATAGGCGTTAATTTCACATTAGATATATAAAACAACAGGGGTTAAAATTTCTGGGTCTTCTCAATTGGCAAGTATGACAGACTAATTGAAATGGAAGTATTAAAGGATTAATGACTGTAAATAATGAATGAATCCTCATAAATAAAGCATTTTTCTTATTTACGACCGTCCGATCGAAGCGTAAACGTTTCACTTTCTACTCAGAGGCCAACACACGTGATAATCGATTTTGAAAACCGAAGAACATACGCCACTATGTCTCTCTAACCCCCCTCTCTTCTCTGTGTTTCAGTGCACATACACACACCAGCAATCTTACCTTGTGTTCCAGGAAGGAATAGAACGAATTACGGTCGTACGCTTTAGAAATTCCTCTATTTTACTGCATCCTCTATTCTCTTTAAGGAATATATATATATAATATATATATATAATATATATAATATAATATATATTATATATATTATATATATATGATCAACCCCCTACACAGAAGGGACTGTGACACTAGGTCAATTTATTATTATTATTATTATTATTTACTCCTTTTGAGTTTTCACATCAGTGTTAGCTGATGGTCTTTCACTGGAGTCTGAGTGACAGCAAGTCTCCTCAGGTCTCCAGGACTCTTCTGAGTATTCTGGCAGATTGCAGCAGTGGCAGTGTTCTGAATGTTTCAATCTTCTTCTGTTTCCAAACTTCCAGACCTTTTCTAATCCTTTTGGGACTGTTCCAAGTGCACCAACTACAATTGGTATACCTTTCACTTTCATATTCCATAACTTTTCAGTTCTCGTGGCAAGGTCCAGATATTTTCTATTTTTTCATTATCCTTTAACTTCACCCTGTGATCTGCTGGCACTGCAAAACATCCACCAGTTGACAAGTTCTTTCTTTTTGTTAATCAACACTAGGTCTAGTCTTCTTGCTGGGTATAAGGTGATCCGTTTTAATTTCAAAGTCCCACTATCATTATTATTCAATTTATTAAGCATAGTTTAACGGCTTGAATACATAGTTTTTCTTCTCCTAGAATGGTTCCTAACCAAGGTTAAAGTACCCAGCCTGTTCTACTAATTTACCCATAACTGGGGGGAAAATAATTGGTTCATACTTTTATCAGTGTATTAGCGCTATGTGAAATGCAAACAGCCTCACCCAGGATTTGAAACTCGCACAGAAACGTGTCCATTCCTACGACTCTAACCATTTATAGCACGCGCCTCCATAAGTTCTGTATGTGCGTTGTTGTATTCCATGTTCTTAAAAGTATTAATTGCATTATCTTTGCATTTAAATCTGCAGCTGTTTGCCGATTAGATATCTTACCTGTTGGCGTTACTTGAATTTAGGATTGTTAGACGTTAATCCATATCCCTATCTGGAAATACATGAACATACTCAAAGGGTTTTTTAAAAATTAAGAATTTCCTGGTTTATTATATTCTAATCCATACCAATATTATGAATTTCCTTCAAGAAATGAAACACTATTCTAATCCCATCTTCCAGATCTATAAATTCAGATATTATTAATACTTGAAATATTTACTTATAATTTGGAACTGAAACCAGTAAGGTTTAGTTTGCGCTTTAAGATAAACATATTTGAACATTGAATATTGTACCCAGAAAATTATAAACTTGAAATATTTAAATATGGGCAATTAAAGTCAGTATGGCCTCTAAAAATAAATTATATTATATCAGTAAATAATTTCCATCTGTTCCACCTCCCTAGATGGTAAAAATATACGTTAATGGGTAAGTCTGAAAATCAAAACTACCTGCCATCCTGTCATGTATCCATTGGTTACAAGAGTAACTTTACAACATTTTCGTTATCAATCAACTTCTAAATACTTACATCAACGTCCAGTGTTTGTTGAAATAGTTTTGGTTAAAGAGGACACAGAATCGACGCTTCTATATACAGACCTTCAACGGCAGCAATGAATTCCTGGAAAATAGCCATAAAAAAACGGACAAAAAGCAATTTACAGTCATTCACAGACGCTGAATAGCATGAAACTTTAACCACTGTAGATTTCCCACTGAAGAATTACAACAATTATCGATGATAAATGTCTATATTGATTCAACCAGCTTAAGCGCCCAAGAAGCAAACTATATTCTTGATGGACATAAACACGGTCCTCAGTACGTTACTGAACTAGATAATAAAGGAATTATGTTTTCACACGTAATTATTTCTGTTTATGTCATTTGGTTTATAAACATAATAACATGGTTCAAGCAAGCCTTATTAATAATTATTTGTAAATAAAAAATAGTTTCAAGCTCCTATATTCATAAACAAATAATACTAAGGTTATGATATCATACAATTAATTGCCAACATAATTTTTTTCAAGCGGTACAGAAATATATATATGTTGCGTACTGGCATCAAATTCTATATGTTTATATAGCGGCCTTCAAATTCATGGTTCCTAATTCGTGTGTGTTAGTAGTGGGGTTTTCACTGTCCCAAAGCGATGTATGTTAGTAGTCGCTTAATGAAATCTCAACACATGCGTATGTAGAGTTTTGACTTTATTTCTCTTCTCGGCTTGTGGATGGCGAGCTGAGAATAGGATGCCGCAAGGGTTGACGATGACTAACTACTACCGCTGGGATGACTGGCATGATGGGTAAAGGGGTTGGCATTCGTGGGTCCACACAGCCGTTGGCTGCAATGAACGCTGCGTCTGTCACTCCTTGTTCTCAGGTCCGCGTCTCCTGTCTGACTCTCTTGACGCCTCTAGCTTTTGTATTGACGAACACCACCTAACACATCTTTATTCTTTTGATCTGATAACGGACCCTTTGTTTATTTTCTTATCTTCTCTGCTTCTTTGGCCGGAAAGTTCGCTCCATTTTTTTAACTTATTTTGTTCGCTATCGGGAAAAAAGTTCTGTCATTTTTGTCGTCCCCTCTCTGTTTAATTTACAACGTGAAAATTCCTATTTCCGTTTGATACAATACACAAACAATTTGACCTCATTCAGGAGGATACTACACAGGTTACTGCGAATCCCTGTCAGAGTTACCATTGAGTAATAATGCTAGATAGATGTGCAAAATANTGCCCTCTATGGCAAGCCCCAACCCTTTTTATCATATGGGTGCTAGAAGGCGGTGCTTGCGGGGTCTACATGTGCCTGGAATGACGCGTTAAACTCCTATTTCTGACGGTTGATTCCAGTTTTGGGTTTGGGGAATTGGAGCACCCCTTCACCACCATTGCCTCCCTGGTCCACTCTGGACCGCGAAGTGGCAGTACCTGTTAGGGTCCATCTATGGTTAATAGGAAACTGTATTTATAAACGAAATTGTATTTATCCATTAAAAATGAATTATTTTAAACTTTGTCCGCATTAAACATTTTTTCTGCCAATAGAAACTATTCGGCATAAAATGACACAAGGCGGTGACATTGCCGTAAAACCCAACTAACCAACCAACTGAAATAAGGTTCTTGAGTTGCGATACTTGGTCCCCGACAACTCAAGCGTATGAGTAAACACAGATTGGGCGTAATATGCATCTGTGCTGTTAAAGTGAACCGGAGTGGTAGTACCTTGTTAGCCTGGGTCCCATTCTATGGGGTTAAATAGGAAAAAATGATATGTTATAAAAAAATTGTATTATCCATTAAAAATTGATTTATTTTCAAAAACTTTATCGGCATTAAATGAACCATAGGGTGATATGCCGTAAAACAAAACAAACCAAACAATCACTAATCACCTTGAAAATGAGTTCTAGAGCTTCCCTAATCCTAAAATTAGTTCATAAAAGCTTTTTAGCCTGAGAAATACAAAAATGTTATCAAAATAGGCATAAATTCACCCTTTTTAATTATTAGGATGATTTTGATTTTTTCATAGCAAGATCAATAAGTGGAAAAATCATAATGGCACTGCATTTAAAAAAAAAAATTTTTTAAATTATTATTCTGCAAGTATTGAACATTATTTGTACAAAAATAGAGTTTGTTTTTTTTACTCTGAACCAAAGTTACATCAGTTAAAATTTAGCACTTTTATGTTTTGAGTGTTTCCATCCAGGATTATATGGAGCAAAATAACTGTCAAAATTCGATAGAAATTATCAGGATTATGTTGGAAATAATATACAAACAATATATTTCCCTAATGATAATAATGTATAGGTATTTTTTGTGTTTTAAAGAAGTTTGAACAATAGGAAAATTAATTGAAGTAAGTTTTTTTATAGTATTTATAAAAGTTTCTTTTAATAATGATATGATTATAACAATAACTGTAACTTAGAATAAATAAATATCAGACTGACTCACTCTGTACGAGGCTGATATGGTCAATAGGCGTTAATTTCACATTAGATATATAAACAACAGGGGTTAAAAATTTCTGGGTCTTCTCAATTGGCAAGTATGACAGACTAATTGAAATGGAAGTATTAAAGTGATTAATGACTGTAAATAATGAATGAATCCTCATAAAATAAGCATTTTTCTTATTTACGACCGTCCGATCGAAGCGTAAAACGTTTCACTTTCTACTCAGAGGCCAACACACGTGATAATCGATTTTGAAACCGAAGAAACATCGGCCACTATGTCTCTCTAACCCCCCCTCTCTCTCTGTGTTTTCAGTGCACATACACACACCAATCTTACCTTGTGTTCCAGGAACGAATAGAACGAATTACGGTCGTACGCTTTTAGAAATTCCTCTATTTTACTGCATCCTCTACTCTCTTTAAGGAATATATATATATATATATATATAATATATATATATATATATATATATATATATATATATATATATCAACCCCCTACACATGAAGGGACTGTGACACTAGGTCAATTATTATTATTATTATTATTATTTACTCCTTTTGAGTTTTCACATCAGTGTTAGCTGATGGTCTTTCACTGGAGTCTGAGTGACAGCAAGTCTCCTCAGGTCTCCAGGACTCTTCTGAGTATTCTGGCAGATTGCAGCAGTGCAGTGTTCTGAATGGTTTCAAATCCTTCCTCTGATTTCCAAACATTCCAGACCCTTTCCAATCCTTTTGGGACTGTTCCAAGTGCACCATTTACAATTGGTAACTTTCACTTTCATATTCCATAATTTTTCAGTTCTCTGGCAAGGTCCAGATATTTGTCTATTTTTTCATTTCCTTAACTTCACCCTGTGATCTGCTGGCACTGCAAAATCCACCAGTTGACAAGTTCTTTCTTTTTTGTTAATCAACACTAGGTCTGGTCTTCTTGCTGGGATAAGATGATCCGTTTTAATTTCAAAGTCCCACTATCATTATTATTCAATTTATTAAGCATAGTTTAACGGGCTTGAATACATAGTTTTTCTTCTCCTAGACTGGTTGCCTAACCAAGGTTAAAGAACCCAGCCTGTTCTACTATTTACCCATAACTGGAGGGAAAATAATTGGTTTCATACTTTTACCAAGTGTATTAGCGCTATGTGAAATGCAAACAACCTCACCCAGGATTTGAACTCGCACAGAACGTGTCCATTTCCTACGACTCTAACCATTATAGCACGCGCCTCCATAAGTTTCTGTATGTGCGTTGTTGTATTTCCATGTTCTTAAAAGTATTAATGCATTATCTTTGCATTTAAATCTGCAGCTGTTGCCGATTAGATATCTTACCTGTTGGCGTTACTTGATTTAGGATTAGTTAGACGTTAATCCATGTATCCCTATCTGGAAATACATGAACATACTCAAAGGGTTTTTTTAAAAATTAAGAATTTCCTGGTTTATTATATCTAATCCATACCAATATTATGAATTTCTTCAAGCAAATGAAAACCTAGTCTAATCCCATCTTCAGATTAAAATTCGATATTATTAATACTTGAAATATTTACTTATATTTGGAACTGAAACCAGTGGTGTAGTTTGACCTTTAAATAAAATATTTGAACATTGATATTGTACCCATAAATAATTATAAACTTGAAATATTTATATGGGCAACTAAAGTCAGTATGGCCTCTAAAATAAATTATATTATATCAGTAAATAATTTCCATCTGTTCCACCTCCCTATGGGTAAAATAATACGTTAGTGGGGTAAGTCTGAATTCAAACCCACTGCCATCCTGTCATGTATCATTGTTACAGAGTAATTACAACATTTTCGTTATCAATCAATTCTAAATACTTACATTAACGTCAGTGTTTGTTGAAATAGTTTGGTATAAGACGGACACAGAATCGACGCTTCTATATACAGACTTCAACAGCAGCAATGAATTCCTGGAAAATAGCCAATAAAAAACGGACAAAAGCATTTACAGTCATTCACAGACCTGATAGCGTGAACTTTAGAACCACTGTAGATTTCCACTGAAAAAATTACTACAAATTAACGATGAAAGCAATGTCTATATTGATTCAACCAGCTTAAGAGCCCAGAAGCAAACTATATTTTGATGGAACATAAACACGGTCTCAGTACTCTTACTGACTAATATATAGGATTATGTTTTCACGTAATTATTTCTGTTTATGTCATTTGTTTATACATAATAACATGGTTCAAGCACCTTATTATAATTATTTGTAAATAAAAAATATAGTTTCAAGCTCCTATATTTCATACAAATAATCTAAGGTTATGTATATCATACAATTAAATTGCAAACAATTATTTTTTTACGGTACCAAATATCTATATGTTGCGTACTGGCATCAAATTCTATATGTTATATAGCGGCTTCAAATTCACGTTCCTAAATCGTGTGTGTTAGTAGTGGGGTTTTCACTGTACCCAAAGCGATGTATGTTAGTAGTCGCTTAATGAAATCTACAACACATGCGTATAGTAGGAGTTTTGACTTTATTTCTTCTTCTCGGCTGGTGGATGGCGAGCTTGACAATAGGAATGCCCAAGGGTTGACGATGACTACTACTACCGTGGGATGACTGGCGATTTTGGGTAAAGGGGTTGCTGGTGGGTCCCACATCCGTTGGCTGCAATGGACCGTGGCCTCTGTCGCTCACTTGTTCTCCGTCTGCTGTCTCCTGTCTGACTCATGATCCTCTAGCTTTTATATTGACGACACGCCTACGCATCTTTATCTTTTGATCTGATAACGGACCTTTGTTTATATTTCTTTATCTTCTCCCTGCTTCTTTGGCCGGAAAGCCTCGCTTCCGTTTTTTAACTTCTTTGTTCGCTTTATCGGGAAAAAGTTTGTCATTTTTGTCGTCTCTCTGTTTAATTTAACCGGAAATTCCTATTTCCGTTCCTGTTACTGCGAATCCCTGTCAGAGTATACCATGAGAATAATGCTAATATACAACAGCTTCATGTCTTGGGCCTCAGCATCCCTTTAGTTCTTTAACCATTACATCACATTTTTGTGGATGAGTGGATGTCTAACCACTCTGAAGTTTACAGACATTTCTAAGCCCCGCCGACAGAGTGTCTCTAGATTTTGGTCACAAGACATAGGAACTGAAATTACCCCCGCCAAGTTTGGTGCATATTTATGGATCCTCTTATACAAAGGTTAATATTTAATAAATATTCAATATTTAGGACCTGAGATGTTGTGGATCGATTTCTGTCGAATCCGCTTTTGGTTTTTCCTATGGAATTTCTCTATATCAGGTTGGATCTGATTAAGACGAGCGACATTATATATCTCAGCAGCTATAGTAGTAAGAGTTATGACTGTAGTTCTTTGCGATTCCGAGGTCCACTTTTTTGGTGAATCATGGGCTGCAACCTTTCGTCTATTTTCTATCGTATTTTGTTTATAAACTGTATTTGCATAGTCTAAATAGTGTCATCGAATTTCCTTATTTTCTAGACCTCACGAGAAATTTCGAGACCTGCAGTGTTTCTACTTTTTAGTTTTCTAAAAATTCATTATGTTCTTCCATAGTAAAGTCTCCAAGTTCAATGTCTAGTTGGTTATTCACTATTTTTGGGGTATTATAATATAATTCAAAACACATTCATTAGAGCAGATACGTCGATAATATTTTCATATGGAGATATGGAGAAAACGACTTCCGTGATTTAGCGCAATTCAACAACATTTTTTATAACAGTATCAAATTTACGTTCAGCCACACCTATTCCTTAATTAATTGTACAAATACGTATCCCCAACTGTGATATTTTTCATCACTCTGCACGAAGCCAATTTCTACTATATATATATATATATATATATTATATATATATATATATATAATATATATACTCGTGCTCCTTAAAAGAACAGCCGTTATGATAAGGCCAAAAAAATGAGACCGTGCAAATCGACCACGATGTAAGGTAAAATGTAAATTCTGATTATCTTGTGTTTTCTCATCCTCCGAATACTTATTTCTTATGAGTGTGATCACATCAGCTAAATAACTGACAATTTCTGTTTTATTATACAGAAGGAAAGGGAAGAAAAAGAACATGATACACAGAAAAAATATTTTAAGAAAGAGAATAGGTAAAAGATAATGAAAGGGGACGAGCGTACGAAAGAGATAACGTTAATCTGTTTCAATCAAACGCAATGAAAAGATGAAAAGAGGGAAAGAAGAGAGAGAGAGAGAGAGAGAGAGAGAGAGGAGAGAGAGAGAGAGAGAGTTAAATGAATATTTTATACTTATTACACATTGAACTAGTTGACAATAGCCCTTGAGTAACATATCAATCATTGTAATAAATAAATAGTGATACAGTGATGTTGCTATTTTAAGTTCAATAAATTTATAATCATGCATCCACCAAAGTAACCAAATATGCAATAGAAATCGATGCAATGTTTGCCAAAAGATCATTCTTTTTCCACAGGGGTATCTTGTTCTTGTTACTAATAATTCCTTTCATTAAAAAAATCATACATAAGTGAATAGGTAGATATTCCAGGCAAAACTAGACATTAGGTTTATAAGTTCTCAAAATTCACACTGAATTGACCAATTGGACACATAGCCTAGTGGATAAAGGAGTTAGGTTAAGATAGTCTAAGTGACAGTTATCTCTAGACTACAGGTTCAATCCAGGTCAGGGCAGTAATATAGAATAATAATTAACACAGATTAACACCTGTACCCCAGTTCATTCAATAATTGAATGAGAACAGGATACCCCCGTGGACTGGTCTGAATAAAGGATTAGGTTCAAATGTCATATGGCTCTCGATTACGGGAAAAAAGGTTCCTGAGTCCGACAAGAAATACCCGAAGAAGGCCGGGGTCACATCGGCCGAAACGTTGTACAGATAACAATGAAGATGAGACAATAATCCAAATGATGCTAAATCATTCTTTATAGTAACGTTTTACGTCAAGCTACTATGACGTTGAACGAGAAAGGAAAAAGAGCAAGACATTGTCTTGCCTGCCGGGATCGAACCCGCGTCCTCCCGCATGCGAAAACAAATGCGATTCAGGAACTGGACGGACGCGGGGTTCGACTGATGTGCCCGGATGTTTGGTTAATATGCCCATAAGTAACCAAAGCGAGGAATGGTGACAAGCAGAGAAGCATTCGGCTTACGTGAGACGGCAGTCAGAAAATATTATTTTGACGACGACAACGGATTTTTTGCTGCTGGTAGAAGATGGTTGACTCAAATATCTATTTTCACCCCCTCTATTCCCCCCTTTTATAGCTACAATCCTCTAAATTTAGCTCCATACTCTTGATTTTGACAGATTAAACGTATTTATTCTATGCATTCACTTTGATGAAGTGGATTGCATTGGAAAAACTCGATTTGAATTTTGTGTCCGCTTTCATAACTTTCTTGAAGAATATCAGAGATAAATTTAAATGTGGCTATAAATTTACCCAGCCCATCCGCACTGGCATGGTGCGACACGAGGTCAACTTTAAAGCGGAATTTAACCGGTTGGAATTCAGAATTTTCCTTCTCCTGGACTGGTTAAACAGTCAAATATGTCCTACGATTTATCCACAGCTGAGGGAGAATAATTGACTGAATACCTTTCCAAAGAGTATTAGTGATATGTGAAGCGCAGACAGCCTCGTCCAGGATTAGAACTCTTGTCGTCGTGTTCATTTCCTATGAGGATAACCATGACACTACGAGCGCTTTGTTAAACTACGAGCTTCACTATAGCCAAATAAATTAATTAAAAAGTTATTTACTGACATCACAGCATGTCAATTGAACACACATCCAGATTTATGTGAATAGTCACGCAAGAACCGAAGCTCATGTGGTGGCCAATTCTAAAAATTGCGTGTATCCCTTCAGCATTCCTCATTTGAAGTGCTTCATGCACTGGGTAATAAACCCAACCCTGTCCCTTTTCTTACCATATCCTAGTATTGATAATGTCCTTTTTTTTCTAGTATCTTTGTTTTATTTACAATATATTATTTTCAAAATGGAAATGAAAATGTATCCCTAAATATTTTGTAGATAATAAAATATTTTCATTTAAATAAACATATCTGCATTTCTGTTCTGATTAAATGAAATAAAAATATTTAATATAAAAACGTGTCTTTCGTTTAAAGTCTTATAATTTTAAAAATCCTATTGAATTAACAACAAAATACTTTAAATAACTAATATTTTTTTTATTAAAATCGAAAACCATTTTAATATAAAAACGTGCCTTTGGGTAGTAAATATACATGGACAAACTTTTTAAATGATCTTACTGTGAAATTCTAATGCAAAATACATTTTAGGGAAATCTACACTGAAAGTGCAGGTACCCAACTATGGACGATCAGTGACTGCTTCATTATACGTTATCCCTCAAGCGCAGACACCAGTGGTAGTACAAGCAAAGCCCTAGAGATTCTAAAAATCGGAATAAATGCTGATATCTTGCAGTGCTCCGAAACAGATATATGGACATAAATACGAGAGAAATTTCCAAAAGTATTCAAAGGATTGGGAAAGCTCAAAGACTACCAGTTAAAACTGCAGGTAGACCCAAAAATCACTCCAGTTGCGTGTATCCCTTCAGAATTACTCATTTGAAGTGCTTGGTAATAAACCCAACCCTGTCCCTTTTCTTACCATATCCTAGTATTGATAATGTCTTTTTTTCTAATATCTTTATTTTATTTACAATATATTCTTTTCAAATGTGAATGGAAAATGTATCCCTAAACTGAGTACAAACAATTTAGGCTTCAATAAAGATTTAGACATGCATAACCTTTATAATATTTATTAAAGAAAACATTAATCAAACTAATCTTTTCGAAATTCAGTGAGTTAGATGTCGGATCGCGAGGTGGAAAGATACACAGATGAATGGTGTGCTTAACACATTTATTAAGCGCCAGAATAATAACACAGAACAAATAAGTACAAACGATTAACACATAAACTCACACGGTCCGTTCGGTATAGCCAACGCAGCAAAGTCGTTCTGAATATTATTCAGCTAGTAAAGCTAATTTAATCGTAGGCTATTTTATGGCTATGAACAAGTCCATTTGGTAGAGTGCTGAAGAGGTGTTAGCTACTCTACAACATTAGATATAGGCCATTTTTTCTTGTTTTACAGCATGAATCCAAATGTACTTTTAATGTCATGTTATGCGCTTGTGTTGTGTATGAATAATTCATGTCGTTTATTCTCACCTTTAAAAGTAAATTCAATGTCTAAATCCTCAGAGTTTACTCTGTCGAGAAACACAGGAGTGCCCGAAAAAAGGAGGTAGACATTTTCGCATATACTTTACTAACATTGAACAGGCGTCGTAGAAAATAGTCACTGCGAATCCTGGGCGGGGCTGTTTGTAATTCATATAACACTACTACCATTGTGAAAGGTTTGTATCCACCCATTTCCCATCTGGCGATGGGTAAAACAAAGTAGCCATGATACACACCTATAAAAATTACGCCTTTAAAAAGAAATGACCTTGCTTAACACCCTGATAGCACGGAAGGTTTGGTGAATACATACAGTACCCTATCTCTGAGAGGATCGTGGAGCAATGGGCATGAAAGTGTACTCTCCACTCACCAGAGATTCAGAAGTGGAACCTCATCACTCGATGCAGTTTAATGTAATACCCATGACTCAAAGCTATCACTTTCTAGCACATAAATGATAAAAAAAGAGTCAGATTCTTCCTTGAGAGCAATACAATTGGAACAATCATATAGGTGCTAGGTGATATTTTCTGTTGCTAGGGACGCTATTAACAGTTGATAACGCCTTAATCAGTCGATTAACTGGGCTTTTGTAATACTGGCACAGCGATTGGTGTCTTTCTCAACAGCGCCACATATATAATAATCCATGGGGCTAAGATCTGGGGAGTTCGGGGTCAAATATTGGGACTGGTGTAGTCGTCAAAATTCGCTGACAACTATTTTGACATTTCCCAGTGGTGTGGCAGGGGAACAAATCTTGCTACCATACACATTGGCTACACTTGTTACACAGGGCTTGACTATAGTGTTTATCAACTCCAGGTAGAGCTCTGAAGGTCATCCAACACTTCTGTAAATTTCTGGGGAATTCTGCTGTACGAACGCAATAAGATAGACTGTTATGTTGTTTTCTTCGAGCCACAGCCTCGTTGTCTCCATGCAATTATCCACTTAATGCCCGATTGTTGTTACATTGTTCAGGGAACATTGATGAGCAACCATAATTTCCTTATTTTGATGGCCAGCGAAGATCATCATTATACGAATTATTCTCATCTATTCTATCAGTCATCACGTATATGAATGAAGAAATGATTTTAGATTAATTTTAAATGATGCGTAGTGCGCGTCAAAACCTCCAAACTATCGAGAGAAGTAACCAAATATAAATATGTCAAATTTATACTGAACAGCATATATATATATATATATATATATATATATATATATATATATATATATATATATATAGGATGGTTGGAGTAAAATCCGACAGTATGAGGTAGGTAAAAGGTTTGGTTTGGTTTGGTTTGTTTTACGGCATATCAACCTCAGTTCATTTAATGCCGATAAAGTTTTGAAATAAATCAATTCTTAATGGATAATACAATTTTTCTATAAATACATTTTTCTATTTAACCCATAGATGGGACCCTAACAGGTACTACCACTCGGGTCAGAGGACCAGGGAGCAATGGTGATGAAGGGGTGCTCCACATTCCACAAACCTCCAAAACTGGAACCTCACCATCAGATAGAGTTTAATGTCATTCCCAGGACATGTAGACCCGTAGCCACCGCCTTCTAGCACCCATATGATAAAAAGGGGTTGGGGCTTGCCATAAGGGCAATAGGGTTGGGAAAATCATATAGGTGCTAGGGCTTGACGTGACCAACCGATTGATCGGAGGGGGCCTCTCCGACCGCCCGTCTAGTCCAAGATAGGGCCAAAGTGGAGTATTGCATGTCATGAACTGCTCATCTACCTGGGTTCTATCCTTAAGCATCACGGATCGCCACCGACGACCAACAGGTGGCCCCATTGGGGGAGTCTTACCCCTCTGCAGAGGTACAGTCGGTGCATTCTAACGCCCCAGCCGACAGGGCGGTGGGTAAAAGGATATTGAACAAAAATAACTCAAAACAAGTCTAAGAGTTGAAATAATTCGTCCTATTCATAAGGTTTGACTGAGGATGTCCTTATGAATAGGACGAAATATTTCAACTTTTAGACTTGTTTTGAGTTATTATTTTTTGTTCACTATCCTTATACCTACCTCATATATATATATATATATATATTAGCAAATATATGCACCCTCCGGGTGCAAGTAATTAAGTTTAAATGTAATAAAATATTAGATTAAATCAGAAAGGCTAATGAAACTAATTAAGAATTCAGATAAAAAGATTTGAAACGGAGGGGGTATAATCGGAAAATAGAACAACCAAAACTTACTCTTTCATCACTTCCGTTTTTCAATGCTAAATTTTCCTAATTTAACTATTTAGTTAAAAAAGGAAGTAAAGAATAAAATTACAGTTATTTCTTCTTGTTAATGTATTTCTTTTAGGATTTATCCTCGAGATTTTTGCTCATATTCATTAAGATAAAACCAAACAATTAGAAATCAATAATACCAAGCATATTTTTATTAAAATCAGTTTTTTTAATATCAATATGCAAATTAGCTTTACGTTTACACTGAAAACTGGTATTTTGTTGTATATATAAATACAATTGAATGTTATTAGTATTTATGTAAGGCCAACAGTATTAATAATGTCAAACAGTTTTATTATTAATTAAGGTTTAAATAGAAATAGAATCATGGAGAATTTTATGTAAATAACTAAGGGAATTGTGACTTGAGTAGTAATATAGTTTCGGTTACAGACAGAAAAACACACAATCTCCATTATAATAAGAAGATATATATATAGGAAAATGATAGAAGTCGATGGATACAGATGGAATTAGAGGAGGTAGTGTTTACTACATTTCATAACTCCCAAGTCCATGGGAAAGACTTAATAATAAAATCTGACTGCAAACTCTTAAATCTAATTAACGATAACATGGTGAACATATCAAAAGTACATTAGAAAGTTTATGCATAAATACACGGAAATGAAGGTAAACCAATGAAAAGAGATAAACGTTCGCATAGAATATCATAACAGCGTCATGCATGAAAAATAATTGCATATTCACAAAGTTCTACATAAAATATTTCTGGTTATTTCCTATTTGAGTAACATGATATTACAGGGTGACCCAGAAAAAAACAGAACCCAAATTATGTATTTTCCCATTAAAATAATCCTAAACCCCAAACCTAAACGCTAACCCGCTAGTTGAGTAACATGATATTACAGGCTGGCCCATAAAAAAACAGAACCGACATTATTCATGTTCCCATTAAAATAATCCTAAACCCCAACCCTAAACGCTAACCCCCCTAGTTGAGTTACATGATATTACAGGGTGACCCAGAAAAAACAGAACCCAAATTATCTATTTTCCCATTAAACTAATCCTAACCCCCAACTCTGAATGCTAACCCCCTAGTTGAATAACATAATATTAAAGGGTGACCCAGAAAAAACAGAACCCAAATTATCTATTTTCCCATTAAACTAATCCTAACCCCAACTCTAATGCTAACCCCCTAGTTGATAACATAATATTAAAGGGTGACCCAGAAAAAACAGAACCCAAATTATCTATTTTCCCATTAAACTAATCCTAAACCCAACCTAAACGCTAACCCCTAGTTGAGTAACATTATACAGGGTGACCCAGAAAAACAGAACCAAATTATGTATTTCCATTAAACTAATCCTAAACCCCAACCCTAACGCTTACCCTCTAGTTGAGTAACATGATATTACAGGGTGACCAGAAAAAATACAGCACCCAAATTATTTATTTTCCCATTAAACTAATCCTAACCCCAACCCTAAACGCTAACCCCTAGTTGAATAACAATATTACAGGCTGACCCAGAAAAAAACAGAACCCACAAATTTTGTATTAAAACTGTTAATTTATTTATTTTTTTTTTAAAGTCCAACAAGGGTTAGTGTTAGGGTTTAGGGTTATCTTAATGGGAAAATAAATAGATAATTTGGGTTCTGTTTTTTCTGGGTCACTCATGTTACTTAACCAGGAAACATTGATTTATCAACATTGTTTAGGATATATTTCAGCTATTAAAATACAATATACAATATATAATAGCGGAAATATATCCTAAACAATTTTGATACCCACAGTACACTTTTCACATAATTTTACAAAAAACTCTTTTGAGTTTTACTAATAACTATAATGCTTCTGATTTTTAAAATTAAAAATAAAATTTATTTTATTTTTAAAACAGACACGCATTTTTTTAAATTTTCAGCATTTGAATATAGCGTTCGTTTGTAAACAGTCTTCTAACGGATATTTTTCTTTTCCCGTCTATGTTGCTCGTGAAGATGACCAGTTTATTGATTTGGTCGAAACAGATTTCTGTCAGCAATTACATAACATCATTTGTTTTTTCAAAAATGTTAAATTTCATACTGTCGGATTAATTTCCATCTATTTTTCATAATACAATAGATGTATTGCACTAAATGCTGCACCAAATATACCAAACATTACATATTGCACTAAATATACCAAACACATTATACCTAGTATATTGAACTAAATACAAAATAAATAACAGTCTTAAAATATTTCTATTCCCTCCTAAAACTTACTTTTTACCAACTTATTTTAAAATGCATAAGTTCAAAGGTTTGGCTGACTATAACGAACTAACAAACTTTTGAGATTATATATATATATATATATATATATATATATATATATATATATGTGTGTGTGTGTGTGTGTGTGTGTGTGTGTGTGTGTGTCTATTGCTTAGAGAAAAGTAGAAAACATGATTCATAGGGAAATTTGTAATACCTTCTAAAGGTTTGCCTCGAAGCAATGGGACAAAATCAAGTCGATATTCACTTAGTAAGCGTGGTTAATACATTACATTAGCTCGGCATGATACGTACCTGTTTTATTTCATGTGTTTCTTCTCAAGTATACCCCTGCTTCGTCTTCATCACACAAACATTTTCCCGCAAAGTTCTATTCATTAGATATAAACTTTCTCCCTGTCCATTTGAAGGGATGGTTTCAAGCAATATTTTTTTTTTTTGCAATTTCTTTTCTTTACGTTTTTTTTAATGTCTTTTAAACCCCTTTCCTTTTGAAGCCCTTGGAGTTATTCTAAAGAACATTCTCAAGCCAAATTCTTTTTCAAGCCAAATCATTTTACCCATAGGCAAACACGGCTTCTTCTTTTTATTTCCTTTGGTTAAACATAATTAGAAAATCTAACAAACTTTCCACACTTTGTGAAAAGCTTTCTTTATATCTTTCACCGCATGATCTGTGGGGTTTTTTTTTTAAGAGTTTCTTTGACGATGAGAAAATATTAAGGAAAAGAAAGATTTCTGTTTGAGAAGATATTCTGTAAATGACCTGGCTTCAGTTGAGGTTATAAAATCACTTGGGAACAAACACCGTTATGTTTGTAAGCATTTTTCTTTCATTTCAATTTAGTTTATTTGTATTCAACCTTACAAAATCATCGTTTTAAACACGGACTAGTGATTTTAAATTTGATCTGATTACCTCAAGCTAAGTTATATGTTTCTTGTGCTGTATTTGTTTCCTTTCCAAATTTTTTTTTACCACAATCAAAGAGTGGTTTATTTCATGCTCACTCAGTGCAGTATAGTTTGGACACTAACAAAGATGTAATTATTCTGATCTGACAGAGGAAAAAAAACATGGTTAGAAAAATACAAAGAAATGTTTTGGCAAAAAGCAATAGAAAGAAAATTTAAAAAAAAGGAAACGTATTTATTGATTATCGGTCAATTGCGTTTGAAGAGAAAAAAAAAGCGTTATGACAAAACTAATCTGACATGACAGAAGAAAATAAAAGGTGTTAAGTACATTGTTGGTTTATTTCTATCTCTCCCAATATGTCCACATACTAAAAGGCAGACATTATATATACATATATATTGTACCCACAATAACACACACACACACACACACACACACACACACACACATATATATATATATATATATATATATATATATATATATATATATATATATATATATACTAGCAAATATAACATTTCGAAGTAGGTATGAATAAATACGTTGTGCAAATTAGTGAGACATTTATTAATTATCCAATATATATATATATATATATATATATATATATATATAATATGATGTGGACGACTTATTATAAGCTCCCATAACCCCGTAGAGCTCTTTGGGAAGGACTTTATTAAACTTTCACCGCCAGCATAACGCAATGATCATCTGTTTACAGATTTGATCTCTCTGGTGAACGTAAAGTATATACACAGCTGTATGTATTTAATAGTTAAAACACCGCTCCTTAAACAGGAACTGGCAACGGCCCAGAGGGTAACAGATTGGGTAGGCGTAAAGTCAATCGGGGTTCACTTCTGGTCTGAGTTAGTTGTTGTGTCTAGCTAAACTGAAGAAATGAAACGCTGAAACACGTGTCTGTATATATAATCGTGATAATATTGTTTGTTAAAGCATGAACTATATAATTGATAGTCCAAGTATATCTAAATGAAGGTAGTTATGGCCTTAAGTCAACGGAGTTTCATGTCTTTGCTACCTTATATATACTAGCAAATATATGCACCCTCCGGGTGCAAGTATTAAGTTTTAATATAATAAAATATGTTAAATTAGAAAGGCTAATGAAACTGAATAAGATAAAAATATTTGAAACGGAGGGGGTATAATCGGAAAATAGAACAACTTTGAAACTAACTCTTCCATCATTTTCCCTTACTCCCGTCTTTCATTGGTAAATTTTCCTAATTTAACTATTTAGTTAAAATAGGAAGTAAAGAATAAACTTTGTTATTTCTTCTTGTTAATGGATTTCTTTAAGATTTATCCCCGAGATTTTTGCTCATATTCAATAAGATAAAACCAAACAATTAGAAATCAATAATACTAAGCATATATTTATTAAAATCAAATATTAAAGATCAATATGTAAATTAGCCTTCCCATTCACACTGTAATCCGCTATTTTGTTGTATATATAAATACAATT
>CM042146.1:14306166-14323666 GCA_023376005.1 Doryteuthis pealeii
TATTATGACGCCAGAGAAAAACTTCTAAGTTGGGACACTCTTAAATCAAATCTCTATTTTGCTTAAAGAAGAAAGGATGTCATTATTGCTAGACAACTACTAAGAATGACCATAGTTTTCACATTTATGTTTCTGATATGTTTTCTAATAATTATTGAAATATCTTTTGAAAATTTCAAAAGTTGAAAAAATGATCCATCATTATATATATTATATATATATATATATATATATATGTATATATTCTTATTATAATGGAGATTGTGTGTTTTTCTGTCTGTAACCGAAACTAAATCACAACTCAAGTCACAATTCCCTTACTTATTGACGTCACATTCACCACGAATTTATCCTTATTTTAACCTCAATTATCAATAAAATTGTTTTATATTATTTATACTGTTAACCATGTCTACACACTAATAACATGCAATTGTATTTATATATACAAAAAATAGCGGTTTACAGTGTGAACGGAAAGGCTAATTTGCATATTGATATTAAGAATGTAATTTTAATAAATATATGCTTAGTATTATTGGTTTCTAACTGTTTGGCTTTATTTTAATGAATATAAGCAAAAATCTCTTCAATTAATCTTAAATGAAATCCATTAACAAGAAAAGATAAGTGTCATTTTATACTTTACTTCCTCTTTTAACTAAATACTTAAATTAAAAAAAATAACAATGAAAGACGAGAGTGATGGAAGATTAAATTCCAGTTGTTCTATTTTTCGATTATATCCCCCTCTGTTTAAAATCTATTTATCTGCATTCTTATTTAGTTTCATTAGCGTTTCTAATTTAATACAATATTTCATTACATTAAAACTTAAATACTTGCACCCGGAGGGTGCATGTATTTGCTAGTATATAATATATATATATATATATATATATATATATATATATATATATATGATTTCAATGTCCCAGAAATCGTTGGTTTTAGAAAAATCCAAAAGTTGTAAAAATATTTGTTTTATATATATATATATTAGCTCAGTCGGTAGAGCATTCGACTAGAAACCACAAGGTTCCTAGTTCGATACCGGTCCTCGCCAACTCAGCGTATGAGTAGCACAGGGATCTGTGCGGTAAAGTAAGGAGCTGATGGTAGGTGTGGCGCACCACCTCAGATGCTAAAACAATCTCCTTGGTCTAGCGCTATTGAAAAGGGGATAGACTCCCTCACTGACTGGCTGATACCGACTTTAGGCCGCCCCGTCGACTTTACTTACTTATATATATATAATATATATATATATATAATATATATATATATATATATATCCTGCCCGACGATTGCTCCGCTTAAACAGTTAAGTTGGGATAGCATGAAACCAATGGTAGCAGACTTGTTTCCGTACAAATAAATATATAATAAAAATATATTTATTATTTATCTGTTTAATCATTAACACTTATCACATACATTGAGCACTTTCCTCATAATACTGTACGTTGGCTTACTACTGCCTCTTCACGTGTGATAGTTCTTACCATACACATTATATATATATATATATATATATATATATATATATGAGTATGAAAAGGTGGAATGAAAGCATCACACAATGCTGTTAAAGAAGAAAACAATTTATAATATAATCATAGCTGATACTGATCAATATTTCGATTTTACAAAAATCATCATCAGAGCTCATTCACTCCGTAGTTGTTGGGGTCGGAGAGGAATGTCAAATCATTTGGATGACAAAAGGTATACATAGAGACATGACCGACATATATATGGCGCGAATGCCCACATTGGTGAATATTGTAACGACTTTCGTTCTTTTTTGCAGTATTAAGGTTTTTTGTTTTGTAAACTGATTTGACATTCCTCTCCGACCCAACAAACTACGGAGTGAATGAGCTCTGATGATGATTTTTGTAAAATCGAAATATTGATCAGTATCAGCTATGATTATATTATAAATTGTTTCTTCTTTAACAACATTGTGTGATGTTTTCATTCCACCTTTTCATACTCATATTGTCGGATTCATTTCCTCTATATATATATATATATATATATATATATATATATATATATATATATATATATATATATATATATATATAGATGATGATGGCTGTCAACTCGTGATTCGAGTAAGACCATTTCCTGCTATTAATTTTTTAATTTTTTTTTTAATCATATTTATATGCCAGTTGTATTTGACTCTCCATTCCTGTGTTTTCTCAGATGACTCACCAGGCCAGCCCTGGAGAGACATACTCTTCCACATAAACCACATGTTGGAACTTCTCCACTTTGAATGTTGCTTGGCCGAAAATTACCCTTTCTAATTGACCGTTTCAATTTTTGGTGCTTGATTCGGTTGGACTCAAATTCTTCCACAGACAGGTAGACAGTGGCTCTCCAGCTAGGTCTATTACAAGCCAGCTTCTCCCAGTCCTCAACAGCAATAGCAGTGTTCTTCAGAGTTTCCTTGAGGCAGTCCTTAAACCTCAATTTGGGTTTGCACCGACGACGTTTGCCAGTTGATATTTCCACGTAAAATAATTGTTTTGGGATTCGGCAATCATTCATGCGGACCAAATGACCTGACCAGCGGAGACGTGATCTAAGGATTAGACTCTCAATATATATATATATATATATATATAATATATATATATATATATATATATATAGTCGGCGTTTTTACTTTTAAAATTTCAAAAGAAGTAAAGAAAAGTGCATTACTTTTTTTTACTCATCCTCTTATAATTCAGTAAATATTGCAGAGAAATATCCGCGCGAAAAAAATCTACGTTTTAAATTGTAGAATTATTATCATCTCTTGCCAAAGAGTTAAGAATTATTTTTTGGGAAGGCAATTCTCGAATAGTTTTGCTTGATTTGAATGTTATTTAGAATACCTACCGCTATGAAGATATTGGTATAATTGAGGCTTATCTGAAAAAAAAAAAAAAAAAACCACAGAAAAACTGATATCTTAATTCTAGGCGATAAGCCTTCATGTTTATTAAGATAAAAAAAATAAGCGTTGTTTATCTTATATTTCCTCGTGTGTCCCTGGATAAGGTCGTAAATATGTGCGCGTGTGTCATAGACATTCACTCCATACAACAACAAAAAAAGAAAGCTAAGGAGCATATGGCGTGGAGCAACTCCCAAAATTAGATTTTTCCTCAGAAAAATAACTGTATTCAGTGTCTCTAGGTGGACCAAATTCAAGAAAAAAAAAAGGGCAGGTATAGCGTTCGGCATGAAACCACAAGGTTTCTAGTTCGAAACCGGCCCTCGCTAACTCAGCGTATGAGTAGCACAGGGATCTGTGTGGTAAAGTAAGAAGCTGATGGTAGGTGTGGCGCTCCACCTCAGATGCTAAAAAACAATCTCCTTGGTTTAGTGCTATTGAAAAGGGGATAGACTCCCTCACTGACTGGCTGATATCGACTTTACTTTTTTACTTTATATATATATATATATATATATATATATATACAGATAGATAGTTAGATAGATGTGTTTGTGTGTGTGTGGAGAAAGGTAGACGAACACGAGATGTTATGGAAACTGGATGTTTATTGTCGACGATGCAAAGTTTCGGTCTATTAGACCATCTTCAGGACTTGAATATAGTTCTTGCTTCAATGATGGACATTCTCAAAATGCTGAAACAGAAGGTCGTCAGTAGGGGGAGGGTTGGGGGTGGTTAGTGGATTTCTCTTCTCTCTAGATGGGGAGTGTCAGAATACTGGATGGTGGTACCACAGGTGTCAGTCTAGAAAATTGGATTGTGAGGATTGGTTAAGATAACTAAATATGTGTATGTGTGTGTGTGTGCGTGTGTGTGTGTGTGTGTGTGTCTCTCTCTCTGTGTCTGTTTAATTGTGTTTTGTTTATATGTGTTGGGGAACTGGATTCGTCGTTAAGTTATATGTGTATGGTTGGTATGTTAGTGTGATTTTTTTCAGCATTTTGAGAATGTCCATCATTGAAGCAAGAACTATATCCAAGTCCTGAAGATGGTCTAATAGATTTTTTTTTTCATTTTTGGATACCTTGGGCAAAAATACTTTATAAACCAATGTTTAGTAATAGGGAAGCTCTAGAACTCATTTTACAGACATAAAGTCACATTATACGCCAACAACACCAAATTTGGACAGGCTAAAAATCGACATAACTCTACATAACAATTTTTGGAATTGGAAACATTTTGGGGATTGTCTAACGTTAACATAGTCCACACCTGGAACAAAAATTCAGAAATATTTCAGGGGGTGGGTGACAATTTTAATTTTTTTCCTGGAGGATTTGACATTGAAAAACCCATATGTATATTAGTAGAAAGTGATATCTAAATTTATGTGGCAATGTGTATATTATAAAGGTAATAAAATAGAACAAATATTTCTTACAAAATTTAAATATGATTTTTTTTTCAAGCTCTGGTCTCAGTGAAGCTGGGGACATCGACTATTCTCGACTTTGTTTCATTTTCTTTGTGGATGTGGTTGAATTTTTGACCAAGTCCGGCAAATGTCTATCCCTCTAACAAAAAAAAAACAAAAAAAAAAGCACAACGTGACGGTAATCGGCTAGCGTGTGAAGCTGCACGATCCCAGATTGGGAATGTGTCCCACTATCAGTACTGGTGAATTCTGAGTCATCATAAAATCTAAATTTATTCCCACCTTCAAATTCGGCGTCCTTGCTAAGAATGACCTACAAAGTCGCCTGGGCATCCATAAATCTATATCAGTTTATATTATTATGGAAATTTGATCATCTATCGATAACAAATCATAAAATGTATTTCTGACCCACCGCCGCCACAATAATTTCACTATTTCGCTTATTCAATAACGTATACATCCAATTCGTATTATTAAATTTACTTGTAAATGTATGCTCGTACACGGCCTATAAGACCTAGCCAGTCTGTCTAGAAAGGTTTAGTCCTTTTGCAAGCAGAGGTAGATACTTTTAGAATTTTGTGTTAGCTCAATTTAAGGCATTTTTCTATTGACAGAGTGTCCTGGTTATGACGTCAAACTGCATCTAATAGTGAGGTACCAATTAGGGACTGTGGAGTACCCCTTCATTACGATTAATCTCAAGTCCACTCTGCACAGGAGTGGTAGTACCTGTTATAGGGTCATATATTGGTTATATATAAAAATTGTTTAAAAAGAACTGGGTTTAAATAAAAAGAAAACTGAATACCTATGAAAAACGTATAAAACAAAATGTCTTCGGATTAAAATAGACCAACAAGGGTTGACAGACCGTAAAACCCAACCAACCAACCAACAAAAGTACAGCCTAGTTGTTTACCAATTCAGTCTTAATGTATAGAAAAATCTCCAGGAACCCCCACTCCGTTTTAAGATAGTGTAAATATTGTTTTTTTGTTTTTTTAACACAATTAAAAATTAGGACTTTATTGTTTCCATGCTATTATAATATGACACACACCAGCTGATCCAATTATGTTTTACTTTATATATATATATAATATATATATAATATATATATATATTATATATACATATAATTTGCTTGAAGCATTGTTAAGTATGTTATAATATATTAATGATTTGAAGGCAATTACAATGCCTATAAAAATAAAAACAAAAATATGTTATTTTTGTCTTATCGATTTCAAAGTATAAACTTCATCTTCTGAAGATGAAGTTTCTACTTTGAAATCGATAAGACAAAAATAACATCTTTTTGTTTTTATTTTTATAGGCATTGTAATTGCCTTCAAATCATTAATATATATATATATATATATATATATATATATATATATATATATGGTTGAATTTTTTAGCATACCCTCTATTTCACAATTGGTGTCGCCTTGTAGTTGTAATGGTTAGCAAGCTAATCTCGTATATCTATCAATACTAAATTGCAAGTTCGATCCTTGCTGGATGACCTATATTTGTTACCTTGTGCCATCTAATACTTGTTGCAAACGGTCTGTTTGCAGTGGTCGTCCCATCGTGGTGTAATGGTTAGCAAGCTAGTTTCGCAAATCTGTTAATATTGAATTGCGAGTTTGATCCTAGCTGTATAAACCATATTTATTCAGCAAAGATACACGGTAAACAGTAATTAGACATTGTTATCTTGAATTAAAAAGTTACGTGATATCTCGTAATCATCTTCCGAGTTTTAGTCAGACATAGTATGCTGCCATCCTTGTGAGTGGATAAGCAGGCCAATTTTTGAATTGCCATCTCTGGTGCACTGACTGCACACAAACAGTGTGATGCGGTTGTCTATCCTTTCTGGCTCTCGTTACTGTGGAGGACAGTTTCCTCTCTGTTTCACTCTTTTCATGCTTTGTTTGATATTGAGGCGCTAGAGGGCTCGGATTCATGCACATAACTTCTATGTGTTGGTCTGTCTTCATGTTTTTCTTGCCGACGTCTTTAAAGTGTAGGCGTTGTCAACCAGTCAGTCAGGAGCCTTCTGCGAATTCAACGCACGTTAGATTTTAGGGGGATGAATCCTTTGCACATCCACCTGACATGACCAAAGTAGCCAAGACGCCTCACGCAGAGGGTGGCAAACATCCTATTCATGTTGGCTCGTTCAGCACGACTGTGTTAGCCACTTTATCCTGCCAGGCATTACTCTTGTATACCCTTTACTTCTTTACTTACTTCTATTCTTCTTCTGACGTCTTTGATATGTCAAGTTCTTCTTGGTCTCTTCTAGCGTCTGGACTTCTCTTGGGGACTTCGTGTCTTGTCATCCATTGGGGATTTCTCTTTATCAGAAGCCCTCTGTCATTGGTAGTTTTTAGATAATAACACAACACTTCGATTTACCCAGACTACCTGCGCAGATCGATTCGGAGCGTGCAATACACGACTCACCACCGTCTTGGTTTCTCGCCGACTAACTAAAACCTATTTCTAATCTAAACCGGAAGAGGGTCTCCTCCACCGATTCTCACGGTATCCATCGGAAAGGATCAGGATGAGGTCAAGCCTTGTCACTCATCCTTCAAGGCCGTGGGCTGCATCTTATAACAGCCATTTTGATTTCTACACTACTGTACATAAATATTAAGAATCTAATAATTATGTAACATTATTTATAGAAAAAAACAGACGAGTCTATTCTCATCATTTATGTACTTTATGACAACCTATCCTCTACCTTGCAATATAAAAGGAAAAAAAAAGAGGAAAGAAGCCGACAGAGAAAGGAGAGCCAGAAGGTAGAATAGAGAACAGCAACTCTAACAAGCATCATTGCAGTCACAGCACCAGAAATTGACATTCAAAAATTGGCCTGTTAAACCACTCACGCAGATGCAGTTTGTTAAAAAAATATGGATACTATACCATCGTTTTTAGCAGACGGAATTGTGCCAACTAATTCACCGACACGGCAAGGATTAACAAATATCCTCCAGTGAAAGGGTTAAGGATTTCAGCTGTCGGTTTTAATTTTTATCCGATATTCCAGTTTTAACAGTTTTTTTTTTTTTGTGGGGAGTCATTGCGGACAAAGGTTTTTTTTCTGTTATAAATTCAATAAATGTTACACTTATATTATTCACAAGAAATGTATTCGCTTATTTTTTTGCCCTTTCTGATAAGTTTAACCTTTTTTCCTTCCCATTCATATTCATTACGTGGTTTGCTGAAGCGGGGATATTCATTAGCTGATAAAAATTTCCTTTCCATTATTAAATCTGGAGATGATTGAAAAAGAAACTCAGTACACATGTTACGGCCTAATAAACCCCTTAGTAGGCAATACATATAAATAAATAAAAAATTATATATATTGAAAAATATATGAATGTATCTCATACTTCAGATTAAACATATAGCGATATTTTTATTACATTACATTGAGTGCAAAATTATATATTTTGGTTCAATGTCTGGTATTTCACATTGTCATACGTGAAACTGGAGTAGAGGCATAACGTTTATCTAGTCAACATGGCTATTTGGTTATTTTAATTTCGACATTTCACTGAGTGCGCTTATATTCTCCTATGAAAGATATATGATCGCACAATCTCTCTCTCTCTCTCACTATATATATATATATATATATATATATATATATATTGAAAAATGGATATAACAGAAACCTACTCGAGTTTCATCGCTAGAATCATCAGGGTTAAATCCACTGAATTAATCGAGTTACCGATTAATTGCAGCTGATCACACGTATGTTCATTAAATAAGATTTATTGTTAAATCTTATTCCATGAACATACGTGTGATCAGCTGCAATTAATCGGTAACTCGATTAATTCAGTGGATTTAACCCTGATGATTCTAGCGGTGAAACTCGAGTAGGTTTCTGTTATATTCATTTCTTCAATAAATTGGCTCTACTTTGTATTGAGCACTTTGTATTTGTTTTATCATGGACTTAACCCCTTGATCCCGTGCACCTCCAACGATCGTGCCCATATTCACCGGTAAGCCACCCTTTATATATATATATATATATATATATATATATATATGCGAGTAAATTGGGAGTATGTGTAGAAAATGTGGAACAAACACGGGGTGGAAATTTACAAGTCGATGTTCGAACATTTTAGGTTTATAAAGGAAACCATCTTCAGAACAATGAAATCATTCAAGGAGAAAAGTAATTTATGTAGTTAAAAGATAATTTCCATCTATTGTAATATCCCGTGTTTGTTCTAATTTTTCTCTACACACACACACACACACACACACACACACACACACACACACACACACATATATATATATATATATATATATATATATATATATCCAATAGAAGATTTACACTATCGCCTTCTCTGTCTTATAAATATACATATAATAAGGAATGCGCTCAAACATTGACCTTGTGCCACATTCTGTTCGGGCGGAAAAGTATATATATATATATATATATATATATGGGGAAATGTATGTGTAGTTATGTGGTTTGCTATATTGCTATATTCATAAAGAAAACGTGCTCGATAGGGTTGATAGAGCATATGTAGATCTAGGTGTGTAACAGCGTAGACAGCCGAATATTTAAGTGGAGTAGATGAATACATTTTACTCGTTGAAGATATACCAAAAGCCTTCCGTTACTTAGCGTGACAACTAACAATGCTCTAACCGACAAAGACATATGAAACTCATATCCCTTCATCACAGACCAAATCCAGTCAGTTCGACGATATTCATTACATTACCATCTCTCACAAAGGTCATTTCTATGAACGCCAAACAAATTCCTCCCCGTTCTAATTCTCATTCAAAGTATTTCAACTTAAAATTGCCGCCTGTCGCTTATGAACATATTAACTTAGGAATATGCTTAAGTTGTTGAAATATTGCAGGCACTAAGATTAACCTTTAGATGTCCGTTTGCGTAGTGACACTTATATGTATCAGGTAACTGTCTATCTTATCAACATAATGATTACAGTTTATGAGAGTCGAATAATACAAGCATTCAAATGTTTTATGACTAATCTGTTTTCAATCCTCGCTGGTTGAGCGAAATGGACATGTTTCTAAGTTCACTTTGTATATATATATATATATATATATATATATATTATATATATATATAATATATATATATAAGCAACACCTAGCAGTCCTTGAGGCTGTTAGTATTTCTTTTCTCAGAACTACTCAGTGCAGACAAACACCGAGACACTCACCTATATTACTGGGAGGTATTCATAACCCTGGTTTAACCTAGGGCACACACACATACCCCTCTTTCCCCATTTTCTTTGTCCCCCCCACACACACTCTCTGGTTTACCCCCATTAGTTCTTATAAATTCTTTACATTCTGACTTTTAATTGTCACCGGTGTAATACTTGTAAAAGTACCGGTCGAAAAGGCCTTCGTATCCCCTTTATTTTATATTTTATGTCATAATAAAATATCACCTCCCCATTTACATATGATTTCTCTACTTTAGTAGTTTATAAGTTTTCATGTACCATATATATATATAATATATATATATATATATATATATATATTATATATAGTGTGTATAGAAATAACCTACTCGAGTTCACTATAAGGATCTTTAGAATAAATCCACTGAATAACTCAATATATTGATTAATAACAGCTAACCGCAGGAGTTCATGTTGTAAATATGACCATTAAAACACTTTCGCAGTTAATGAACGCTGCTGCGTCATTTTAAAAAAGTTGAATAACAGACGCGATGAATGTATACGTAACTGTGTTTGCTAATATGGATTGTTATATTATATATAATATTATATTATATATATATATATATAATATTATATTAGGTTAGGAGGTTGATTTAGAAGGCTATCAGAATGCAGGTGTAAAGAAAAAAAAATAATACAGTAACAATGATGTGTGTTAACCTGTATTTAATTCTTGAATTTTCGGGATAATATCTCTTTTTCAAAAGATCACTGGAACTGAAGCAGTCTAGATATGGCATTTCCTTTTAAAAAATTTAAGGAAATGCCATAACTAGACTGCTTCAGTTCCAGTGATCTTTTGAAAAAGAGATATTATCTCAAAAATTCAAAAATTAAATACAGGTTAACACACAACACCATTGTTACCGTATTTTTCTTTACACCTGCATTGTGATAGCCTTCTAAATCAACCGCCTAACCAAATATATACACCAATGCTTCAAGCAAATTATAAAACTCTTATATATATATATTATTATATATATATAATATATATAATATATATATATATATATATAATATATGAAAAGTGAATGGAAGTGAATCCGACAGTCTAAATATTTATTCATATAATATATATATATATATATATATATATAATATATTATATATATATATATATACCCTCTTTCTCTCATTCATTGATGTGTCCCTTACGGATATTGCCAATCACCAATTGTTTTCTAATAAACATGGATAAAATTATTTCTTCCTAAAATAATTCCACCTTCTGTTTCAGTCTGGTCAAATTTCAGCTGTCAGCAGACAATCATCAGTTCTTGTTTGAATAACACCGAAAGTAATTGATGCGTGAGAAACAAGTCGATATTTGCGCAGCAAATTGTACTGGGACCGATAACCAGTTGGTCATTCAAGGTCCTATGGTCTATCGCTGCGGTGGGCCTGATATGCGGGGAAAACAAAACATCCATCTCGAGTTACATTTCCTATTTGTGGAACAGGTAAGCATTCACATTTTAGCATTTATTTGAACTCAGATTAGATAAATTAATAAGTTAAAAGAAAAGAAATGAATCCGACAGTATGAGTATGAAAAGGTGGAATGAAAACATCACACAATGCTGTTAAAGAGAAAACAATTCATAATATAATCATAGCTGATATTAATCAATATTTCGATTTTACCAAAAATCATCATCAGAGCTCATTTACTCTGTGGTGTTTGTGATCGGATATAAATGTGGATTTGACAAACACCACGGAGTAAATGAGCTCTGATGATGATTTTTGTAAAATCGAAATATTGATCAATATCAGCTATGATTATATTATAAATTGTTTTCTCTTTTACAGCATTGTGTAATGTTTTCATTCCACCTTTACATACTCATAAATTAAGAAAATAGTTTAAAAATATAACAAACACAGGAAGTTATGATTAGGGGAAACAATTTCATGTGTCAATACTTAAGCATTTCGGTATATTGTACCATCTTCAGGACACTGTTAAGTAATGTTTATGTGAGGGACAAAATGAAAGATGTTAAGTGTATAGTGAATGTGTGAATAGGATTATATGTGAATATGCGTATATATGGATTATATGTATTTCTATATTGTTTTAATCTTCTTACTTTTCTAACATTAATATTCCATATGAAATACGTCATATCTTTGTTAACTTTTCGTTCTCTGCCTATTCACGTTCATGCATGCGTCATCTTATGATCTTCACCTTCCATTTTTGCACATGCAATAATCACGTCATTGGCTTTTGTAAACAAACGCGCATATAAAAATTAACGGTTAATAACTTCATATTCACACATTCACTATACACTTAACATCTTTCATTTTGTCCCTCACATAAACATTACTTAACAGTGTCCTGAAGATGGTACAATATACCGAAATGCTTAAGTACTGACACATAAAATCGTTTCCCCTAATCATAACATCCTGTGTTATATTTTTTAAATATTTTCTTTTCATATTGTCGGATTAATTTCCTCACCGTATTTCCATGAATTAATAAGTAAATGTGTGTTCACATAAGACAAATTCGGCAGATGATTTTATTGCATCTAACCATGAGCATCATTCAAGACACAGTAAACATTTTCTAACACATTTCATTAGACTTTGTTTAGTTTTATGTGGATTATTCGGATATTGTCCTCATCTTCATTGTTATCAGTACAATGTTTCGGCCGATGTGACCTCCCCTCTTCTTTAAGTATTTCTTGTCGGACACGAGAACCTTCTTTTTGAACTCGGGATCCATGATGGAAATTTTTACCTAACCCTTTATTCAGTCCATTGGGGTATCCCGTTCTCATTCCGCTAACCATATCTGGGACACTGGCGTTAAGCTGTGTTAAGTATTGTGTGTTGTGCAGATAACAATTAAGATGCGGACAATAGTTCGAATAATCAAAATAATACTCATCAAGCCTCATCTAAAAGATTCAGAGAAATAGACTGTTTGTTCATGGAACATTAAAATTAACCTATTTGTGACAAGTGTATTATTTAGTTGTTACATTTTCTATATACTAAACATTAAAATGCGCATTTTTTCATACTACTTAGTAATTTGTAATTCGGTACCAAATGTTCAATGTTAGTGTATCCATGGATGCATTAATTTATTATAAGGACTAGCAAAATAAATATACACCCTCCAGGTGATGTAAAAATAGATTTTTGAAACATATTGCCAAAGGGATGAGAGTTAAAAATTCAATGTCAGCGAGTTTGTAACCTGAGTAAGTAAAATCATCAAATCCATTAAGGGATTAAAAAATAAAACAATTTGAAATGTAAACTTTAAATATAAATTAAAATAAAACAAACTATATATAGATATATAATACCAGACATGTATTTATTAAAACTTGTTTTAAAAAACAATGAGGGCTGTCTAATGTTGCATGTTCAAATTTTGAGTGTATTCATTCTATGTTATGACGATTTTGGGTAATGTGACGTAAGCAGTGGCATAGTTTATGTTACAGACAAAAACCGGAAGCAAATCTCCATTATTAATAGAGATAATAATCTAATCATCACCATTAATCACTATTATTACTGGTAATAAACTATTCCTCGTCATTCTTATACCCATTAATCTTTGGCACATTATGAACCAAAATATTCCTTTCTTTAAGAATAAAGATACTGCCATGTTTCTAACTATGTATTAATACACATGTTACTTAATTGTACGACTATTATCATCTTTCAACACCCTCTGGTTAAAAATGAGACCATCCAAATCGTCCTAGATGAAATGCATAAATGTAAATCCTGATAATCTGGTTTGCTTATCCGTCGAATTCTTATTTCTTAAGAGTATTGTCACCTTAGCTGAATAATGGATCATTCCATTTTTATTATAAAAAAGATAATAAAAAGGACACGCTACACAGAAAAAAATATTATTAGAAAGAAAGAAAGAGAGTAGGGCAAAGATAGGCCGAAGGATTGGGTGCTTGAAATCGATAGCTCTGTTTCAATCGAACGTAATTGAAGAATAATTAAAGTTCCAATTACCGTCGAACTGGGAAGACAAGGCAACAAACGAGTGTAACTCAAATACAAACTCGAATGATACAAAGTCCACTGCAAAATGACAAATTATATATAAGACTCCACAATGTCATTCAGATCAAGCAGTCAAGCAACCAATCAGAACTCAGGGAGTGGACTCACCCAAATCACCCAGATTCATGGATGGATCATTCTTGATTCCTCTTTATACCAGCTGTCTTGGACACTGCTTGAGTTGAATGACATTGTGGAGTCTTATATATAATTTGTCATTTTGCAGTGGACTTTGTAGCATTCGAGTTTGTATTTGAGTTACAATCGTTTGTTGCCTTGTCTTCCCAGTTCAACGGTAATTGGAACTTTAATTATTCTTCAGTAATGAAAGGATGAGAAGGAAAAAAAGAAAAAAAGAGTAAAAGAGTAAGAGTTAAATCAAGATTATTGTATTTTTTACATATTGAAGTAGCAATAGCTCTTAAGTAAACATTATGATATCTAATTTATCCTACGATGCTATATCTACAGGTCCTGCTAGTTATATTAATATTCCTTCATTTTCTAGTTGTCTTGTACCCTACACAAAGAACAACATGTTGTATATTGTACAAACGGAAATAGAAATTTCCGGTTAAATTAAACAAAGCAAAGAAAAGACGACAAAAATGACAAAAATGACAAAGGACTTTTTTCCGGGTAAAGCGAACAAAAGAAGGATGGGTACAGTAAGTTCGGAAATAGATTTGCCCGTTATCAGATCAAAAGATAAATATGCGTAGACGTATCGTCAATACAAAAGCCAGAGGGCAGACCAGTTAGACGGTCAGATAGGAGACGGCGAACAGAGGACAAGGAGCGACCGTCGACACGGACCATCGCTGCCAGCGGGCAGGGAGGTCGTCCACCCCTTCCACGTCACCAACGCTAGTCACACCAGCAGCAGTAGTAGTCATTGTCACCGCTCGCCACCCACCAGACAGGAGAAGAAATAAACGCAAGTTTTTACTATACAGTGTTGTGATTTCATTAAGCGACCACTACATATATCGTCTAGGGTTAGTGACGATACCCGCTACGATACGTACGCCGAATTTAGCGACATGAGTTTGAAGAAGCCGCTATATAGATATTTACCAACCCCTCCGCACGAGCAGGATGTGACACCAGGTCAATTTCTTAAGCGGAGTTCAACAGGTTTGAATTCAGAGTTTTCCTTCTCCTAGACCGGTAGCCTAACCAAGGTTAAAGAGCCCAGTCTGCCCTACTATTTATCCATAGCTGGAGGGAGAGTAGGATTCATACCTTTCCCAAGAGTATTAGCGCTAAGTGAAAATGCAATTACCATATCCAGGATTTGAACTCGGGGCGACGAGTCCATTTCCCATGACTTTAACCATTACACCACGCGCTTCCATAAGAAGCCGCTATATAACATATATAGAAGTTGATGCCAGTATATAACATATACGATTTAGTGCCGGTAAAGAAGGCGCTATGCAACAAACACACAGCATTTAAGATTTGTTCTCTCGCTTATAAAGGTACATTAGGCTTATTTGAATCTCTATGTTCTGATTTTTTTTCAATGTTTGTTTTTAATGAAACCTACTGGTCTATTTTTGCATTTGGATTACAAATACAAATAGTTTGCTCAATTCTAAACCATTTGTGGATGTTTTACAATCATCTTGCGGCATTTGTTTAGCATGTGGTCTAATTTGCTGTTTTTTTTTTTTTGTCTGTAGATTTATTTGCTGTTTTATTGTTTTGTCAATCGTAGTCTGTTTTCGACGTAATTGGTTCCAAAATATCTATTCCGAAATTCCAATCAGGAGAGTTTCTCAAGGGCAGATAACTCATTCTTCGAATGTTTGCATTTGTCTTCTAAATTTACAGTGGGCGATATATTAGTCTTCTTATTTTAGTTTGTTATTAGAGAATTATTCACCAATTTCCAGTTTGTTTTTATCTATTTTCTTGACAGGCGATGTCAATTTGCTACTAACGTTGCAGTTCCAAGCAATTTTCGGAAGCTATTCTATATTCTCTTTTGTATAATTCGTAAACCTTATTATAGCTCAATACAGACTATCATCGATACTGAAGAAACCCTTTCCTTCTATTAGCTTTGCTGATCCTATCAGCAATTTTTCTGAAGTGAAGAACGTATTGGACCATCATCACCAAGTAAGGACAAATTTTGACAAAAATATATGAAAATTAGAGAGGGGTCGTGTAATGTTTATCGTTGAAGGCTGTGGACTCTGCAATGCAAGGTCAAATCCTGTGTGTTTCTGTAACCAAAATTATGTCAATGCTTACATCACAATACCCTCAGGATTTGCATGTTTATCTATGAGTATTAATTTATAGTCAAAATCATTAATAGATAGAATTAATCTTATTTATTTAAACATGTCAATGGAAACTAAAATTAGATTGCCTAAAACAGCCAATGTTATCAGTGCATTTAAAATCCTGCAATGTGTTTTATATATCACACTAAGAAATAAAGGTTTGAATAATATATGGTGTGGTTAATTTTCATACTGGTTTTAACAAAACCAGTAATAATAAATAATTACTTGGTGTTATTGATTCCCAATATTATCGTTCTATTCTCAAATGTATTAAAATCAATCCTATGAATGATTTTATATGAAAACCAATTAAAATATAACTAAAATGAGTGTAACCATTTTATGTGTTCTTATTTAATTTCTTAGTCTTTAATACATTTCATTACATTAAAACTTAAATACTTACGACCTGAGGGCACATATTCTTGCCAGTTCTACTGAAAGATTTTGTGGACAAAAATAAGACCTTTTGTCAATTTTTGTTTTTCTTTCCTTTTTCAAATTCAGGAAGCCCACAGAACCACTCAACGTCGGAGAAATCTTTCCCTAGTCTTGCATTATCTTCACGAGGAAGGGTAATTAGAAATTTAATGCAATATTTCGTTTGCATTTCGTCTTGCGTTACTATCCTTGGGAATGGTACGAATTTAACTCTTCTCCCTCTAAATATGTATAAACAATAAGATGGTCTGAGCTCTTTCTCCTTGATTAGGCAATCAGTCTAGGAGAACGACAACTCAGAATTCAAATTTCTAAAAAACTCCAAAGATATTGTGTGTGTCGCATTCTGCTCGTTTGGTGGTGTTGGTAAATATATATATATAAATGAATATAGTAAATTGGCTTACAAAAATGAGCTAAGTAATCGCATACTTAAATGTTACGCGCAACCAGCTTTATATAGCGCTTCTTACAAATGCACCTGCCCAAGCTAAATTTCCACGGTATTGCCTGGAACATGCAGCAGGAGGCATTATGCTCTACATAAACTCAAATGAAACAAAGTTTTTAATCAAGATGGTGCAATTTCTTCAGTAAATGACAAGCCACGGAAATTAGACTCGGTAGAAATATATTTCATACGAAAGCATATAAACACATATTTTTGGAAGATATGTGCTTAATTGAAGTCATACCTAATTTTGAAAATTAATTAGTTAATAATTAATGAATTTAGGCGGGCATATATGTTCAAATTTAAGGCTAAACAAATTGAGAACATGTCAATCCCTGAATGTACATTTCGACAGGTCGAAATGTACATTCAGGGATTGACATTCTATCTTATTTATATATTTTGTACCGATGCGTAATAGACGTATGTTAACTTTTCTTCCTGATTTCAATGGTGTTATTTGAAAACTCAGTGACAAAAATATTTATTTTAACATTTTAAATTCCG
>CM042146.1:14326166-14336166 GCA_023376005.1 Doryteuthis pealeii
CTCCCTCCAGCTATGGGTTAAATAGTAGGACAGACTGGGATCTTTAACCTTGGGTAGGTAACCAGTCTAGGAGAGGGATAACTCTGAATTCAAAAATTCCTGATGTCGGTCGTTGATTGGGTTCGTGGCATTCCTTGATGCACCAATTCTTTCCTATCGACTGTGCCAAAAAGTGTGGCTGGTCCAACACAAGCCTTCACCACTATAAACAAATCCCTGTGTGGGAGTTCATAATGTGTATGAACCTTCATACGTCGATAACCGACGGGAGAGTCCATTTAAAAAAAAAATTATATAAATATACATATAGGTAAGAAATATATTCTAAACTTTTTGACCTCGCGCGATGATGGTTAGTTCTGCTAGTCCTTTATAAGTCATCATATATTTTAACTATATTAACCAGTAACTCTCTTTAAATTCTGTCTTCAAAGATTGAATTAGCTCCAGAACTAGAACCTCAAAGCTGCATCTAGTGGTAAGTTCCAATTCTGGAGGTCTTGGCAATGTGGAGTACCCACCATTGCCATTACCCCCGGGTCCACTCTAATCTGGCGTGGTAGTATCTGTTACGGTTACATTTATGGGTTAAATAGATAGAAATGGAATTGTAAAAATGTTTAAAAACTGATTACCAAACAAGAATGAATGAAACAAAATAACTACGGCACAAAATAACGCAAGGATTGGCATGCCGTAAAATCCAACCAACCAACCAACCAACCAACACTTGTTATCTACAAATGTTTTGAATTTTTCTTTTCATTCTCTTTGAAGCACCCTGTATAGATCACAAATATTTTTCTTCTATTAAACCTAAAATAGAAGTCACATGAATCCAAGGCACATATTCCTATTAGGAACAGCACAACTATTTTACATACATATATACACGAATCAACAAATCCACCCTTAAGATTACCAATTCTAACACCTACGGCTTAAGATCTATTTCTATATCATTCGTGTCTATGTTCATTTGATAATCTATCGTACAACATAAATCCTATTTAGTAAATCTAAGAAACTTCAAAATTAATGATTAGAAAGAAAGCTGCCTTGAGGGCGAATATGACCGTTTTGAGGATTCTGAACAGAAAACAGAAATAAGACTAGACCTTTTACTTTTCTTTTTTTTTCTTTCTTTTCAGGTTTCGTATTAAGTAACGAAACACGCAGAACATATCTACGCCTAGGTTATCTAAAAGTTCATGAAAAACTCAACTTCCTTATAAGTAAAATAAATGACTTCATTTTTGTGAAAAAAAAGTTAGCATAACGATAATATGTATTTCCTGCTTTAGCTTCATTGTTTAATGACATATCAACCTTCGTGGGTTATCTAATTCCAAATATATCCTCGTAAAAGAATAGTAATGGTACTATTTAACAGATAAAAGGCGTGGTGACTTCATACCTTTCACAAGTGTAGTAGTCCGGAAGTGATTGTAATAATCGACATTAAATGATATATGAAGTTTTTTTTATATACAGTTTAACATATAAACAAAGCCAAACTTAATTTAGGTTCTGTGACATGCATATATATTTGAGGTCATATGGATGGTTTGATTTACTTGTTGTCCTCCCCCCCCCCTCTACTTAGGTGATGCTGGGTAGCTGCTTATAGTACAAAATACAAGGCTTAAAGTTTGTAGGCCACACTTATGTTCACTATGCACTAATGTTTGAAGGGTCTTTTTTTTTGGGGGGGGGGGGTTGCTGCTAATAGTGACCTTATAAACAAACAGTCATTGTTTGATTTGGTTTGTTTTACGGCATATCAACCTCAGTGGGTTATTTAATGCGATAACGTTTTGAATAAATCAATTCTTAATGGATAATATAATTTTTTTTTAAATACAATTTTCATTCAACCCATAGATGGGACTCTAACAGGTACTACCACTCCGGCGTCAGAGTGGACCAGGGAGCAATGGTGATGAAGGGATGCTACACATTCCTCAAACCTCCAAATCTGGAACCTCACGATCAGATAGAGTTTAACGTATTCCCAGGACATGTAGACCCTCAGTCACCGCCTTCTAGCACCCATATGATAAAAAAGAGGTTGGGGCTTGCCACAAGGGCAATAGGGTTGGGAAATCATATAGGGTGCTAGGTCTTGACGTGACCAGCGATTGATCGGAGGGGGCTCTCTCGACCGCCCCGTCTGCCAAGATAGGGCCAAAGTGGAGTATTGCAAGTCATGAACTGCTCATCCATCTGGGCTCTATCTTTAAGCATCACGGGTCGCCACCCACAGCTAACAGGTGGCCCCATTGGGGGAGTCTTACCCCTCTGCAGAGGTGCAGACGCCCCACCGATAGAGTGGAGTCATTGTTTGATTTGTTATGAAACTTTATCTTACACATCCATATAGTCAATGATTTATGATCTGGTTAGGTTTTGATCAACCAATCATCAGTCAATACAGTTGCAAGTCAGACTGCTATCTATATTATATACAGGAGGTGTGTGGTCTAATGGTTCATCAACCTGAGTTCAATTCCTGGACGAAACTGTTTGCATTTCACATGGTGCTAATACCCTTGGGAAAGGTCTGAATCTAATATTCCCTCAATCTATGGATAATTAACAGAGCTGACTGGGCTCTAAGTAACCAATCTAGGAGAAGGAAAACTCTAAATTCAAACCTGTTAAACGCAGCTTAAATAATTGACCTTATTTCGGATCCTGCTCATACAGAGGGGTTGGTAAATATATATAGATATAAGTTATATACATCCCTCTGTATTGTATGCTCAAAGTCTAACACAATTTTATTTACCTACTTCTGTGTTACTAGTACAGACTGTTTATTTTCTTTTTGTTTTCCTTCTTAATTGATTCTATAATGGCATATCAAGCGTCATGAGTTATCTAATACCAAAACCATTCTTCTATAAGAACAGTAGTTGTACTATTTACCACGAAGCTGGGCGATGAAGAGACTCATACGTTTGCCAGAGTTTATAGTTAAAGTTATCTTAATAGTCACAACAGATGTTAGAACTCGCTTACTACGTTGTCTCAGTCCAACATGTTTGTCACTACGCCACGGGGACTCCCTCAAGTCATGTGGAATTTTCAAATGGGGCAATATTTATTTTATATAAACATTTAGATTAACCTGATGTGTTTGTCTCTGGGCAGTAGGGGTAACATCTCCATAATGGGGGCCATGTTGACCGCTGGTGACATCCTGTGATGCTTAAGAACGGAATCCTGTGGCTGAGTTGTCTATTACATGCAACATTTAGGCTAGACTTGACGGTCGGATAGAGGACCTCTTTGATCAATTTGGTGCCGTTACTAAGCCCCTAGCACCTATATGGTTGCCCCAATTGCCCCTACGCCTTTATCATATATGTGCTAGAGGTGGTGACTGAGGGTCTTAGTGTTCCTGGGTTTGACATATTAAACTACATGTTGTAGTGAGGTTCCAATACTGGAATTTGAGGTACCCCTTCATCGCCATTTCTTTCCAGGAAAATTCTGACCCAGAGAGGTAGTACCTGTTAGGATCACAATTAAAGTTTAATATAAAAATGAGTTTATAAAAGTGTTTAAAGTTTTTTTGAATACCCATGAAAATGAATAAAACAAAACGTTTTCGGTATAAGATATTGACATGCCGTAAGATCCAATCAACCAACCAACGTAAACTTTATAGACATGACTGGCATTCGAACACTTTTTTTTGTCGAAGTCTAGAATGTTATCCATAAGGCCAGTGGAACTCCCATACGCCATATATAGTTTTTAAATGGTGTAGCATGTACATTATATAAATGTTATGTTACCCAGCTATGAGTAATAGTAGCCAAACTGGGCTCTTTAACCTAGTTTAGGCCACCGGCTAGGAGAAGGAAAAATCTGCAATTAAAACCTGTGAACTCCGCTTAAGAAATTGACCTTGTGTCACATCCTGCTCGTGCGGAGTGGTTGGCCTATTATATATATATATTATATTATATATATATATATATATTATATATATAAAAGTAATTGGTAATTTGCTTGAAGCATTGTTAAGTATGTTATAATTTATTAATTTGAAGGCAATTACAATGCGTACAAAAAATAAAACAAAAAGATTTTTTTTTTGTCTAATCGATTTCAAATTTCTTTGAAATCGATAAGACAAAAAACAACTTTTTGTTTTTATTTTACATACGCATTTTCAAATTATTAATTTAATATATATTATTATATTATATATATATATATATATATATATATGTTATATATATCGTCATTTTCAAACATTCTTTGACCACTTCACACTCTTATGCTATAAGTTACCCAAAATGCGATATACACATCAGTTTAAAATAAACGAGACATTCTGGGAAAAAAGCCAGCTAGTGTAATGGTTAGAGTCCGCCTGCCAGCCTGACAGGTAGGGTTCGAATCACGCCCAAAGCACTGCCCTGTCTATAGCTCCGCTGATGAGGCCTAATGATACAGAGATTGACTTTTTCTCCGCTTTGTTTACGCTTTACATTAAACCGATATGCACGCCTAATTCATTTAATTATAAAAATAATTTTAACATATTATGTATGACTTTAAATAAGCACATAATCTCCACACACACACCCCCCCCAAAAAAAAAAGAAAAATGATATATATGAGGGTTACTGAATGCTGAAATAGACCAGTAAGGGTTAACATGCTTTTAAAAATAAACGAACAAAAGCAACCCAGAGAGAAACGTCAAGAGAACGATGGGAATCGAGAAACAGAGATTTTTAAAAATATTTATTCAGAGCAAAGCTGGATTCCGTCATTCGTTGGTGACACGGAAGAAAGTTTCTTTTTTGGTACGTTTCACTCATCCTAAATAATCAGTAGGAAAAATTGGATAATCCTTATTTTCGTTCGTTTGCAAAAATTATCTTTAGCTAAAATAAAATTCCTGTCAGTTGGAAATTTTGATTTAAAAAAAAGGAAAAGAAAATTACTGAGAGGAAGTGATTATGAATTTATCTGAAATTAGTAACACATAATGAAAACAAAATGGAGCGTATTTTTCTTCATTAACGTTAGTGTCAAAAATTACTTAAAAACGCGTTTTCAATTATTGCCTAATAAAAACAGAAACTATAGAGGCGAAAAATATTTTGCGCGAGAAAATATGAAGCGAAAATATGCGATGCGAAATGAATTTTATTTAAGAATGTGTAGACGCCGTTAATTTAAAATTTCATATGTTATTATAATGGAGATTCGTCCGTCTGTCTGCAATCGAAACTACTTTAAGGATTCCCTTCAGAAATTGTGTAGATTTTACAATGTGTATCAAATTTATTGTAAAGTAAAAAAAAAATAAAGTCGTCGGGGTGCCTAGTGTCGGTGTCAGCCAGATATCACCTTTCACTATCGCTAGACCATGGGATTTGTTTTTAGCATCGGAGGTGCGCCACATCTGTCAACCACTCTCGCTTTACCGCTCAGATCCATGTGCAACTCATACGATTGGGGTTGGCAATGACGGGTATCGAACCAGGATCTTTGCGATTCCTAGTCAAATGCTTACCGACTAAGCTAAAAACTCATTAATACATAGAACAAAATCTTATATTTATTAACGAGGGGCTTATCGATCATATGGAAATCCAACCTCACAGACAAGTTAAAGAGACGGTTCTTCCAGGTCGTTGTTCATATCAGTACTGCTGTATGGTTGCACCACCTGGACCCTAACTATGAGACTGGAGAATAAAGTATGGGAGCTTGCACAAGAATGCTGCGGGTGATCCTGAACAAGATTATGGAAACAAACACCTACGAGAAAACAGCTATACGGCCACCTGCACCACATATACAAAAAACCATTAGAGTAAGACGGACAAGACACGCGGGACACTGCTGGGAAGCAAGGACGAACTCATCAGCGACGTCCTCCTGTGGAAGCTAGCACATGGGACAAGCCAGTTATGGGGCCGACCAGCAAAAACGTACATTGATCAGCTCTGTGCGGATGCAGGATGCTGCATAGAGGACCTCCCGAGAATGATGAGCGATAGGGGCGGATGGAGAGAGATTGTCATGGATATCCGGGCTGAAAGCGCGACATGATGATGATGATATAAAAAACTGAGCTAGATTTGCATTAAAAAAAGTTAATTTTATAAGTGCGTTCAAAATCCTGTAATGTGTCTTAATTAATACTATGGAATAAAAGATTACATAATATATGGCGTGGATAATTTACATACTGGTTTTAACAAAACCGGGGTTAATCAATAATCATTTGGTGTTATTGATCTCTAATATTATTGTTTTATCCTTCAATGCATTAAAATCAATCCTGTTAATGATTTTATATGGAAACTAAGATATTATTTTTTACTTATTTATATTTATTATTATGAATGTTTGAGATGAGGCTTCAAGAGTAGTATTATCTGCGTTATTCGGCCTATTGTCCCCATCTTCATTGTTATTTGTACAACGTTTCGGTCGATATGCCCCCCAGTTAAAAAAATAATTAACATAACTCCTACCCCAGGTATGGTTAGCGGAATGAGAACAGGATACCCCCGTGGACTAAATAAAGGGTTAGGTTCAAAGTTCCGTGATGGCTCCCGATTACGACAAGAAAGTTCCCGAGTTCGTAAAAGAAGGTTCCCGAGTCCGACAAGAAATACCCGAAGAAGGCCGCAGGGCATATCGGCCGAAACGTTGTACAAATAACAATAAAGATAAGTACAATAGTCCCCATAACGCAGATAATACTAATTAATATATAATTAATATCATAATAATGTTTTATATCCGTTCTTGTTTAATTTTGTTAGTCTAACTTACTATATTTCATTACACTAGCAAATATATGCACCCTCCGGGTGCAAGTATTTAAGTTTTAATATAATAAAATATGTTAAATTAGAAAGGCTAATGAAACTGAATAAGAATTCAGATAAAATATTTGGACCGAGGGCGGTATGATTGGAAAATAGAACAACTTTGAAACTAACTCTTCCATCATTTGCCATTACTCCTGTCTTTCATTGGGAAATTTTTCCTAATTTAACTATTTAGTTAAAATAGGAAGTAAAGGAATATATTACAGTTGTTTTTCTTGTTAATTTATTTCTTTTTTAAGATTTATCCCGAGATTTTTGCTCATATCTAATAAGATAAAACCAAACCAATTAGAAATCAATAATACTTAGCATTATATTTATTAAAATAAAATTTTAAAGTTCAATATTCAAATTATCCTTCCCATTCACACTGTAAACCTCTATTTTGTTGTATATATATACAATTGCATGTTATTAGTACGTAGATATGGTCAACAGTATTAATGATGTAAAACAATTTTATTAGTAATTGAGGTTTAAATAAAAAATAAAATCATAGAGAATTTGACGTAAATAACAAAGGGAATTGTGACTTGAATAGATAATATAGTTTCGGTTACAGACATAAAAACCCACAATCTCCATTATAATAAGATTAGAATTCTTGCTAGATTCAATAATTTATATCTATTTATCTGTTTTTATTTCTTCAAAGGTTCTGGAAAAATATGGAACCCTCTGATTGTATCGAGAAATGGTGGACAAACTTGCTTAATGTAAGTGCCACTAATGATACTGCTCAGATGTTTGAGAGCCGCAGGGTATGAGCATACGCCTACGTTTCTGTTATGCAATAAGGTTATATTACATTTTCAGATATGCTCATTAAATGCAAGATGTTTATTTCGTGCATACAATTTGTAAACTGTTAATTGCATTTGCTGACTAATCACAATGAACAAATAAAAAACAAAATAAATAAAATAATTAGGGACACTTTAATCAGATTTTCATCTTACAAAATTTGTTCTTATAATTATAGTTAATGAAGAGAAAATTACAGTGCTACATTATAGGGGTATTACAATGGTAACTGTTGATGGTAATGTTATTTACGATAGGGACTGGCAAACGGGGCCTAAAATTCGTTTTTGACAAAATGACTTTAGCCCCCCTACAGAAAATAGTTTACCAAAGATTAGGAAATTATCGGATTTTAATGAAATTTTTAGTGTTTATGTATCAATGAATGATCTTTATAATGCATTATTTATTTTATTTCAAAACTTTCTCATTTTTTTCAGGTCACTTAATTTTTTGACCCCCCTTATGTTGGGGACGTAAAATGATTTGCAAGTTGATCATTTTTTATACTAATTACAGTATAAATAATGAGATAAAAGACCGAAGTTATGAATATAAAACAAAACAAAATTTTATGGTTGCGCTTCTATGGAAAATAAGTACCGAAATCGAAAAAATAAATGTAAAAAAAATAATAAATAAGTAATTTGTTGGAGATTTATTTTTTACTCATTTCGTACATTATTTATTGGCTATTATTTTTATAAAAGAAAAATTATACATCGATGTTTTTTTCTGCTTAAAAAGGGAGGGTACATTTTCAATCGAGTTTTTCTTCAAAACTTATTAGCTTTTGGCCACTAAAATAAGATTTGCATTAAGTAGATATTTATTTTTAGAAATCTAAAAATATGAATTTTAAAACTTAACATCAGGATTTTCATATTTTAAATGAATTTTATATATTATTTTTTCATAGCAAAAATACTAAATCAAAGTTTTGAAATAAAATAGTTCATTAACTGTTAAATCAATACTGAAAATTTCATTAAAATTGGATAATTACCTGATGTTTGGTAAATTTTTTTCCTATCCCAAATGTTACGTTAAAATTGTAAACAAGCGCCTAAAACCATTGAAAAACTGTCAAAATGGCGGATGGCGTCGAAATTGACCAAAACAAATAGTTTTAAATCTTTTAAAAATAAACTGCATAGGTAATTATATTTTTTCTTTTTTTAATGATGGTTATTATGCTACTACTTATCGATTTAGACAAAGTTTAACCTTAAATGATAGATTTAATTATTCTTTATTCGCTTTTAAAACTCGTAGTATGCGATTTTTTTTTGCCAGAGCTATATTACAGATTCCAACATCACCAACAACCTGTCAGTTGTTCCGCTGTCAATTGTCAGATGTTGATCGGAAAAGGCTGCTTTTACAAAGGTATAAGTGTTATAGGGCCTGGTATTATCAGCAATCTCATTTATAGCAACGAAATCTGGATACTCTACTCCCACCAAGAATGGCGTCTAAATAGCTTCTACCTTCGCAACCTCAGACATATTGTTGAGATTTTTTGGCATATAAGGCGTGTGGTAAAAGCCCACTTCTACTTATAGACTCACCGAGAACCATTTGACCAACCTATTGGCCAATCACTAGCAGTACTCTGCTGCTGATATTGTTATTTATACCGGCTGTTCTGGTCATACCTACACATACTGCTTTGAACCTTCGTGGACGACGGAACATAGGATTATATCACTGGACCTTTGACACTACGTAGGATTCCATAACCCAGGACTTACTTTAAGTCCTTTTCAACTGGCCAAGGATGGCGGTTAGAAACTTAACACATATACTGGGCATAACACAGCAGTCCTTCTCAGCTTGTGCTCTCTACTAAGACCGCGTTGTCTCCGTTGGCCGGACTTTTCCACCAGATGGACAATACGTGAATCCCAAAGGACATCATGTATGCAGAAGTATAAGCTGTAATTTAAGGATATCTGTATGATCACAAAATCTTTAACATCAAGCCTGTTGTCGGGAGGGATTAGGCTCTCCTCAGCGGGCTATTATTGTCTGAAGTCAACCTGGTACCACACCATGAAGCAGAAAGGACAAAGAGAAGGCAACATGAACAAGCACAGACACACAATCCGCATCTACAGGACATGTGCCATATATGGTGTAAACGTTAACTCCAGGGTAGGTATTTGCCTAATACCCCACTTGTATGGGCCGGGCACAAGGCCTCGTTTAAACGTGGGCCCACCCACAAGCCGAAGCTCATGGGTGGAAAAGAACAAAAATCGCGTCGATCTCGTCGACATTCCACCGCAAGGGGGTGCCTCAGGCGCTGGGCAATA
>CM042146.1:14341166-14351166 GCA_023376005.1 Doryteuthis pealeii
CTTTAACAGTTACGAAAATTAAATCACAATCTATTATAAATACTAGCAAATATATGCACCCTCCGGGTGCAAGTATTTAAGTTTAATGTAATAAAATATTATATTAAATTAGAAAGGCTAAATAAGAATACCGATAAAAAGATTTGAAACAGAGGGAGTATAATAACAGATTTGAAACAGAGGGAGTATAATAAAAAATGGAACAACTGAAACTTACTCTTCCATCACTCTCGTCTTTCATTGTTATTTTTTCTAATTTAAGTATTTAGTTAAAAGAGGAAGTAAAGAATAAAATGACAGTTATTTTTTTCTTGTTAATGGATTTCATTTAAGATTCATTGAAGAGATTTTTGATTATATTCATTAAAATAAAACCAAACAGTTAGAAACCAATAATACTAAGCATATATTTAATAACATCACATTTTTAATATCAATATGCAAATTAGCCTTCCCGTTCACACTGTAAACCGCTATTTTGTTGTATATATAAATATAATTGCATGTTGTCAGTATGTTGATATGGTCAACAGTGGCTTCGGCCTCTGGACCATTGATATAATTAACGGCGTCGATCCCAGGGGGCCATCCCCCCAGGCAACACCTGCCCCCTCGATTTAAAGGAGCAGGGCTGGGTTTATTGCCCAGTACCTGAGGCGCCCCCCTTGAGGGGGAATGCCGACGGGATCGACGCAATTTTTGCACCTGCCACTCCATGAGCTTCGGTTTGTGGGTGGTCCCACGTTAATAGGGACTTTGTGCCTGACCCGTACAAGTGGGGTACGCGGTAAATATCATGTAGATATGGTCAACAGTGGCTTCGGCCTCTGGACCATTGCTATAATTAACGGCGTCGATCCCAGGTGGCCATCCCCCCAGGCAACACCTGCCCCCTCGATTTAAAGAGGCAGGGCTGGGTTTATTGCCCAGTGCCTGAGGCGGCCCCCTTGAGGGGGAATGCCGACGGGATCGACGCAATTTTTCACCCGCCACCCCATGAGCTTCGGTTTGTGGGTGGTCCCACGTTAATAGGGACTTTGTGCCTGACCCATACAAGTGGGGTACGCGGTAAATATCTTGCATGTAGACATGGTTAACAGTATTAATAATGTAAAACAATTTTATTAATAATTGAGGTTTAAATAAAATACAATCATGGAAAATGTGATGTCAATAACTAAGGGAATAGTGATATGAGTAGTAATATAGTTTCGGTTACAGACAGAAAAGCACACAATCTCCATTATAATAAGACTAGCAAATATAACCTGCATTAAATTTGAATGTAAGAAAATGTCTAATTGTGTTACATATGTCACATCGGCAGAAATGTTATGTATATTCAATTATTAGAAAAACACACAATCTCCATTATAATAAGATATTTATTAGAGAGAGAGATTAGAATATTTAGTTTGATTAGCCTTCCTAATTTGATATGACATTTTCTTACATTCAAATTTAATGCAGGTTATATTTGCTAGTATTTATAATAGATTTGGATTTAATTTTTGTAACTATTAAAGTTGGACAGAATTTCAATCCATAACAATCTGAATCTTATCTTTTTTTCTATAATGAAATTAGCATTATTCTCTCGCGATTAAACACGGACGAAGTTCACGTTTCTCAAATTTCGCGCTTCAATACGGCATCTATAAAATAAAACTTCGAAGCTAAATTAGAAAAAAAGAAACTAGCATAAAAGAACATCACGAAAAACCTATTGTTCGTACGCACATAGATTTTAAACTGGTCAGTTTCCCTCCCCCCCCCAGACCAGTTGATAATATCCTTTCAGACTTGGTCAGTGTTTCCGTATTTTTGTGTTGGTGGTAATAGTGGGTAAGTATAGTTGGTCAGATATCTGTTTAGTTTTATTCAATTAAAGTACAATTCATAATAAAAATGATCAACTTAAAAAAAAAAAATTGAGGATTAAGAAAAATTGAGAATTAAAAAATTGAGAATTAAAAATTGAGAATTAAATTGAGAATTAAATTGAGAATTAAATTGAGAATTAAAAATTGAGAATTAACCTAAAGAGTTGCTATCCAAATATTGACGTTCTAAAGTTTTTAAGTGCCATCCTTGACAAGTCGAAAAGGGCTTAAAGAAAGTCCTGTGTTATAGAATCCTTTGGTAAGCGTATAAGTCCTATCCTGCGTATTGGTAAAGGTCCAGTGATTTAATCCTATGTCCGTTGTCAAAGAATGCCAATGTAATTACGACGAGTAGGGTCGGTTAAGTATTGTATCAACCTCAGAGTACTGCCAGTGATTGGCCAAGAGTTAGATCACATGGTTCCGGGTAAGAGCGGGCATCTAGCACACACCTTATATACTAAAAATTCGGTAGGAGCGCGTGGTGTAATGGTTAAAGTCATGGGAAATGGACTCGTCGCCCCGAGTTCAAATCCCGGACGTGGTAATTGCATTTCACTTATTGCTAATACCCTTGGGAAAGGTATGAATCCTACTCTCCCTCCAGCTATGGGTAAATAGTAGGGCAGACTGGACTCTTTAACCTTGGTTAGGCAACTGGTCTAGGAGAAGGAAAACTCTGAATTCAGACCTGTTGAACTCCGCTTAAGAAATTGACCTTGTGTCGCATCCTGCTCGTGTGGAGGGATTGGTAAATATATATATACTAAAAATTCTCAACAGACGTCTCCGTGGTGTAGTGGTCAGTGTCATGGACGGTGACTTCGTAGTAAGCGACTTCGAACTCCAGTCACGCTATTACGTTTACTTTCAGACTAATACCCTTGGGAAAGGTATGAACCCCCTCATGTACCATATATGGATTAAACAGAACTTCTAATGTTCTACAATTTAGGCTTTGTTATTAAAAGATCACCGAAGGTTTATAGGCCATTATAAAAATTTAGAACAATATCAACAATTGACCTCTTTTCGGAGTAGTAAAATATAAACACAAATATCAATATTAAAATATCAATCAAGATATTAAGTTGTATTAATATTGTGTATTCATAAGAACCGTCGTTTTTTAGACGGTTAGGAAAGAGACAAATCTTGAATTCGACATGGTTAGATGATTGGGTAACTTACTTCTCGGTTACACAGTCTGTGGAAAAGATGGCTCAGTTAGCTTAGAGTAAGGCCGGATACTTCATAGTGTAAGCACGTACCGGCTTCGCTCCACTGCGCGCTTGAAAGACTTATGGTTCTGACTGTGATCACAAAATATAACACTTGCATGTCTGTGAAAGAAGGAATGGCGGCCTTGGCGAAAGCAGAACTAGATAGTCAACAAAATACACTAATAAGAATTACCCCCAGCAGCAGACAACAGACAATAAGAACCTTAAGTTAGAAGAAATGTTGCCGGTACACAAGAAAAAAACTCCAAAGGAAGTAAAATACCAGCCAACTACTCCAGCAAGAAAGTAAGTAAAAGATTTATGAGGGTATAACCACGGATTCACTCATAATCTTAACAGAATCTAACACTCTTTCAAGATATTTACCCTGCAGAAGACGTGGCTATAAAACATTAATAAGAGTAGCTATCAAAAGACTGCCACAACATTACAATATATTTATCTGCATCCATATCTGGCCGTCGAAATTCAACATAAGTGTGTATGTTTTGCGTATACATATTAATATCTGAGGAAAAAATGAGTAAGATTTTTGGGCGGCTCCAACTAAACATGGTATTTAGTTTAAAATACGATAGTCAAAGATTAACATACTAGAGATAAAGTTTTTATGCAATATTTTGGTTACGTGAGTCACAATTCGGCAGCTTTTGCCGAGATTCTAAAGTTAATGAAATGAACAAGACTTTGAGGTGTCTATCTTACCTGATACTCTCCAAATGCAACTGACTGGATTTACAATTATACCTTTGGAAAATGCCTTGAAATCCACCATATTGTTGAACGCTCTGGTTACAGCATGGTCATCGAAGTTAAGCAACGATGACCCTGTTCAATACTTAGAATGGGCACCATGTAAGAAACATCGGGTAGTGCAAGAAACAGAATAGCAAAATAATATAATCGGCATTAAATTATCCTAAAAGGGTTGATATGCCGTAAGAAAAAAAAACTAACCCTAACAACCAACATATTGTAAAATATTGTATTCATTCTAATAATCCAACCTTTATAAGTTATAACGTATTTGACGGCTTATAGGACACACTTTTTTCCGAAGTTTTGGCTAAAAAAAATTACCTGCGTTTTATACATTGTAGGTGAAATTTGAGGCCTCCCGTAGGCTTAGGCTAATCTTGTCTATGATGCTCACTAACCCAGCTTACGCTCAGTACTTTTTCCTACCCAAAACTGCCAAATTGATTTTATACATTTATGTTTCTGCTTGAAACTAGACTGTTTTCAACCATATATGCTTAAATACAATGCCCAACATGCAAAGTACAACTTACAACCAAGCATATCCTTCTAAATTGTAACAGACTTAAACATATCCGCGCAAATTACTATCAAGCTAGAAACCTGAAAGACATCTTCAAGAATACAAACCCTGAAAACATTTTAAATTTTATTAAAAAAAGCAACCTTTTCAACAAAATATAACAGAACATAACCAATTATCTCCATAGAACCACTACTTTAAAGTCTGAAATCCAAAATAACCTTTTTGGCATTAAATGACCCACAGGGGTTGATATGCCGTTAAACAAAACTCAAACTCAAACACACAATAAAAACTTCTTTTTTTCCTGAATCTGACCTGCTGAAATGGGGGTGCGTATTATATGCCGTCAAATACGGTAATTTTAAAACAACGGCATTTTACTGTCATATTTCTAAGGATACAGGAACTACCCTATGATCATAGGAAGTAGTATAGCAGTTTTGGTGTCTGAGATGGAGCGCCACGCTTTCCATCAGCTCCTTCCTTTACCGCAAAGATCCCTGTGCTACTCATACGCTAGTATCGAACCAGGAACCTTGAAGTTCCTAGATGGGTGTTTTACCGTCAGAGCTAAACCGATTGTTGTAGATACGACGAGAGAAAAGTAAATATTATATAAAGAGAAGGTCCGCAAATGGTTTCAATTTTGGTATTTTTTTAAATTTTAATTTATTAGCTAAAAGCTGGTTAGAAACTGATTCGAAACACGTGTTGCCTATTTAAAAAATGAAATAAACACAAAACAAATACAAGAATTGAAACCACTTGCGTATCTTTTCTTTATAGTATCTAGAGTATTTATAGTATGTATATATCTATGTATCTATCTATATACAGAAAAAATTCAGACAGACTATTTTCTATGAAATCTACAGGAACATATAAGATATTGAATGATGTTTTGATCCTATAGAAGTATATTCATTTACTTGATGCTAATCTGAGCAAAATTAGTGGAACTAATGCTATTAATTTTTGCGAGAATCATGCCAGTTTTAATATAAGTTTGGATGATATTATGTAAAGAGGAAATGCTATCGTAAATAACCTTAATTTTTCTGTGTTATTTAATTAACTCTTAGAGTAGGAACGGACGGTATTTTTGCCGCAAACTAAGAGTACATCTAACCGGGTTGCCTGATTTTCAGTTGAGTAATCCACAATTTCTACATTGCAAGTTCTTTGTAAGATATTTTAATGTGTTATTTAACCGACCCTATAGAGATTACAGCACTTTAACATTTCAGTTATTTTTCAGCCAGGAGCCCAATATCTCGCCCAGGCGTCTAAGGTTAAAATATTCTTAATCGAATTTCACTACAAATGAAATTTTATGCCTAAAGCCGAACGTAGATTGGATTTTTCAGAGCTCAATTAGCGGCTACCATAGCTCGAATAGTTTCATATTATTTTCTCTTTTTCTTTATATCTAAATTTGAATAAAAATCAACATATAAATGAATAATAATAATAATAATAATAATAATAATAATAATAATAATAATAATAATAATAATAATAATAATGACTCTATTTCGATGTAAAACATAGCACATATTGTTTTGAAGAATATGTATTTCATAATTCGATTTTGATAATTAACTTTCACTTTTCAACAAAATCCTCCTCCTCATCATCATCATCACCATCAATGCGTACAGTCTTTTTCCGATATCCGTCCCTATCACTTATCGCTCATGCTACGTCCTCGAGACGGTGTACAGAGTCCGCGCAGAAATTATCAATGTAAATCTTTGCTTTTTGGCCATCACTAGTTTGTCTCTGAGTAGAAGTTCTATAGGAGAATGTCACTGATGTGTCCGTCATTATATTAAAAGAAAGTTTACGGTTTGTCCATGTACCATTTGTCAGTGTGTTAAAACTTAATCTTTTGCACAATTCTCATTGAATTAACGTTCCCACCCACTCATGTTAACACTTTCACTTACAGTTTGCTTTGTTCTCTAATCATATGGTTGACGGTTTTATCTTTCTATTCAAACAGTGTAAAATGATGAGATAAGGAAATGTTGAAAAACCCAAAATTGTATGTATAAGTTATATAATAGTAGAAATTAACTAGAATTTTAGATGACATGTGAAAGACTGACCTGTTAGCTTCTTATTGGTTCAAAAGTCCAAGATGGTGAAGAGTTAAAGGGAGATAGTGCGAGGAGTGATTATTACCTAAGTTTTTGGAAGAAACGGACAGAAGTCTGGGTTGATTGTTTGAAGAGAACAGATGCAAGGTGTGTCTATTCTTCAAGTCATTTTTATTTGGGTTGAAGATAAAATATATGAGCTCTGAGTAAAAGAATATCTTGTGTTCGTTATTAAGAACTGCCAACGGATTCAAGTATATCCCAAGAAAACCTCAAGTAGTTCCGAGACTCAAAGAAAAGAGAAAATGCCAGCCCAACAAAATATTGAGTATAAAAGCTACTCCGGTCCAGAATAGCAGAGACCTAACCAGACCAACCCAAGAGATACTATAAGTATAATGTTATATACCCTGTAAGGGCAGTCTCTCTTGTCTGAAGGTTTTGGCGAATCTTCCGTGTCAGGAGACGCTATTTTGGTCACGTGACACAGGAACGCAAGAAGAGAACGCTCTTCTTCCGATGCACTGAACAAGCCTGGACGTGCTTGTCATCTCTCTCCAGCAGACACCTACGGTGCACACCAGACGCTACAGCCTCTACTTACAGTAAGTGGTTACCACTTTGTCTATTAACTTTATTGTGTATATTCGGACACTTGTGACATTAAATAGCCTGGGAAACTTTGTTCCCCAAATATGTTATAATAAATTATATAAATGTAACTAACGCGTTTGTTGTTTTCCTAACTGAAGTATTCCGCATAGGGTACTTATCCTTTAAGTAGCCCAATGTTTTATAAGAACCAGAGTTAACACTCTGTGGACCTCTTATAACCCCATCGTCGGGTATATAAACGAGAGTGTGATAGGGTATTGCTTCAGAGATTTTTCGATTAGAGAGAGACAGAGACAAATGGATCCCACCTCGTCACATAGAATTCAATTACTAATGACTATTACCAACCTACACACATTTAATTGCTCACGCTATATAACAATAAGCTATAACTGCTATTTAACTTTTACATGTGTTTTCAGTCCTCATCTTGTGCTGTTATTAATAAGGCGCCAGTCATTATCCTTTTCAATGTATGCGAGTTTTTCTCTCCGTGATATGTGATATGTCAGTGAATCTCACGGGTGAATGGGTGGATGAATTTTATGACATGTCAACTCTTGGGATTTTTTTTTATGTCGGAGGCGTTTTTGTTTTATTCATTCTATTGAAGTCAGTAAGTCTACTGTTGGTTTGAATAACAGCAGCTAACTAAGTACAACTCAAACAGTGTCCAAGACAGCTGGTATAAATAGGAATCAAGAATGATCCATCCATGAATCTGGGTGATTTGGATGATTCCATTCCTTGAGTTCCGATTGGCTGCCTGACTGCTTGATTTGAATGACATTGTGGAGTCTTATATATACTTTGTCATTTTGCAGTGGACTTTGTAGCATTCGGGTTTGTATTTGAGTTACAACCGTTTGTTGCCTTGTCTTCCCATTTCGACGGTAATTGGAACTTTAATTATTCTTCGTCTACCCCCCCCCCCATTGCGTGGGCGTAGTGGCCTTTCAGGGGGACTTAGTTCCTTTCGACGTGGCCGATTACAGGGGAGTAATCTTTATAATGCACGGGGTATTTTTGATGGCATTGGCTTAGGGGTTGGAGTGACACTGGGTGAGGCTTGGTCCATAGTTGATGTTACCATTCTTTTGGTTTGTGGAACATCCTCAAATATTGGTTTAGGGGGCTCAGGTAAGGCACTAGGAATAGGAACAGAGGTCACTAGTGCTTGGAGCTTCCTGAGGAATCGGCGATTCCGCTATGTGATCCTAGCTGATCCATCAATCCTGATTCGGTATTGGTGATTGGGGAGTTCGACGTTAATTGGAACTTTAATTATTCTTCACATTCCTGTTGGGTATTCAAAATTTGAAACTCATTTTTTAAAAAAACTATTTAACATATGGATGGGAACCGCGTTCGGGGCCTTTCTTCCTCCGGTTACTGCTTTGTTTTGTTTTTTATTCGCAACATTCTATTCACAAAACTTTGTGGAGACACCGAAATTGATTTTCTTAAAAGATGTATTCTTTCAGTCAGGGATATATATGTGTGTGTGGTGTGTGTGTGTGTGTGAGAGAGAGAGAGAGAGAGAGAGAGAGAGAGAGAGAGAGAGAGAGAGAGAGAGAGAGAGAGAGAGAAGAGAGAGAGAGAGAGAATCTTCTCGATATATTTCTTAAGTTTTCCTTTTTGTGGTCTTTGTTACTTAATTCGTCCAAGTACTAGTTACTTCGCGCCGCCCCAAAAATTCTAACTCTGACCCATCCGGTACCACGCCTAACTCCAAACTGATCTAACTGCTCCCTGCGCATCTATTTAAATATTTTTCCGTTCGAAAGGTTTTCTGATATTTTAGAACGTTCTGAACAGGTGTTCCTATAATTTTAATATATTGGTCCCTCTTAAACCACCTGTTTCTAAAATCAAAAATACTAATTCATTTCAGTCGCCATTAAATCTAAATATTTTGCGAAATTGTTTATAAAAAAGAAAACATAGGGTCTCGATGTGTTTATTTCTAGCCAGTAATGGGAAATAATTATCTCTCTCAATCAATTTTTTTTCATTATCATATTTCCGTCATATGTTGGGGGCACCTGTTGTAACTCTAGCCTATCCTCGGATATCATTTTCCCTTGAGGCTGTGATACCCCTGCTTATTCTTACACCCAAATCCGAATACATTACAATGAACCTGGGAGTAATGTCAATGAAGGGTTACGCCACACTCTACAGAACACCAGAATTGGAACCTCAATACTAGATGCTGTTAAACGTCAAACTCAGGAAACTAAGATCATCAGCTACCGCCTTCTAGCTCAGTTATTATACTATGGATTTTGGGGTTCACCATGAGAGCAATACAGTCGGGACAATCATATAGGCGATAGGGTTTGGCATGAACACCCGATAGATAGGAGGAGGCTTCTTCGGCAATCCGTATAGTCTAAGTAGGATCCAAACGGAGTGTTGCATGTCATGGACTGCTCAGCAACCAGGAATCTGTTCTTATTCATCATGGATCACCACCGTCTCAAGTACTAACCAAATGTTGGCCCGATTGCAGAGGTTCAATTTATGTATTCTATAGTCCAAATCATCAGGCCTTATTGGATCTGAGTGACAGAAACTATCCTGTTCTGAAGAACTGAGAAATATTTTATTTTAGAATTATCTGCGTTATTCGGACTATTGTCCCCATCTTCATTGTTATTTGTACAACGTTTCGGCCGATATGCCCTCCGGTCTTATTAAGGTATTTCTTGTCGGACTCGGGAACCTTCTCGGCCTGGGGAACCTTCTTTTCGAACTCTGGAACACAACTTCTACCCCAGCTATGGTTAGCGGAATGAGAACAGGATACACCCGTGGACTAAATAAAGCCTTAGGTTGAAAGTTCCGTGATGGCTCCCGATTACGACA
>CM042146.1:14353666-14371123 GCA_023376005.1 Doryteuthis pealeii
TCCATCATTAGACAAAATGTGTATGCTGATGGAAATAAATTCACATCAAAAAAATATTTTACAGACAACTGTTGTATATTGTACAAACGGAAATAGAAATTTCCGGTTAAATTAAACAGAGGGGGGATCACAAAGGTGACAAAGGACTTTTTCCTGGTGGGAGCGAACAAAGAAAATGCGTAGGCGTTTGAGATATATAAAAGAACAGTCAGTAGTGAACAGACCCCAGTGAAGAGGAGACGGCGAACGGAGTGACCGACGCTAGCGGTCAATCGCTGCCAGCGGACAGTGAGGCGCGCCCACCCTGTCATCTCCCGGTCGCCAGCCTGCAACATTAGTAGTTCCCATTGTCAAGCTCACTGCCCACACGCACCACGAGGGAATGAAAAGAAATAAAAAGTTCAATCTACTACTACATACAGCATGCCTTGTGATTTCATTAAGCGACTACTACATATATCGTCTGGGATTAGTGACGATACCCGCTACGATACGTACGCCGATTTAGCAGCGTGAGTTTGAAGAAGCCGCTATATAACATATATAGAATTTGATGCCAGTATATAACATGTATGATTTAGTGCCGGTAAAGAAGGCCCTATTCAACAACAACCAGTAAAGCTCCATATACGCAATCCAATGTGCTACTATAAAGAAATTGAGATATTCCATCAATAATAAGTGTTTAGACACTATCCGTCGAAAAAAAAAACAGGAATGAACATGTAAAAAATCTACACGAAAATCTTTACATATTGCATATATTGAATCTCTCTCTCATATATATATATATATATATATTATATATATGTATATATCGTGTGTGTGTGTGTGATGTTTTTCGGAAGAAATATATGTACCTGTTATTCTTTCAGTGTTCTGAAAATTAAGAATGTATCAGGAAAATGTTTGCTTCCCCTGCCCCCAAATCATAACAATCTATACGTTGTCTCAGGAATAACCTTATATATATATATATATATATATATATATATATTAATATATATATATATATATATATATATGTGTGTGTGTGTGAAGAGAGGAAGTAAATCCGACGGTATGTAATATATCAAGAAAATTGAAAAACACAGTTTTAAATGGGTTAAGTGGTGAGTTTATTGGCCGACGCTGCAGTGTTTCGATCTATTAAATAGATCATCTTCAGGCATAAGATAAGAAATTATATATCACAGAATGATGAGAAAAGGTGAGTGGTAATCCTTCTTATTCAGTCTGTTAAAAATTTTTCTGAAGTTTGAAAAAAGGAGACGGTTTTGAAATATGACATCAAATATTCTATTTTAAGGTGTGAGTATGTAGCGCTGTTAGTGTGTGTATTGAAGGAAACATTGTGCATTTTTTAGGTATGTGGTAGTGTGTGTGTGTGTATAAATTTTTTTCTGTAGCGATAAACGACAGCGGAAGTGAAAACTCAAGGTTGTGTGTGTATATATATATATATATATACTCGATGTTAAATTACATTTTTGATTGAATTATTTCAGGTTCTCATCAGTTTCATTTTTTATGAGTGTTTTCTGCAAATCCCAAGAAGATTTTATTAATAAGCCGATAATGTCCTACTCAATCTTATATATTATCTGCCTCATTCAGTCTGTTTATCACTCTCACTATGATTATGTTTCTCTCTCTCTCACTATTTCTCACTGTCTCTCCCAATCACTTTTTATCAATGTATGTATCAATCATCTATTCTCATCTTCTACAGTTTCTCCTAATAATTTCAAGGGATTAAATATCTCTGAATATTCCTATATCCCTTCATCTATTATAAGCCTGCATATTGAACAATTTGGAAGGTAAAATACAGATCATTAAATGGTTCATGTAAATAAATGAAGAGTAATATTTATTACAGATGACAGAAAATTTGACAACCTTAAGTAAACCGACGTAGAGTAAATACCGCTGTATTTACATACGCACTATTGAACGAATAGTCACTTGTGATATGAGTCCTTACCACATCCTCCATATTCTCCCGATCTTTCACCTACTGATTATCATTTTTAGGCACATAAGCACATTTTTAAATGGTAAAACTTTTCGATCTAAAGAAGAGGTGGAATCATCATTTAAAGATTCTGTTGCATCACAGCCAATAACTTTTTACCAACGCAGAATAAATGAACTCGCAGATCGATGGCAGAAATGCATAGCAACCCAAGGTTCGTATTTTGACTAATTTTAACAATTACTACTGTTAATGTTTCAACAATAAATGAATGTATTTGAAATCAGCCATTATTTTTGTAACAATCTAATATAGCTATTAGAAAAATGAGCCTAAAATGCGTTTTTGACAAAATGACTTTAGCACCCCCCTACAGAAAATAATTTACCAAAAATCAGGGAATTATTGGATTTTAATGAAATTTTCAGTGTTTCTTTATCAATAAATGATCTTTATAATGCATTATTTCTTTTATTTCAAAACCTTCTCATTTTTTCCAGGTCGCTTAATTTTGACCCCCCTTATGTTGGGGCGTAACATTTTGTTCAATTTGGTCTTATATTGTACTAATTACAGTATAAATAAAGAGATAAACGACCGAAGTTATGAATAGAAACAAACAAAAAGATGTTACGGTGGCTATTCTATGAGAAAATAAGTACTGAAAATCGAAAAATAAAATGTAAAAAAATAATAAATAATTAATTTTTTGGAGATTTTTTAACTCATTTCGATAATTATTTAATTGGCTATTAGCTTATAAAAGAAAAAATTATATATCCATATTTTTTCTGCTTAAAAAGGGGAGGGGGTACATTTTCAATTGAGTTTTTCTTCAAAACATATTACTTTATGTATCTAAAATAAGGTTTGCATTGAATAGATAGTTATTTCTAGAATCTAAAAATATAACACTTTAAACTTAAAATCCGAATATTTTTATTTTAAATTAATTTTATATATTAGTTTTTCATAGTAAAAATACTAAATTAAAGTTTTGAAATAAAATAACTGATGCATTATAAAATTCATTAATTGATAAATCAATACTGAAAATTTAATTAAAATCGGATAATTACCTGATTTTTTGTAAAATCTTTTGCAATCGCGAATTTTATATTAAAATTGTAAACAAGCGCTTAAAACCCTTGAAAAAGAAACAGAATGGCAGATCGCATCGAAATTGACCAAAACAAATGGTTTTAAATCTTTTAAAAATAAACTGCATATGTAATGTTATTTTTCTTTTTTTTAATGATGGTTATTATGTTACTACTTATCGATTAGACAAAGTTTGGCCTTAAATAATAGATTTAATTAGATTTAATTCGCTTTTAAAACTCGTAGATGCTGATTTTTTTGCCAGTCCCTAATCTAATATAATCAGGTGATAGTTACACGCTAATTGCGTGGAGATTTCTGAGTGGTTCGCATTCAAGATCTTATTTTGTATGAGTTGAACAGACTCGTCTTGTTTGCCAGGGTTTTATTCTTTCTCAATTCTATTTACGGCTTCACTCGTCCGATTGCCTTCAGCTCCAGATCCCCGACGTTGAGAACTGGTTGTCTTTCATGGGAGTTTTCAGGAAAGAAAACTCCAACTTCCGGATGTGTAGCTAATAGAGCTTATATTGATTCCGTTAACCGGAAGTATATTATTGTTTTTTTTACTATGCAGTGTCAAATATCACGAATTCATTGTTATTACGAATGATATCGTTTATAGCCTTCCGGTTAGATTTTTATCTATTTTATTTATTAACTCATTTCTTTTCCGTTTCCTGCTTTTATTTGTATTCATTTTTTGATTATATATCAATTGGCACTTTGCGACCGCTTCATTTTAGTTGTCAATATTTTCAATGCATTTGTTTTTGTTCTTTTTTTTAACTTTGAAGGAAAACATATGGAATTAATTTATGTGGAAAACATTAATTTATCTATGTTCATACGTGACAAAATCCTGAGTTTTAATAGTAAAGAAAGAAAATGGAAAAGAGTTTGCGAGCCAGAGATGGGCAGAGAGGAGTGTGTGAGTGTGTGCGCTTGTGTGTGTGTGTGTGTGTGTGTGTGTGTGTGTGTGTGTGTGTGTGTGTGTTAGTGTGTGTGTGTGTGCGTGTATTAGTGTGTGTGTGTGCAAAAAAGTAACGTGTAAACTTCTATTTCTCTAATAATTTGAGTTGGTGGTATCAGTCTTATTAACATATTTAGAATGCAGTAGCGTAACCCGACCGAATTCCTTTCAAATCGCGCGGATTGACTGAAGTAAAAAATAATGTGAATAAGCAATGGTTGGAAACAAAGAATTAAGTTGGAAGTAATGAAGGATTAAAAACCAAGTAATAAAGAGAGAATAGAATACAAATGTATTTAATCGGAACACAGTTACCATATTATTACACACACTGTGATGGAATTATATTGATCTGGTTTGGTTTATTCGATCAATAGTTTATCAACATATTTCTGGATCATTTAATATCAAATTGTGTCGTATTTCTAAACCTTAGATTATAACCGAAACTATACATTTTTCAACGGGATTATTCAGTTTAGTTTGGTTTGTTTTTATAATTTAATTTCAACCCTGGTGGCTCCTTTAATTCCAAACCCTCCAACTAGAAGAAAAGCAGTGGTTCAATTTAACCCATAGCTGGGAAATGGAGGTGTCCATAACTTTTAGAAGCTTATTACTTCGAAAGTGAATTCAAAACGTCACTGGAGTTCGAACCCGCATACTGCAATGTTGCAGTATACACTCTGCACTACACAACAAAAAGGGTAATCAGTTAATGTTTATTTGAGTAGAGTTGTTGCATAGCGCCTTCTTCACTTGCAATTGGGTTGGTACAATTCATTAAAAAATACGTAGAATTCTTAGCGGTTCTGTATCAAAGTCTTCATGTCCAGATATAGCACAATTTTCAGAGAGGAAATTATACACACGCACACACACACACACATATATATATATATATATATATATATATTATATATATATATATATATATATATTCGCATCTGAGAGGCGGGAGAGTTAGACACTTTGTATCAGCTCCCTGAAATAGACTATAATGCTAAATCTTAAGTCTTTTGTTATTTCTTTACTTGTATATTTGCTCTGTGACTCTAACATTAAGAGCACACATTGAGCTCTCAAACTGCGACTTGTTTTTTTTTAAATAAAACTGTTGTGTCGTAAGGAAGATTTCTTCTCTGGACTTTTGGATTATATATATATATATATATATATATATATATATATATATATATATATATATATATATATATACGCACGTACATATATACACACACACACACATATATATATATATATATATATATATATATATATATATACGTGTGCCAGAAGGAAAAACAACTTTCTCTTGTATAAATAACAGCCATATAATCAGTTTACACACACACACACACACACACACACAAACACACACACACATATATATAAAGAGAGAGACAAAACCATGTGTATGTGTCTGGGTGGATAGAAGGAAAGCGATAAATATATTGCATGTATAGCTAAACATAGTCATAACAAGCTAATGCAACTACCCCATTAAATAGTTTCCATTTATCTCTTACTGCATAAGACGTTCGTTGCTCTTTGAGGCGATTTTATTCGGACATTGCAATTCTCTGCAGATTCTCTCATTTTTATATTCCCTTTGTTTATTTTACTCTTTCTTTGCCGTTTATCAGCGGCTGTTTTCATTTTTTTAATGTTTTCTTTTTTGTTTCTTCCTCTGAAAAGCCAATATTTTCCTTCACGAGAAACTACAAGAAGAATAAGAAAAAAAAATAATGATTCGAAATTCAAAGACGAAAATGTTGAGTTTGGCACCGAACATCTAAAGATCACAAATGCACATCGCTGTAACATTGGTTTCTTTAAGTAACTTAAACAAATACATTCCTGTTTGTGTATTTTATATGAGAAATAATATTAGCATTATTTTGCATTCAGTTGATAATTCATGAAAAATTTGTTTGAGAAAATGTAAGGTTTTTCGTATGGCATCTACTGTTGCATAGCGCCTTCTTCACTGGCACTAAATAATTATAATGTTGCATACCTATTTCTTTAATTCTATTTCTTGGCCGTCTTTAGTATTCTGATCATCTTTGGTATTTCTTCTATCATCTTGACTTGGTCTGGAATCTTCTAAGGTCTGGACTTCTCTTGGGGACTTCGTGTCTGGTCTTTCATTGGGGATTTCTTTTTATCAGAAGCCCTGTGTCATTGTTAGTTTTTAGATAATAAACTCAAGACTTCGATTTACTTTTGATCTTATTTTATTGTTAAATCCCCACCAGACATCTGCTAACTAACATAGCGCGCGTGAGTTCCAGTTTAAGGCAGGGCCTAAAATGTCCGACTGCTCTGCCTGATGTCTAACTGCAAACTGGCGACCGAACATGTCCCACGTGACTTCACGTATTTTGGCGGGCTTCTGTAATTTTCCATGGAAGGACCCGGCCATGGTATGAAAAGGGTCATCCCCTCAGAATTACAGGGGATTGACAATAATCTTATGCAACCGCATAGATTATGTAACAGAGTCAGGTCAGGACAAGGTAGGTATTCGTTCATACCTACTACACGCACTATATAAACTAGTACTCTTATTTCTATGGTCACGTTGTGGGCGACTAAACTAGTACCCCTGTCAGGCACACCTTGACTTGTCTGTTGGGGTGAGAGTGTGGATACCCAGAATCAGTAAAGACATGAACTGTCAAATGGAATATGATCTCCAGGGGAGCCAACGGCCTACCACATGGATATTAGTAGGATTGGGATACTTCCTATACACATTAGTTCCAAATACAATCTCGCGCAAGGGTGAAAGCGCTGATACTTCCGGGGAGGCTTTCTTTTCTTGAAGTGACTCGGTACTATCTGAGAGAGCAACATGTAACAGCTCAGCAATCCAGTCGTCTGGTACTTTTCCTTGTACCGACTGGATTGTGTGCACCATCTTACCACTTAGAATATACCACGCACAAGTTTCACCCCATGTCGAGTGAGGTCATCCTCGTCTACGATGTACTTCTATAAGTCATCATCATCATCACCATGTCGCGCTGTCAGCGCGGATATCCATGACAATCTCTCTCCATCCGTCCCTATCGCTCATCATTCTCGGGAGGTCCTCTATGCAGCATCCTGTATCCGCACAGAGCTGATCAATGTACATCTTTGCTGGTCGGCCCACACTGGCGTGTCCATGTGCTGGCTTCCACAAGAGGACGTCGCTTATGAGTTCGTCCTTGCTTCTCCAGCAGTGTCCCGTGTGTCTTGTCCGTCTTACTCGGATGGTTTGGGTGATATGTGGCGGGTGACAGTACAGCTGTTTTCTCGTGAGGTGCTGTTTCCTTGTCATTTTCAGGATCACCCGCAGCATTCTTGTGCAGCTCCCATCTAGTTTATTCTCTAGTCGCTTAGTTAGGGTCCAGGTTGTGCAGCGATAGAGCAGCACTGATACGACAACGGCCTGGAAGTACTGTCTCTTTAACTTGTCTGTGAGACTGGATTCCTCAAAGAAAACGACGTTAATGCACATATAGGAAAGGCATGGGCCGCTTCTATAAGTAAGAGGCCAGCATTTTTGTAAAAATGTGGAAAGCCTTTTATACTCGAGAATATCAAACTACAAATATTTGCTGAATATTCAATGTAACAAAATCGGATGGGAAAAAGGCAGGAAGGTAAGATATTACGTGTAGGTAATATAGAAAGTTTTTGATAGCAAAGCACTAGGCCAATTGTCGAATTCTTATTGGTTAAGGCAAAGCAGTAAAGAGAGCGAGAGAAAGAGATTGGAATGAGTGATCAGTTTAGAACAATAGAGTGGCTGGGTGAGTCACAAGAATGTGTGTCTGTCACCCAAGGGGTTTAGACTTGGGGATAAGATAATATATCTCATAAGAGACAATAAGAACTCCTTGTGCTATCATTAATCGTACCAGACAAAATATCCACTAATTAATCCCAGGTTCATTCCAGAGTCAAAAGAGCAAGAATTCCAGACAACTCAACATCAACCCAACAAACCAGATTCCAGCCTCTTGAAGTAAATCAAGAATAAAGATTATTATTATTATTATTATTATTATTATTATTATTATTATTATTATTATTATTATTTACTCCTTTTGAGTTTTCACATCAGTGTTAGCTGATAGTCTTTCACAGGAGTCTGAGTGAGAGCAAGTCTCCCCAGGTCTCCAGGACGCTTCGGAGTATTCTGGCAGATTGCAGGAGTGCAGTGTTCTGAATGGTTTCAATTCTTCCTCTGATTTCCAAAGTTTCCACACACTTTTCCAATCCTTTTGGGACTGTTCCAAGTGCACCAACTGCAATTGGTATCACTTTCACTTTCATATTCCATAACTTGTTCAGTTCTCTGGCAAGGTCCAGATATTTGTCCGATTTTTTCATTTTCCTTTAGCTTCACGCTGTGATCTGCTGGCACTGCAAAATCCACCAGTTGACAAGTTCTTTCTTTTTGTTTATCAACACTAGGTCTGGTCTTCTTGCTGGAATAAGGTGATCCGTTTTTATTTCAAAGTCCCAGAGAATTTTATGTGTTTCGTTCTCAGGAACAGATTCTGGTTTATGCATATACCATTTTGTTGTATGGTCAAAATTTTTTTTTTTTTGCATAATTCCCTGTGGATCACCTTCCCAACTCAGTCGTGTATAGTTTTGTATTCTCGTTGTGCTAGTTTGTTACATTCGCAGAGTATATGGTTTACAGTCTCATCTCTATTCCCGCAAAGTCTACATTTACTATTTTGTTGGGTCCTATCAATTTTCGCTTTGATATAGTTTGTCCTTATGACATTATTTTGTGCAGCAATTATTAATGATTCTGTTTCTCTTTTGAGGTTTACTTTTCTTAACCATGTCCAAGTCTTTCCTAGTGCAACTTCTTCAATTTGTCGTTTGAAGCGTCCATATAATTGTTTTTCTTCCCATTTTTGTTTTCTAGTCTTTGTTGTTTTTCTGATTGTCCCAATGTCACATCTACTATTATTGGCCGCTATAAGTAATTTGTCATTACTCTTTTTTGTATAGTCTTCGAGTTGTTGGATTGTGGTTTCTACGCAGTTCTCTATGTTGGCAAGACCTCTTCCCCCTTCCTTTCTTGACACATATAATCTATCTCTATCATCTCTAGGATAGAGAGCCTTGTTCATGGTCATTAATGTTCTCGTCCTTTGGTCAATCTGTCTGATTTCTTCCTTTGTCCATTTTAAGAATGGTCCTGAGTATCTTATAATAGGGACAGCCCAGGTATTGATTCCTTTTATTATTAGTATTATTATTAACATCACGTCATTTCTCACTTTCAAAAATTGATTGCGCAACAAATTCAGTCGGTTTCAAAACGGAAGAGTCAATCAAGCATCTAAAAGTTAAGAACACGATCTATAATAACACTTCCGCGTTGAAGGAATCTTCTTCTAATAAAAACATTTATTTTCATTCGGTTTTATTTGTGATCTGGTGAAGATTAAATATGGCGAACGACAGAAACCGGCGTCAGTAGTCGTTATGCGGTTCTTTGAGAAGTTTATTTTATTGTTCTAGAGAAGATACTAAAATAGGTTTAGTCGCGATGAATGGTTTTATTTCAAACATCAATTCTGTAATTTACTTATATTGGAAGTCGATGCTGTCACAGCAAACAACGATCGACATATCATATTCAAATATTTTATTCGGACACGTTGGCATTTACGCACTTTCTTCATATTTGATTATATGTTTAAAAAGGGTGCAAACAAAATGAAATGCTTTAACAATGCATATGAAATATTTATATTTGAAACTTTTTATCGTTCTTTACTAATGTGAATATATATTCATACAAAAGCGCACAAACTCAGTCCAATCAAGAATACAATTCACTTTTGGGGAATATCTATTGAATCTTATTTGGTAGAGGTAAAATAAACTAAGACTCTTGAATTTTGTGATGCAGACGTAGAAGGTGTGAAGGTACATCATACATACTTATGTATCTCTCTCTCTCTCCCTCTCCCTCTCTCTCTCTCTCTCTCTCTCTCTTCTCTCTCTCTCTCTCTCTCTCTCAATACGTATATATATATATTATTTCGAGAGAGAGCGAGAGAAAGAGAAAGAGAGAGAGAGAGAGAGAGAGATAGACAGACAGACAGACAGACAGAGAGAGACAGAGAGAGACAGAGAGACAGACAGACAGAGAGATTTACACACAATGACTAGCATATAGAATTTTTAAACAAAATAAATTATGTGATTACTACTAACTTCAAAACTTCATCTGAATATATTAAATAGACACCCCCTCTCTCTCTATCTCCCCCTCTCTCTCTCTCTCTCTCTCTCTCTATATATATATATATATATATATATATATATATATATATATATAATAAAAAAGAAGGTCCGCAAAATGTATTATGTTTTCAGAAAAAATGTGTTTATTCTTTTTATCTTACATATGCAACACGTGTTTCAGATCTTCTGGTATCTGCTTTGATTGATAATAGGAAAATTTTTTCATATTATCAATCAAAGCCTGAAGAAGATACCAGAAGATCTGAAACACGTGTTGCATATGTAAGATAAAAAGAATAAACACATTTTTTTCTGAAAACAATACATTTTGCGGACCTTCTTTTTTTATAAAATATTGAATTTTCTCCCGTTGGAACCAGAACAACATATATATATATATATATATTATATATATATATATATATATATATATAATATATATATTATCGGTTGATATTTTTAAATGTAATATTATTGAGAGGGCATATATATCTAAGTTAGATTAATGAAGACATAAAATCAATGGCCCGCGGTAAAGGTGACTTTGTCACCTATGCGATTTTAGAACCAAATGCTATAAAACCGGGCCGGTGAGGCTAGAACTGATTATTTTTAGTTTCTGTTGAAAACATTAATGGGATGACGGTTTGTTAAGTTTTTCTTTCTTTAAATGTTTATATATATATATATATATATATATATATATATATATATATACTCGAGTATCATCCGCGATTATTTGCTGGTTTTTCCAGGTGGAAATTGTCGGCATACGAGTTGGCCTAGGCGTGATTTTGGCCAACTATTATAAACAGACAAGTTGTTTCTTGCGTATGCGGTAACCTCATATTATCGGATATAAAACTCAGAAATTGGCATAATCCTCGATTACATAATATACACGAATTGCAAATCGATGATTAATAATTATCAATATTATTCAAAATATTAAAAAATATGTTGTACAATAGAAGTAATTAATAATTGATATTTATGTGTGACCATATATTCATCTCATCTCATTAGTAGCTTGATGTGCGAAATGGCATATCGGTATTCAAACCGGAAACGGAAGTTGAAGAACCGTATTATAATTTAGCTTGAGGCCAGTTGAATTTTCTTTGCTCTGAGTCATAGCATTAATAAATTTTAATCCACGATTTGGAAAAAATATCAGATATGACTATGATCCCTTGAATTGCTGATGATGATTCGTCAAGTGATGATGCGTCAAGTCTTTTTGACATTAAATAAACCGTGTAGTAACATGATCACCACCATCTGGAAAAGTACATAGCACATTTAGATCCAATCAGTACATTCTTGTGATCGTCATCCAGGCGAGAGTTCATTTCATTCACCCTCGACATCCGTCCCAATCGCCCATCGCTAATCCAGCGTTAGCACAGAGATATTTGCTGGTCGACCAACACTGACGTGCCCAACAGTCTGAGTCCATGAGGGAACGCTGCTGGAGAAGGAAACTTTGAATTAAAATTTAAACTTCTTTTAAAACTGACCTTGTGTCATATCCTGTTCTTGCGGAGGTGTTAGTAAATATATATGGGTGGAAATTTTAAATATTTATGAACTATATATTGTACGAGTTTTGTCATTTAATGGAGAGATGGTGTCATTATGATTGAACAACACGAACTCGGTTCAATCTGAGTTTAGGTAGAGAATGATGAATCGTACTGCTTATTACAGGCTATGCAGCACAATTCGAATGTCTTTACAAGAAGCGGTAGATAATCCGCGTAGTCAGCATCAGTAATAGTTTTATTATTTGCTTCTTAATTCTCTTAAAATGAACCCGTTATCACGTCAGTAATTACAGAATATTTTTACATGATAATTTTCTTGATTATTTCTATGTAATAATACACACGTTCATATTCCCATTTAGACTAGCCATATTTATCATTATAATTATTTCTATTATTAATATTTATTTTTTCTGGTGATATGAAGATTATCAATATTGCAAAAATTGTCTTACCGGTAAAATTGCAATATTGTATAGCGATTTGTAGAAGGCCAAAGACACCACTTCTATAAATATAAGGAGATAAGTAATTTCGATTTTCTCGCTATCTCCATCCTGCCTTTCAATAAATATATTAAGTCAGGTAATTGAATTTGGTGTAAACCATTCCATGAGAAAAAAAAAAGGACACTTTGAAACAAACTTATTCCAAGTCTTACTTTATAAGTGATATAAGTTAATAACTATATCACTTTTATATTTCTCATATACTTATAAAATATCGTTCGGCAATTATTTGCATCTAAATACGCCGTGACGTTAGACAGACGACCAAATAAGGTGTGACAGGTTTGATAACACGACAACTAATCATAGTTTCATCTAACACATATCGATCGCTAGTTTGAACAATATTGAACAAAAGCCAGTTGGATCAATAAGTCTGTGACGAGAATTAGAATGAAAGTCTAAAAGACCAAAGAATTGCCCCGGGGTATTCATGTTAACTGGTTCTTGTTACCTATCTATTAATAATGGAGATTCGCTCTCTTTTTGTCTGTAACAAAAACTGCGTCACTGCTTACGTCACATTACCCAACACATAATCCAACGTCATAATATAGAATAATTATACTCAAAATGTGAGCATGCAACGTTAGAAAATCCTCATTGTTTCAATAAATAGATGCCCGGCGTTGTATATTTATATATAGATTGTTTTATTCTAATGTAATATTTAAAGTTATTGGAACTGTTTCCATTTCAAATTGTCTTTCTTTCTTTTTTTTTTTTTACTCCTTTAATAAATTTAACGATTTTATATAATTACGGTACACACTCTATGGCATTGAATTTTCAGCTCCCACCCCCACAGCCAAACATCTTTAAAAAATTATTTTTACATCGCCCGTAGGGCGTCTTTTTATTTTCATAGTAATAATAATTGCCAAAAACCCGCTCAAAATTCGTATAAAATTTATTATCTTCTAGAAAGACAACGATATATTGCAATATTCATTAGAAATATTCATATATAATCTTATTATAATGAAGATTATGTAACTTCCTGTTTGTAACCAAAACTACGTCACTACTGACGTTGCGATTCCCTTAGTTTCTTAAGTTATATTCTCAATAATTATGAAATAGTTATTATTTAATCTTAATTAGCATTTTATTCATTAACGATTATTAAAGTCTAGCTGGGTTAGATTTACCGCAAACCAGCCCATATTATTGGCGCATTTAGAATACTGAAATATGTGTTATTTATCTCTAATAAATAAAGATTTACATTATATATGTTTGGAAAAATTTGCATAATAATTTAAAAAAAACTGAGTTGAATAGATAATTATTTACTGTTATCTGAAGAATAATTAAAGTTCCAATTACCGTCTAACTGGAAAGACAAGGCAACAAACGGTTGTAACTTAATACAAGCCCGAATAGTCGCAAAGTCTACTGCAGAATGACAGGATATTTATAAGACTCCACAATGTCATTCAAATCAAGCAGTCAAGCAGCCAATCAGAACTCAAGGAATGGAATCACACAAATTCATGAATGGACCATTCTTGATTTCTATATATACCAACTGTCTTGGACACTGCTTAAGTTGTACCTAGCTGCTGTTATTCAAACCAACAGTAGACTTATTGACTTCAATATTACCAATTTCTAATCCTATCATGTTATTCCCAAAAGTATTAAAAGCAATGCGATATATAATTTTATATAGAAATCAATTAAAATAACATTAAAATAAGTGTAATGTTTTAATATTTGGTCTTATGTAGTTTCGTTAGTCTTTCTATTTCAATATGATATTTTATTAAATTAAAACTTAAATACTTATATTAGATCTTGAGTAAAGAACAGGGGAAGCATTGTAAGATATCGAAAGGAAAGCGGAAAATTGAATTAGATTAAATTCACTAATAATAATAATAATAATAATAATAATAATAATAATAATTGAATGTGTGGAAATGTACAAACACCCGACAAAGTCATAAACTTTATCACCAGGGAAAACTAGAAATTTGAATTAACAGTAAAAGGACAAACCCTAGCAGATGTGGAAATCCAAAGAGGCATCTTCAAGAGAGATTCACTTTCGACACTGTAATTTCTTATAGCAATGATGCCACTCAGTTATACAATAACGAAATACACGAGAGGCTACACATTTATAAAATCACAGGAAAATGACCTAAGTTATATACATGGATGATATCAAGATATTGCATAATAGGTAAAAGAATTAAAACCTCTTGTAAAAACTACGAGTCTAACATCTTATTATAATGGAGATTGTGTGTTTTTCTGTCTGTAACCGAAACTATATTACTACACAAGTCACAATTCCCTTCGTTATTTACATCACATTCTCTATGATTTTATTTATATTTAAACCTCAATTATTAATAAAATTGCTTCATCTTTTTATTAGTGTTGTCCATATCTACATACAAATAACATGCAATTGTATTTATATATACAACAAATAGCGGTTTACAGTGTGAATGGGAAGGCTAATTTTGCATATTGATATTAAAAATGTGATTTTATTAAATATGTGCTTAGTATTATTTATTTCTAATTATTTGGTTTATTTTAATGAATATAAGCAAAAATCTCTTCAATGAATCTTAAATGAAATCCATTAACAAGAAAAAATAACTCATTTTATTCTTTATTTCCTAATTTAACTAAATAGTTAAATAAGTAAAATTCAGCAATGAAAGACGGGAGTGATGGAAGAGTAAGTTTCATTTCTATTTTTCTATAATACCCCCACTCTGTTACATATTTTTTTTATCTGCCTTCTTATTAGACTTTCTAATTTAATACGATATTTCATTACATTAAAACTTAAATACTTGCACCCGGAGGGTGCATATATTTGCTAGTATTTAGTAATGCTTCTTGAGATTCAAGCTAAACACTTTATCTATTAATAATGGAGATTCGCTGTCTATCTGTCTGTAGCAAAAACTACGTCACTGCTTACGTCACAAAACCCAATACCAATATACTCACGCCCTTTTTTTCAGTGACAAAAAGTTAACTAAAAGGTTTACAAATAAATAAATATATACGATGTTGAGTAAAATTTATGTATGAAATATTCAAAATAGTTATCTACTTAATAATTAATAGATGCATGCAACATTTTATTTGAGGGGAACAGAACTGAGTTTCAATTTCAAATTGTTTTATTTCTTTATTCCTTTAATAAATTTGAGGATTTTACTTATGATACAAACCCTCTGACATTGAATTTTTAACTCCACCTCCCTTAGATAATATCTTTCAAAAATTAATTTTTACACCGACCGTAGGGTGTTTATTTTTGCTAGTTCAATCAATGGAGATAGGTTGTTCGCATTCCATTGCCGATGCTTAGATGACATCAGGAATTAAAATATTTTTGTCAATTCATCTATGGGAACTGATCACCATATGTATTGAAGTCAGTCAGTCAGTCTACTATTAGTTTGAACAATGTGACTGGCCAAGTACCACTGAACCAGTGTCAAGACAACTGGTACTTATGGGAATTCAGAACAATCCACTCATGCATTTGGATGATTCCATTCCCTGAGTCCTGATTGGCTGCTTGGTTTGTACGTTCCTTCATAAATCCTGCCACTTTGCAGTATTCTTAGCAGCAAACCAGAATCGTATTAAGTTACGATTACTTGCTGTCTTGTCTTGCCAATCCGACTTCGTATGATTATTCTACAATATGAACGGATCCTTTATACTTGTCGTTCCGTTTAGAGTTAGAGTGTTGAATATTTACTTTACTCCTATGTACCAGGCTCTTGTCGTGTGACGGTTATTGCCGTAGGAGATAGACGCGGTGTCTTAAATTCTAATTCTGGACGAGGCTAAACTTTGGGAAAGTATGCATCAAACTTTTCTACCCCAAACTATCGGTAGATCGTAGGCCAGACTGGTCTCTTTAACCTTGGTATACCAACAGGACTCTTTTCAAACTATTTTAAGAGCCCCATACACTCCTCTTCCTTCTCTATAAAACATGATTTATTTATGTTTAATCGATGACTGATTACTATATTATAATATATATATATATATATATATATATATATATATATGTGTGTGTGTGTGTGTGTGTGTGTGTGTGTGTGTAGCTATGGGTTAAATAGTAGGACAGACTGGGCCCTTCAGCCTTGGGTAGGTAACCAGTCTAGGAGAGGGATAACTCTGAATTCAAAATTCCTGAGGTCGGTCGTTGATTGGGTTTGCAGCAACCCTTGATGCACCAATTCTTTCCTATCGACTGTGCCAAAAAGTGTGGATGGTCCAAGCCTTCACCACTATAAACAAATCATTGTGTGGGTGTTCATTGTATATATGAACCCTCATGCGTCAAAAATCGACGAGAGAGTCCATAATATAAATATGATACTTACATTCACCATCCGAATAAGATTCATTTACCTCCGTATTTCTCTACATATTTACATTTTAGAGTCCGGAATGATACATTGATCACATTCCTAGTGGTGAGGGAGAATTAAGTCTAAAGGAAACAGTCAAGGAGTGAATGAGGGACTTTACAGAATGTTGTTTAGGATATATATATTTGAGACAGACAGATATCGACGGAGACGGAGACATATAGACAGACAGACAGAAGGGCCGAGGGAAATGAGAGAGAGAGAGAGAGAGAGAGAGAAGAGAGAGAGAGAGAGAGAGAGAGAAGAGAGAGAGAGAGAGAGAAATGATTTTTTTTTTAGAAAGGTGGAGGAAAGAATTTTCTACTGTTGCTAACACTTTTAGCCTAATTATAAATAATGAGGATTTTCGGATTATTTAGCTTTTTTATGATCTGTTAACTTTTCTGTCCACGAATTAAGGACAGCAGCGGAAATAACAAAACCATTTAAAAGGTGAAAAGGGAAAGGTTGTTTTGTTTAGGGGTTGTTGTTTTTTTTGGTTTTTTGTTTTGTTTTTTTTTTGGTTGCAAAAGGACACAGGTTAAAAAGAGAGGTATCTGTGTTTTTGTGACAATAGTTTTACACCAATGTAATTAAGGTAAAAAAATGGCTGACTACCTAAGAATAATAAAAAGGCGGGAAACAGTCAATGAGTGCACGAGGG
>CM042146.1:14371323-14392567 GCA_023376005.1 Doryteuthis pealeii
TTTTCTAACATTAATATTCCATATGACATACGTCATATCTTTGTTAACTTTTCGTTCTCCGCCTATTCGCGTTCATGCGTGCGTCATCTTATGATCTTCACCTTTCATTTTTGCAAATGCAATGATCACGTCATTGGCTTTCGTAAACAAACGCGCATATAAAAATTAACGGCTGATAACATCATATTCCCACATTCACTATACACTTAACACCTTTCATTTTGTCCCTCACATAAACATTACTTAACAGTGTCCTGAAGATGGTACAATATGCAGGGAGGTCGTCCACCCCTTCCACGTCACCAAAGCTAGTCACACCAGCAGCAGTAGTAGTCATTGTCACCGCTCGCCACCCACCAGACAGGAGAAGAAATAAACGCAAGTTTTTACTATACAGCATGTGTTGTGATTTCATTAAGCGACCACTACATATATCGTCTATGGTTAGTGATGATACCCGCTACGATACGTACGCCGAATTTAGCGACATGAGTTTGAAGAAGCCGCCATATAACATATATAGAATTTGATGCCAGTATATAACATATACGATTTAGTGCCGGTAAAGAAGGCGCTATGCCACAAACATACAGCATTTAAGATTTGTTCTCTCGCTTATAAAGGTACATTAGGCTTATTTGAATCTCTATGTTCTGATTTTGTTTCAATGTTTGTTTTTAATGAAACCTACTGGTCTATTTTTGCATTTGGATTACAAATACAAATAGTTTGCTCAATTCTAAACCATTTGTGGATGTTTTACAATCATCTTGCGGCATTTGTTTAGCATGTGGTCTAATTTGCTGTTTCTTTTTTTTTTTTTCTGTAGATTTATTTGCTGTTTTATTGTTTTGTCAATCGTAGTCTGTTTCGACGTAATTGGTTCCAAAATATCTATTCCGAATTCCAATCAGGAGAGATTCTCAAGGGCAGATAACTCATCTTCGAATGTTTGCATTTGTCTTCTAAATTTACAGTGGGCGATATATTAGTCTTCTTATTTTAGTTTGTTATTAGAGAATTATTCACCAATTTCCAGTTTGTTTTTATCTATTTTCTTGACAGGCGATGTCAATTTGCTACTAACGTTGCAGTTCCAAGCAATTTTCGGAAGCTATTCTATATTCTCTTGCGTATAATTCGTAAACCTTATTATAGCTCAATGCAGACTATCATCGATACTGAAGAAACCCTTTCCTTCTATTAGTTTTGCTGGTCCTATCAGCAATTTTTCTGAGGTGAAGAACGTATTGGTTCATCATCGCCAAATAAGGAGAAATGTTGACAAAAAATATATGAAAATTAGAGAGTGGTCGTGTAATGTTTATCGTTGAAGGCTGTGGACTCTGCAATGCAAGGTCAAATCCTCTGTGTGTCTGTAACAAAATTATGTCAATGCTTACATCACAATACCCTCAGGAATTGCATGTTTATCAATGAGTATTTAATTTATAGTCAAAATCATTAATAAATAGAATTAATCTTATTTATTAAACATGTCAATGGAAAACTAAATTAGATTTGCCTCAAAACAGCCCATGTTATCAGTGCATTTAAAATCCTGCAATGTTTTTATATATCACGCTAAGAAATAAAGGTTTGAATAATATATGGTGTAGTTAATTTTCATACTGGTTTTAACAAAACCAGTAATAATAAATAATTACTTGGTGTTATTGATTCCCAATATTATCGTTCTATTCTCAAATGTATTAAAATCAATCCTATGAATGATTTTATATAAAAAACAATTAAAATATAACTAAAATGAGTGTAACCATTTTATGTGTTCTTATCTAATTTCTTAGTCTTTAATACATTTCATTACATTAAAACTTAAATACTTACGACCTGAGGGCACATATTCTTGCCAGTTCTACTGAAAGATTTTGTGGACAAAAATAAGACCTTTTGTCAATTTTTGTTTTTCTTTCCTTTTTCAAATTCAGGAAGCCCACAGAACCACTCAACGTCGGAGAAATCTTTCCCTAGTCTTGCATTATCTTCACGAGGAAGGGTAATTAGACATTTAATGCATATTTTCGTTTGCATTTCGTCTTGCGTTACTATCCTTGGAATGGTACGAATTTAACTCTTCTCCCTCTAAATATGTATAAACAATAAGAGGTCTGAGCTCTTTCTCCTTGATTAGGCAATCAGTCTAGGAGAACGACAACTCTGAATTCAAATTTCTAAAAAACTCCCAAAGATATTGTGTGTGTCGCATTCTGCTCGGGTGGTGGTGTTGGTAAATATATATATAAAAATGAATATAGTAAATTGGCTTACAAAAATGAGCTAAGTAATCGCATACTTAAATGTTACGCGCAACCAGCTTTATATAGCGCTTCTTACAAATGCACCTGCCCAAGCTAAATTTCCACGGTATTGCCTGGAACATGCAGCAAGAGGCATTATGCTCTACATAAACTCAAATGAAACAAAGTTTTTAATCAAGATGGTGCAATTTCTTCAGTAAATGACAAGCCACGGAAATTAGACTCGGTAGAAATATATTTAATACAAAAGCATATAAACACATATTTTTGGAGGATATGTGCTTAATTAAAGTCATACCTAATTTCGAAAATTAATTAGTTAATAATTAATGAATTTAGGCGGGCATATATGTTCAAATGTAAGGCTAAACAAATCGAGAACATGTCAATCCCTGAATGTACATTTCGACAGGTCGAAATGTACATTCAGGGATTGACATTCTATCTTATTTATATATTTTGTACCGATGCGTAATAGACGTATGTTAACTTTTCTTCCGGATTTCAATGGTGTTATTTCAAAACTCAGTCGCAAAAATATTTATTTTAACATTTTAAATTCCGATAAATTATGGGTAATTCTGCCAGTTGGGGATATTTTACCGAAAAACAACAACCCCTCTCCTACTTAGAATCTAATTTTCCCTTTTAAATACAAGATGGATACATATTTTTATAAAAGGAATGGCAACTCAAATACACACAACAAACACACACTCATTCACTCACCAAGTTAAAATATTATAACTCATTTACTTTTAATGGTTTAACTCACATTTGATTTGGAATGGATTTAACTATTACACCCACCCAGCTGCAACAAACGCAAGTTGTTGAGAAATCCTGTTGATTTCAATAATTATACATCGATAAATACGAACATAGATATGGTAGGATATATAATGTATATAACATAAATAGCGCAATCCCTTATACTTATATACATTCTGCTAAATAAATAGCAACTAAAAGTCATTAGTATGTATATACATATGTATATATATATGTATGTACGTAAATATATATATATATATATATATATATATATATATATATATATATATATATATATGTGTGTGTGTGTGTGTGTGTGTGTGTGTGTGTTACATATATTCTACAATAAATTAATTTGCTGTTTTGAATGCAATCTTCTCCAAATTAGATCCCGCAAATATTAACTGTTAAGATTGAGAAAATCGGCGCCTAAAGCAATAAATTATTGAATATCTTGAAATGACAAAACTATCCAAATTTAATTGGCAGAAGTAATGTTATTGGATTCATTTTAAAGTTAAATTTAGAACTTGATTTGACAATGTTCTGGGTTGTATTCCTGTAAACAACAACAACAACAACAACAACAACAACAATAATAATAATAATAGTAATAATAATAATAATAATAAAATTCTCTCGGATTTGAAATAAAAACGGATCACCTTATCCCAGCATGAAGACCAGACCTAGTGTTGATAAACAAAAAAGAAAGAACTTGTCAACTGGTGGATTTTGCAGTGCCAGCAGATCACAGGGTGAAGCTAAAGGAAAATGAAAAAATGGACAAATATCTGTACCTTGCCAGAGAACTGAAAAACTTATGGAATATGAAAGTGAAAGTGATACCAATTGTAGTTAGTGAACTTGGAACAGTCCCAAAAGGATTGGAAAAGAGTCTGGAAAGTTTGGAAATCAGAGGAAGGACTGAAACCATTCAGAACACTGCACTGCTGCAATTTGCCAAATTACTCAGAAGGGTCCTGGAAACCTGAGGAGACTTGCTGTCACTCAGACTCCAGTGAAAGACCATCAGCTAATGCTGATGTGAAAACTGAAAAGGGGTAAATAATAATAATAATAATAATGTGAACTGGAAATCAGAAGAAGAATCGAGACAATCCAAACTATAGCACTATTGGGATCGGCTAGAATAATCAGAAAAGTCGTGAGGAGACTTGCTGTCACAGCCACAATTGAACCACTAGCTACGGCAAATTTGAAAAACTCATAATAATAATAATAAACAATAAGAGAATCTGTCACCTAGTGAAAGTGAGAGAATTCAAAAAGATAAACAAATGCTTGGAACTCGTCAGAGAACTGAGAAAGCTGTGGAACACGAAGTTGAAGGTCATAGCAATTGTAATTTGCGCTGTTGCAATGGTCTCCAAATGTCTGGGAAAGAATTTGGATGAATTGGAAATTAGACGAAGAATTCAGACCATCCTAACTACAGTATTGTTAAGATCGGCTTGAATACTGAGAAGAGAGATGAGAAGACTTGCTGTCATTCAGCCTCCAGTGAACCTCCGGCTGCGGCAGGTGTGAAAAACTGCAATAATAATAATAATAATAATAATAATAATAATAATAATAATAATAATAATAATAATATTCATTTAAATACCTGGAACTTACTATGGTATTGAAAAAAATGTTGAATATCAGGTTGAAGGTGATACCACTTAAAATTGGTGTACTCGGAACAGTCCACAAAATTTTAGAAAAATAATACAGGAACGGGAAATCAAAGTAAAAATTAAAACCATATAGACAACAAAATTGTTAAGATCGGCAAGAATACCCAGAAGAATCCACATCGTTTAATGAAGGAAATTTGGTGGAAATCAGCAAAGACAAATGTTCAATAAAATTTCAACCACGTTTTTATCTGAGGGTGTTAAAATCGTTTTAACCTTCATTTTTTATGGGAAAAGCTAAATAAAAATATAATAAAGGTATAATTTAATGATATATAAAAAGATTAAGAAATACAATAATTAAGAAATAAACCAAATTTATAAAGGATATAAGAATATAAGATAATAAACAAAAGTATAGAAATTATTTTATTAATCTCTCTCTCTCTCTCTCTCTCTCTCTCTCTCTCTCTCTCTCTCTCTATATATATATATTATATATATATATATATATATATATATATATATATATATATATATATATGCATATAGGTAAGAAATGTATTCTACACTTTTTGACCTCGCGCAATGATGGGTATTTTTGTTTGTTTTTTTTTTGTTTTACGACATATCAACCTCAGTGGGTTATTTAATGCCGATAAAGTTTGAAAATAATCAATTCTTAATGGATAATACATTTTTTTATAAATACATTTGTCTATTTAACCCATAAATGGGACCCTAACAGGTACTACCACTCCGGGTCAAATGGTGATGAAGGGGTGCTCCACATTCCCCAAACCTCTAAAACTGGAATCTCGCCATCAGATAGAGTTTAACGTCATTCCAAGGACATGTAGACCCGCAGCCACCGCCTTCTAGCACCCATATGATAAAAAGGGGTGGGGCTTGCCATAAGGGCAATAGGGTTGGGGCAATCATATAGGTGCTAGGGCTTGACATGACCAGCCGATTGATCGGAGGGGGCCTCTCCGACCGCTCGTCTAGCCCGAGATAGGCAATGATGGGTAGTTCTGCTAGTACTTTATATGTCATCATATATTTTAACTATATTAACCAGTAACTCTCTTTAAATTCTGAGATTAGATTAGCTCCAGAACTGGAACCTCAAAACTGCATCTAGTGGTAAAGTTCCAGTTCTGGAGGTCTTGGGAATGTGGAGTACCCACCATTGCCATTACCCCCAGGTCCACTCTAACCTGGCGTGGTAGTATCTGTTACGGTTTAATGAGTTAAATAGATAGAAATGAAATTGTAAAAATGTTTAAAAACTGATTACCAAACAAGAATGAATGAAACAAAACATCTTCGGCACAAAATACCCCAACAAGGATTGGCATGCCGTAAAATCCAACCAACCAACACTTATCTACAAATGTTTTGAATTTGTCTTTTCATTCTCTTTGAAGCATCCTGTATATATCACAAATATTTTTTCTTCTATTAAACCTAAAATAGAAGTCACATGAATCCAAGCACTATATCCTATTAGGAACAGCACAACTATTTTACATACATATATACACGAATCAACAAATCCACCCTTAAGATTACCAATCTAACACCTACGGCTTAAGATCTATTTCTATATCATTCGTGTCTATGTTCATTTTGATATCTATCGTACAACATAAAATCCTATTTAGTAAAATCTAAGAAACTTCAAAATTAATGATTAGAAAGAAAGCTGCCTTGAGGCGAATATGACCGTTTTGAGGATTCTCGAACAGAAAACAGAAATAAGACTAGACTTTTACTTTTCTTTTTTTCTTTTCTTTTTTTCAGGTTTCGTATTAAGTAACGAAAACACGCAGAACATATCTACGCCCTTAGGTTATCTAAAAGTTCATGAAAAACTCAACTTCCTTATAAGTAAAATAAATGACTTCATTTTTGTGAAAAAAAAAGTTAGCATAACGATAATATGTATTTCCTGCTTTAGCTTCATTGTTTAATAGCATATCAACTTTCGTGGGTTATCTAATTCCAAATATATCCTTGTAAAAGAATAGTAATGGTAATATTTAACAGATAGAAGGCGTGGTGACTTCATACGTTTCACAAGTATAGTAGTCCGAGAGTGATTGTAATTATCGACATTAAATGATATATGAAATTTTTGAAGTTCCAATTACTGTCGAACTGGGAAGACAAGGCAACAAACGGTTGTAACTCAAATACAAACCCGAATAGTCACAAAGTCTACGGCAGAATGACAGGATATATATAAGACTCAACAAGGTCATTCAAATCAAGCAGTCAAGCAGCCAATCAGAACTCAAGGAATGGAATCACCCAAATTACCCAAATTCATAAATGGGTCATTCTTGATTTCTATATATATACCAACTGTCTTGGACACTGCTTAAGTTGTACTTAGTTAGCTGCTGTTATTCAAACCAACAGTAGACTTACTGACTTCAATAATATACAGTTTAACATATAAACAAAGCCAAACTTAATTTAGGTTCTGTAACATGCATAGATATTTGAGGTCATATGGATGGTTTGGTTTCTTTGTTTAATGGCATATCAACCGTCATGGGTTATCTAATACCAAAGCCATTCTTCTATAAAAACAGTAGTTGTACTATTTACCACGAAGCTGGGCGATGAAGAGGCTCATACCTTTGCCAGAGTTTATAGTTTAAGTTATCTTGATAGTCCCGACAGATGTAAGAACTCGCTTACTACGTTGTCTCAGTCCAACATGTTTGTCACTACGCCACGGGGACTCCCTCAAGTCATGTGGAGTTTTCAAATGGGGCAATATTTATTTTATATAAACATTAGATTAACCTGATGTGTTGGCTGGGGCAGTAGGGGTAACATTTCCATAATGGGGCCATGTTGACCGCTGGTGGCATCCTGTGATGCTTAAGCACGGAATCCTGGTGGCTGCGTTGTCAATTACATGCAACATTTAGGCTAGACTGACGGTCGGAGAGGACCTCTTTGATCAATTGGTTGGTTACGTAAGCCCCTAGCACCTATATGGTTGCCCCACTTGCCCCCTACTCCTTTATCATATATGTGCTAGAAGGTGATGACTGAGGGTCTTAGTGTCCTGGGTTTGACATTAAACTACATATTGTAGTGAGGTTCCAATACTGGAATTTGAGGTACCCCTTCATCACCATTTCTTCCAGGAAAATTCTGACTCAGAGAGGTAGTACCTGTTAGGATCACAATTATAGTTTAATATAAAAATGAGTTTATAAAAGTGTTTAAAGTTTTTTTGAATACCCATAAAAATGAATAAAACAAAACGTTTTCGTTATAAAATATTGACATGCCGTAAGATCCAATCAACCGACCTAGTTAAACTTAATAGACATGACTGGCGTTCGAACACTTTTTTTTGTCCAAGTCTAGAATGTTATCAATAAAGCCAGGGGAACTCCCATACGCCATATATAGTTTTCAAGTGGTGTATCATGTACATTATATAAATGATATGTTTTACCCAGCTATGGGTAAATAGTAGGGAAGACTGGGCTCTTTAACCTAGTTTAGGCGACCGGTCTAGGAGAAGGAAAACTCTGAATTAAAACCTGTTGAACTCCGCTTAAGAAATTGACCTTGTGTCACATCCTGCTCATGTGGAGGGGTTGGTGAGTGTATATATATATATATATATATATATATATATATATATATATATATATATACATCGTCATTTTCAAACATTCTTTGACCACTTCACACTCTTATGCTATAAGTCACCCAAAAAGTGCGATATACACATCAGTTTAAAATAAACGAGACATTCTGGGAAAAAGCCAGCTAGTGTAATGGTTAGAGTGTCCGCCTGTCAGACTGACAGGTAGGGTTCGAATCACGCCCAAAGCACTGCCCTGTCTATAGCTCTGCTGATGAGGCCTAGTGGGCTGAAATGTACATACAGAGATCGACTTTTTCTCGATTTGTTTACGCTTTATATTTAAACCGATATGCACGCCTAATTCATTTAATTATAATTAATTAACAATTAGGTATGAATTTAATTAAGCACATAATCTCACCCCCAATATATATATATATATATATATATATATATATATATATATATATATATATATGAGGTTACTGAATGCTGAAATAGACCAGTAAGGGTTAATATGCATTTAAACATATAAACGAACAAAAGCAACCCAGAGAGCAACGTCAAGAGAGCGATGGGAATCGAGAAACAGAGATTTTTTAAAATATTTATTCAGAGCAAAGCTGGATTCCGTCATTCGTTGGTGACACGGAAGAAAGTTTTCTTTTTTGGTACGTTTTCACTCATCCTAAATAATCAGTAGGAAAATTGGATAATCCTTATTTTCGTTCGTTGCAAAATTATCTTTAGCTAAAATAAATTCCTGTCAGTTGGAAATTTTGATTAAAAAAAAAAGGAAAGAAAATTACTGAGAGGAAGTGATTATGAATTTATCTGAAATTAGTAACACATAATGAAACAAAATGGAGCGTATTTTCTTCATTAACGTTAGTGTCAAAAATTACTTTAAAAACGCGTTTTCATTATTGCCTAATAAACAGAAACTATATGAGGCGAAATATTTGGCGCGAGAAAATATGAAGCGAAAATATGCGATGCGAAATGAATTTTATTTAAAGAATGTGTAGACGCGTTAATTTAAAATTTCATATGTTATTATAATTCGTCGTCTGTCTGCAATCGAAACTACTTTAGGATTCCCTCAGAAATTGTGTAGATTTATCAATGTGTATCAAATTTATTGTAAAGTAAAAAAAAAATAAAGTCGTCGGGGTGGCCTAGTGTCGGTGTCAGCCAGATATCACCTTTTCACTATCGCTAGACCATGGATATTGTTTTTAGCATCGGAAGTGGTGCGCCACATCTGTCAACCGCTCCTTGCTTTACCGCACAGATCCATGTGCAACTCATACGATGAGTTGGCAAGGTATCGAACCAGGATCTTTGCGATTCTTAGTCAAATGCTTTACCGACTAAGCTAAAACTCATTAATACATAGAACAAATCTTATATATTAACCAGGGCTTATCGATCATATGGAAATCCAACCTCACAGACAAGTTAAAGAGACGGTTCTTCCAGGCCGTTGTCTTATCAGTACTGCTGTATGGCTGCACCACCTGGACCCTAACTAAGAGACTGGAGAATAAACTAGATGGGAGCTGCACAAGAATGCTGCGGGTGATGCTGAACAAGACATGGAAACAACACCCTATGAGAAAACAGCTATACGGTCACCTGCCACATATCACACAAACCATTAGAGTGAGACGGACAAGACATGCGGGACACTGCTGGAGAAGCAAGGACGAACTCATCAGCGACGTCCTCCTGTGGAAGCCAGCACATAGACAAGCCAGTGTGGGTCGACCAGCAGAAAACGTACATTGATCAGCTCTGTGCGGATGCAGGATGCTGCATAGAGGACCTCCCGAGAATGATGAGCGACATGATGGTGATGATATAAAAAGCTGAGCTAGATTTGCATTAAAAAAGTTAATTTTATTAGTGTGTTCAAAATCCTGCAATTTTCTTAATTAATACTAAGAAATAAAAGATTACATAATATATAGTGTCGATAATTTGCATACTGGTTTTAACAAAACCAGTGTTAATCAATAATCATTTGGTGTTATTGATCTCTAATATTATTGTTCTATCCTTCAATGCATTAAAATCAATCCTGTTAATGATTTTATATGGAAACTAACTAAGATATTATTTTTTATTTATTTATATTTATTATTATGAATGTTTGAGATGAGGCTTGAAGAGTAGTATTATCTGCGTTATTCGGACTATAGTCCCCATCTTCATTGTTATTTGTACAACGTTTCGGTTGAGATGCCCTCCAGTTAAAAAAATAATTAACATAACTCCTACCCCAGGTATGGTTAGCGGAATGAGAACAGGATACCCCCGTGGAGTAAATAAAGGGTTAGGTTCAAAGTTCCGCGATGGCTCCCGATTACGACAAGAAAGTTCCCGAGTTCGTAAAAGAAGGTTCCCGAGTCCGACAAGAAATACTTGAAGAAGGCCGCAGGGCATATCGGCCGAAACGTTGTACAAATAACAATAAAGATAAGTACAATAGTCCCCATAACGCAGATAATCTTATTATAATGGAGATTGTGTGTTTTTCTGTCTGTAACCGAAACTATATTACTATTCAAGTCACAATTCCCTTAGTTATTTACATCGCATTCTCCATGATTTTATTTATTTAAACCTCAATTTTTAATAAAATTGTGTTACATCATTAAGACTGTTGACCATATCTACATACAAATAACATGCAATTGTATTCATATATACAACAAAATAGTGGATTACAGTGTAAATGGGAAGGCTAATTTGCATATTGATATTAAAAATTTGATTTTAATAAATATGTGCTTAGTATTATTGATTTCTAATTGTTTGGTTTTATCTTATTGAATATGAGCAAAAATCTCAGGAATAAATTATTAAAGAAATCCCTTAACAAGAAGAAATAACTGTAATATTATTCTTTACTTCCTATTTTAACTACATAGTTAAATTAGGAAAATTTACCAATGAAAGACGGGAGTAAGGGAAAATGATAGAAGAGTTAGTTTCAAAGTTGATCTATTTTTCAATCATACCCCTTCTGTTCCAAATTTTTTTCTGCATTCTTATTCAGTTTCATTAACCTTTCTAATTTAATATGATATTTTATTATATTAAAACTTAAATACTTGCACCCGGAGGGTGCATATATTTGCTAGTACTAATTAATATATAATTAATATCATAATAATGTTTTATATCCGTTCTTGTTTAATTTTGTTAGTCTAACTTACTATATTTAATTACATTAGAATTCTTGCTAGATTCAATAATTTAAATCTGTTTATCTGTTTTTATTTCTTCAAAGGTTCTGGAAAAATATGTAACCCTCTGATTGTATAGAGAAATGGTGGACAAACTTGCTTAATGTAAGTGCCACTAATGATACTGCTCGGATGTTTGAGAGCCGCAGGGTATGAGCATACGCCTACGTTTCTGTTATGCAATATGGTTATATACATTTAAAGATATGCTCATTAAATGCAATGATGTTTATTCGTGCATACAGTTTGTAAACTGTTAATTTGCGTTTGCGCGACTAATCACAATGATTCAAATAAAAAAAATACATAAAATAATTTGGGACATTTTAATCAGATTTTCATCCTACAAAATTTGTCTTATAATTATAGGGTAATGAGAAAAATACAGTGCTACATTCATAGGGCTATTACAATGGTAACTGTTGATGGTAATGTTATTACGATAGGGACTGGCAAACGGGGCCTAAAATTCGTTTTTTACAAAATGACTTTAGCCCCCCTACAGAAATTAGTTTACCAAAAATCAGGAAATTATCGGATTTTAATGATATTTTTAGTGTTTATGTATCAATGAATGATCTTTATAAGGCATTATTTATTTTATTTCAAAACTTTCTCATTTTTTTCAGGTCACTTAATTTTGACCACCCTTATGTTGGGGGCGTAAAATGTTTTCCAAGTTGATCATTTTTTATACTAATTACAGTATAAATAATGAGATAAAAGACCGAAGTTATGAATATAAACAAAAACAAAATTTTATGGTTGCGCTTCTATGAGAAAATAAGTACCGAAAATCGAAAAATAAAATGTAAAAAAATAATAAATAAGTAATTTGTTGGAGATTTATTTTTTACTCATTTCGATCATTATTTAATTGGCTATTATTTTATAAAAGAAAAAAATATACATCGATGTTTTTTTTCTGCTTAAAAAGGGGAGGGGTACATTTTCAATCGAGTTTTTCTTCAAAACTTATTACTTTTGGCACCTAAAATAAGATTTGCATTAAGTAGATATTTATTTTTAGAATCTAAAAATATGACATTTTAAACTTAACATCAGGATTTTCATATTTTAAATGAATTTTATATATTATTTTTTCATAGCAAAAATACTAAATTAAAGTTTTGAAATAAAATAACTGATGCATTATAAAATTAATTAATTGTTAAATCGATACTGAAAATTTCATTAAAATCGGATAATTACCTGATGTTTGGTAATTGTTTTCCCATCCCAAATGTTACGTTAAAATTGTAAACAAGCGCCTAAAACCATTGAAAAACAGTCAAAATGGCGGATGGCGTCGAAATTGACCAAAACAAATAGTTTTAAATCTTTTAAAAATAAACTGCATAGGTAATTATATTTTTCTTTTTTTAATGATGGTTATTATGCTACTACTTATCGATTTAGACAAAGTTTAACCTTAATTGATAGATTTAATTATTCTTTATTCGCTTTTAAAACTCGTAGTATCCGATTTTTTTGGCCAGTAGCTATATTACGAGATTCCAACACCACCAACAACCTGTCAGTTGTCCGCTGTCAGTTGTCAGATGCTTGTATCGGAAAGGCTGTCTTGACAAAGGTATAAGTGTATAGGGCCTGTATTATCAGCAATCTCATTTATAGCAACGAAATCTGGATACTCTACACCCACCAAGAGTGGTGTCTAAATAGCTTCTACCTTCGCGACCTTAGACATATTGTTGAGATATTTTGGCATATAAGGCATGTGGTAAAAGCCCACTTCTACTTATAGACTCGGCGATAATCATGTGACCATATTCTTGGCCAATCACTGGCAGTACTCTGCTGCTGATATTGTTATTTATACCGGCTGTTCTGGTCATACCTACGCATATTGCTTTGAACCTTCGTGGACGACGGAACATAGGAATATATCACTGGACCTTTGACACTACGTAGGATTCCAAAACTCAGGACTTACTTTAAGTCCTTTTCAACTGGCCAAGGATGGCGGTTAGAAACTTAACACATATACTGGGCATAACACAGCAGTCCTTCTCAGCTTGTGCTCTCTACTAAGACCGCGTTGTCTCCGTTGGCTGGACTTGTCCACCAGATGGACAATACGTGAATCCCAAAGGACATCATGTATGCAGAAGTATAAGCTGTAATTTAAGGATATCTGTATGATCACAAATCTTTAACATCAAGCCTGTTGTCGGATGGATTAGGCTCTCCTCAGCGGGCTATTCATGTCTGAAGTCAAACTGGTACCACACCATGAAGCAGAGAGGAAGAGAAGGCAACATCAACAAGCACAGACCACACAATCCGCATCTACAGGACAATGTGTCATATTATGTGTAAACGTTAACTCCAGGGTACGTATTTGCCTAATACCCACTTGTATGGGCTGGGCACAAGGCCTCGTTTAAACGTGGGCCCATCCACAAAGCGAAGCTCATGGTGGAAAAGAACAAAAATCGCGTCGATCTCGTCGACATTCCACCGCAAGGGGTGCCTCAGGCGCTGGACAATGAACGCAGCCCTGCCCACAAAGGAGCAGGTATTGCCTGGAGGGAAGGCCCGCTAGGATCGACGCTAATAATTGTACTTTAACCCGGTCCACTGGCCGAAGAGCACTGGAACCCACGAGGGAAAAACGTTAACTCCAGGGTACGGGAAAACTATGGATTTCAGACACTGCGATGCTGATAAAGATAGCTTAGTTGGATTTTATGGCATTTCAATCCTATTTGGGTTATTTTATACCAAACATATTTTGTTTTATTCATTCTTGATGGGTACTTAATTTTTGTAAACGCATTTAAATCTTTTTTAACCCATAGATACGACCCTAACTGTCTCTACGACTCCGGTCAGAGTGGACCTGTAAGTATCGGTGATATAAAGAAGTACTTCTCATTCCTCAGAGCTCAGAGCTGGCCAACAGATTTTGTTTAACGTCATATCAGGGATATATAAATATAATATATATATAATATATATTATATATTATATATATATTATATATATATATACCACACCTCCGGATGAGCAGGATGTGACACAAGGTCAATTTCTTAAGCGGAGTTTAACATGGTTTGAATTCAGAGTTTCCTTCTCCTAGACCTGTTGCCTAACTAAGGTTAAAGAGCCAAGTCTGCCTTACTATTTACCATAGCTGGAGGGAGAGTAGGATTCATACCTTTACCAAGGGTATTAGCGCTAAGGGAAATGCAATTACCACGTCCAGGATTTGAACTCGGGCGACGAGTCTATTTCCCATGACTTTAACTATTACACCAGGGCGTCCTATCAGGTATAAGACCCTCAACCACCGCATTCTAACACCGATATGATAAAAAAACTGTTTGTTCATGTGATAATGGCAATGGGTTTGTTAGAATCATATAGGTGCTTGGTTAGATGTGACCATCCGATTGATCGGAGAATATATGTCATGCGGGACTGCTCAGGCACATGGATCTATCTCCAACGACCTCATTGTGTCGCCGCCGAATAGGAAAGGATAAAATAGAATCAATGGAAATCCGAATATTTTGTTTTCCTTTTAAAATAAAACACAGGAATGCATTTCAACAAAAACAATCAAAAGGTAATATTCGACATTGTTAATGTCTAAAAAACATATTTACATAGAGATTTTTTTATCTGATTATATTCTTAAAAAAAACATTTTGTGTGTTAAACAGATGTTGTTTCCGAAACAACGTATAAAACAGGAATATAGATATATGGAACATTTTTTTCTTTTAAATTGAGACATTAATACTGAATTATTTCTTACCGTTATATATCAATTGTAGTCGAATCATCAACTTAAAGGGATTTAATTCGGAGAGTAGACGGTCCAGTGATGTCGATTTGGATGTGGGATCTCTCTCTTCTCTCCTCTCTCTCTCTCTCTCTCTCTTCTCTCTCTCTCTCTCTCATACACCTCGCACAAACACAAACATCCATAGTTACATGCACACGCATATGTACCACACACACACATATATACGCGCACAAACACAAACACACACAAACACATTATACAAAACAACACACATAACACACACAACACACACATTCATACACACAAAACACACACATATACAACCCATACACATATATTACACAACAATATATATAACCACATTACACCAATAACATATATGCACACATACACATTATTATATACACACAACATACACATACACATAACATTATTATACACATTACACATACTATATACACAATACACATAACAATATATACACACATAACATAATATATACACACATATACACACATACAACTATATACACACACATACACATATACACACATACACATACACAATATTATACTACACACATACACACTATATATATATATGCACACATCACATATACTATATATACCACACACATACGCAATACACATATACACACACATATATTACACACATAATATATAACCACATATATTAACACATATACACATATAATACACACGCATATACATATATATATATATACACACACATATACAACATATATATACACACACATATACACACATTATATACACAACACACACACACATATATACTCACACCATATATATAATATATACACACACACACACGCACATTGTAATTTATTTTAGCTATTAAGGGGCTCAAAAGTGTTCGATGCTGATTTTAAACCTATAATTTTAATTACAATCGTACGGTACTCTTCCGATTACTCATAGTTCCACGTGTCACACGGTGTAATATGCCTGAGGGAAGTGATACAGCCTATGATTATTGTGGTGTTCATCTAAAAGGTTCTGGTAAGAAATATATAATTTTCAAAATATATATATATATATATTATATATATATATATATATATATATAAAGATTATTTATTTATTATTTGCTCTACTTAGGTATTGAGCACTTTTACCTTATTAGCTATTCTCCTAGCGGTTTATGAATATATAAATATATATCTTATATACATATATATATACATATAAATTGTTTTTTCTTTGGGCCAAATACTGTACCAATAGATTATTTTTTTGTTGGGTAGAACATTTGGTCTTTTCTTTTTTTCAAAAAATGTTTTTCTCCCCGTTGATGTTTGGTGTATATTTTACAATCACTATTGTGGTTTTTTTCTCACCGAAGGGATTTCCAATACGCTTCGTATATATATCACTATATATATATTATTATATATATACTTACTATACTCCATCTTAATCCGCCTCGCTTGATAGCTCAGATTTCCTTAAAATCTACTCTCTCTCGACTCATCGTCTCTAGCACGATTGTGACCACCTGATTTCCTTTCGGCATATCCACTGACGACTTGCAAGCGATTCATTAGCACATTTCTATTATATAATCTGACTACGATTGACAGATTAAAAAACGTCCAATAGAGTATAACGAAAGAAAATTCTATCACATTATAAACGAGCGAATGATCAACTAATAGCCTAGAACTTCACGGATGTATGACAACGTAGATATCTAGCGCTTTCTTCGTAAATACACATAATAAAGCGTATGCTTGATGCCGAGCCAGTAAAGGTGTCTGGCCTCATCCCTATTGTTCTTATGCAAGCCCAACCCTTTTTATCATATGGGTGCTGAACGCGGTGGCCTGAGGGACACATGCTCTTGGGAAATGACGTAAACTCGTATCTGATGGTGAAGTTTCCAGTTTTGGAGTTTGGGGATGTGGAGCACTCCTTCATCACAGTGCCCCTGCGTCCATACTGTCTGACCCGGAGTGGTAGTACCTGTTAGGTCCATCTATGGTTTAAAATAGAAAATGTATTTATAAAAAATTGTATTATCCTAAGATTGATTTATTTCAAAAACTTTATGGATTAAATGACCGACTGAGGTTGATATGCTGTTTAAAACAAAACAAAACAAACCAAATCTCAACCTCTAAAGTTAGATGCCTTTCACTTAACTCTGGTGCATATCTCATCCACTGATATTGATGTCAACATACGCATAGGAAAGTACATGGAACTTCTCTCGAAGGTAAACCTGAGTTCTTTGTAAATTAACGGGAATTTTCCAATGTGTAATTGTGTCGCATTACTATTGAATGACTTAAATAACCTGGACATTTAGAAGACGTTTTCAGAATAACTACATGGTAATAGACAATAATTCGCATGCTGTGTTTAACACCATCCAGGGAAGGAGTTTTCTAAAAAGCAAACTGTACGACCACTTGTTCACATCTTCAACAAACAATTAAAGTAAGACGGAACAGATATGCGGGTGCACTACTGGGAAAAAGTAGAAACTAATCACGAGAGTGAATTCTCCTGGGTTCTCCGGACGCGTGCATACCTGTCTTTGTCGAAAATAAAAGTATAATATTATATATATATTATATATATATAATATTATATATATTATTACACGATTTTTCGGATGATGTTTATTTAGAGCATTGTTGAAAAGTTATATGTGATATTTATTTTTTGCTTGAAGGCAATTTACAATGCGGCAGTATCGTAAAATTCGATTAATTTATAGAGATATATTGAAACCGTTTGTTACGATGGTCTACACACCGCGTAATTCCTTTGCGGAAATTTCACTTGTCATTATTATTTCCTATAATATCGAATTTATGGCGATATGCGCATTGTAGCTGCCTTTCAAGCAAAAATATAATTTATTCAATATTCAATATACTATATATATATAATATATATATATATAGTATATATGCCCAATACATCTTAAGGTACAATTCGTTATTACAGGTTACAATGGCGAATGTTGCCACTTGTCATAAAGTCACAACGCACCGTTAAGAAATCAGGAAAAAAAATATTCATTTATATATCGGCATGTACTTGTGTGAGCCGATTTATGTATTTCTCCGCTTAGAAGTAATAGTGCGATGCGCAGTACCACATGCACACCCTCATGGGGGCAAACGATTCTACACACACACACACGATCCACGGGCTCATCTTTGAGAAGCATTCATTTTTCGCCTGAGGAATGCTTTTAAAAGATAAACATGGGTACTTGGGCGAGTGTATTTAGATGTGTAGGAACATGAGTGTGGGCATGTAGTGGGCGTATATGCAATACATTCGACACTAAGCGTCGAATACACACCTTGAGAATTATAACACCTATAATGAATAAATAAATACAACTTTATTTTTTACACTCATAATCAAACCTTTAATTCCATAGTAGAAAAAACTACCTATAAAAATAAGTATTTTATAAAATAAATAAAAAAGTCTGCTAATGGATTTTTAAACAAATATTATTTTAAATTTAGCCGACACGTATTTTCAGATCTTCTTGATATCTTCTTTAGCGTTAATTAACCACATCACTGTCCAAATTCTGTTTTTAAACATTTTTTTATCTGCATATAGGGGCTTGATGTTGTATGATTCGAAGGTTGTCCTTATCCTATATTATTATATACACAACTTTCCTGATGTCATTTTCAGGTGTTTCTTTTTGAACTCGGGAGACTTATGGAACTTTGAATCGAACCTTATTTAATTGTTGGGGTAGATCGATCTCATTTCGTTAAACCAGGACCAGGTACGTGTTAGCTATGTTAGTATTATATTGTTATTATCCTCTATGGTTCAAGATTTGAAACTTGCAACCTACAGTGATTGTCACTTAGAACTGTATTAACACATAATATCCGTATTGCATATGGTACATCGGCAGAAATGTTTAGGTAATCAATTATAGAAATATTATCAGGAGAGAGAGGAGAGAGAGATGAGAGAAGCAGAAGAGCGGAGAGATTGAGAGAGAGAGAGAGAGAGAGAGAGAAGAGAGAAGATTAAAATTTTGTTTGTTAGCCTTTCCTAATTTTGATATGACATTTTGTACATTCAAATTTAAATACTGCGAGAAGAGCAGGTTTATTTGCTATAGTATTTATATAGATTTTATGAGTCAGTTTTGTCTAATGGTGGTTGGAATATACGCAGTAGCTGAGTACATAATGAAGCAGTGTCCAAGACAGTTGGTTATATATACATCAAGAATGATCCACTTCATGAATTTGGTGTCCATTATTGAGTTGATGGCTGCTTGACTGCTTGATTTGAATGACATGATGGGGAGTCTTTATTACCTGTCATTCTGCAGTAGACTTTTGTGACTGTTGGGTTTGTTATGGGTTACAACCGTTTGTTTGCCTATGTCTTCCCAGCTTCGACTGGTATTGGAACTCTTTTATTATCTATCAGATTTGGATTTTAATTCTGTAAACTGTAAAATAAATTTATCACTTACCCCTGGAGGGGGCCAGGGGGGTTATTTTATTTTTGCCTTGAAACAAGTATTTATAATTGATTTGGATTTAATTTTGTTAAACTATTAAAGTTGGACAGAATTTCAATCCATAACAATTGAGCTTATCTTTTGTTTCTATAATGCATATTTTTAGCATTATTCTCTCGCGATTTAAACACGGACAAATTACGTTTCTCAAAATTTCCGTTCAATTACGGTATCTATAAAGTAAAACTCGAAGCTAAATGTAGAAAAAAAGAAATTATCACAAAAACATTCACGAAAAACCTATTGTTTCTACGCACATAGATTTTAAACTGGTCAGTTTCCCCTCCTCCCCCCAGACCAGTTGATTAATTCCTTTCAGACTTGGTCAGTGTTTCCGTATTTTTGTGTTTGGTGGTAATAGTGAGGTAAGTCATAGTTGGTTCAGATATCTGTTATTTTATCAATTAAAGTACAATTCTAGAAATGATCAACTTAAAAAAAAAATTGAGGAGTAAGAAAAATTGAGAATTAAAATTGAAATTAAAATGAGAATAAATTGAGAATTAATGAGAATTAAATTGAGAAGAATTAAATTGAGAATTAAAAATTGAGAATATAACCTAAAAGTTGCTATCCAATATTGACGTTCTAAAGTTTTTATAATATGCCATCCTTGGCCTCGTTGAAAAGGTTTTTAAGAAAGTCCTGTGTTAAGGAATCCTTGGTAGGCGTATAAGGTCCTATCCTGCTATGGGTGAAGATCAGTGATTTATCCCTAAGGTCCGTTGTCAGAATGCCAATTGTCAATTATGATGCAGAGGGTCGAGTTAAGTTGTATCAACCTCAGAGTACTGCCAGTGGATTTGACCAGAGAGTTAGATCACATGGTTCCGGAGTAAGAGCGGGCATTGCACACACGCTTATATACTAAAAATTCGGTAGTGAGCGCGTGGGGTAATGGTTAAGTCATGAAATGCGACTCGTCGTCCCGAGATCAAATCCTCGGAGTGGAGTAATTGCATTTCACTTATCGCTAATACCCTGGGAAAGGTAATGACTCCTACTCTTCCCGTCCAGCTATGGGTCAACATTTGTAGGGCAGATGGGCTCTTTAACCGGGTTTAGGCCAACCGGTCTACGGAGGAAGAAAACTCTGAATCTCAGACCTGCTGAACTGCCGCTTAAGAAGATCGACACTTACTGTGTTCGCATCTTGCTCGTGCGGAGGGTTAGGTTAAATATATATATATACTAAAATTCGCAACAGAGCGTCTCCGTGGGGTGTGGTCAGTGTCATAGACGGTGACTTCGTAGTAAGGACTTCGAATCGTCACCGCTATTACGTTTACTTTCAGACTGAATACCTGATCTCTCTCGCCCCC
>CM042146.1:14392667-14415167 GCA_023376005.1 Doryteuthis pealeii
TATGTGTTATTTCAAAACTCAGTCGCAAAAATATTTATTTTAACATTTTAAATCCGATAAATTATGGGTAATTCTGCCAGTTGGATATTATTACGAAAAACAACAACCCCTCTCCTACTTAGAATCTAATTTTCCCTTTTAAAATACAAGATGGATACATATTTATAAAAGGAAATGGCAACTCAAATACACACAACAACACACACTCATTCACTCACCAAGTTAAAATATTTATAAACTCATTACTTTTAATGGTTTAACTCCATTTGATTGGAATGCGATTTAATGATTACACCCACCAGCTGGCAACAAACGCAAAAGTTGTGAGAAATCTGTTGATTTCAATAATATACATCGGTAATACGAAACATAATATGGTAGGATAATAATGTATATAACATAAATTAGCGCAAATCCCTTTATACATATACATTTCTGCTAAATAAATAGCAACTAAAAGTCATTAGTATGTATATACATATGTATATATATATGTATGTACGTAAATAATATATATATATATATATAATATTATATATATATATATATGTGTGTGTGTGTGTGTGTGTGTGTGTGCAGTGTGTACATATATTCTACAATAAATTAATTTGCTTGATTTGAATGCATCTTCTCCAAATTAGAATCCCCGCAAATATTAACTGTTAAGATTGAGGAAGAAAATCGGCGCCCTAAAGCAATAAATTATTGAAATCTTGGAAAAATGACAAAACTATCAAATTTTAATTGGCAGAAGTTAAATGTATTGGATTCATTTTTTAAAGTTAATTTAGAACTTGATTTGACAATGTCTGGGTTGTATCCTTGTAAACAACAACAACAACAACAACAACAACAACAATAATAATAATAATAGTAATAATAATAATAATATTAAAATTCTCTCGGATTGAAATAAAAACGGATCACCTTACAGCATGAAGACCAGACCTAGTGGGTTGATAAAAACAAAAAAGAAAAAGAACTATGCAACTGTGGATTTTGCAGATGCAGCAGATCACAGGGTGAGCTAAAGAAAATGAAAAAAATGGACAATATCTGTACCTTGCCAGAGAACTGAAAACTTATGGAATATGAAAGTAAAGTGAATACAATTGTAGTTAGTGAACTTGGAACAGTCCCAAAAGGATTGGAAAAGAGTCTTGGAAAAGATTTGGAAATCAGAGGAAGGATGAAAACCATTTCAGAACACTGCCACTGCTTGCAATTGCCAAATACTCAGAAGGTCCTGGAAACCTGAGGAGACTTGCTGTCACTCAGGGACTCCAGTGAAAGACCATCAGCAATGCTGATGTGAAAACTGCGAAAGAGGAGGATAATAATAATAATAATAATAATGTGAACTGGAAACAGAGAGAATCGTTATAGCACTATTGGGATCGGCTAGTAATCAGAAAAGTCGTGAGGAGACTTGCTGCCACAATTGAACCACTAGCTACGGAGTGACAATTGTAGAACAAAGAGCTCCAGGTAGACAACATAGGAATAATAACTAACAATGAATTGAGAGAGTTCTGTGCGACCTGAGTGAAGTGATATAATGTGAAGTTCAACATATGCATAATACAAAATGCTTGGATACTTCAGAGAAGCATAGAGTGAAGCCGCATGGAAACACGAAGAATTGCAGGTACTCATAGCGCGAGAGTTGTTATTTGTACAGACGTGTGCGCAAATGAGACTCCAAATAAATGTCTTAAAATCTATCAATAATTTAACCAAATCGTAAAAAGCAATGTAAAAGCAATATTTACTTATCATTTAAAAAAAAGAAAAATGGATAATGAATACCTTGGAGTGACTCGAGATCGAGTAAATTTATATTACCTAACTACATAGTTATGTTAATATTCTGCTGTGACTCACTGAAGTATAAGATTACCGCGATCGGAGCGAAGAACTCTCGCTGCCATCCTCAGTGATATACCTCTCCATAGATCGGCAGTGTATGTCGAACAATATACTGCGATTATTAACTAATTTATTTATACGATAATAAATTAAAGGATATAGTGAATATAGATATAAACATAATAATACACTTAATAATATCCATAAACAATACTCTGAGAAATCTTATACCATGATATATATAAATGTAGAAATATTCTATGGCGATGTAGTGTGATCGATTACCATCTTCTAAATGAGCGATGATACTCGAAATACTAGTTCCATACATAACAATTAGCAAAAGAGTAATATCAGGAACGTGGTGTAAATCAATAATTTCAAAAATTTTATTAAAAGGATATTGCTTATGAAAAAATAATATAATTCATTTTAAATAATGCGATATATATGACCACTCAGAAATATGGTTAAGAGTAAAATCTCAGCAAAATGGTAATAAGTACCACTCTAAAGCATACATAACACATATCGTATAATATAAGTATAGATAGCTATTCTGGTGGAATCTCTCAGACAGATAGCAAAAGTAATATAAGTCTATTAAAGAGTTTCACGACAGTATATATATATACTCGGTGCTCTCCAAATTTCTAATTTGTACACTTCCTTCTATGTGTAGAGACAGCTATAAAATATAAATAAGAGCGAGCTCAGTATGGGTTGATTAATATTATTTAAACTAATATATTAAATTACAAATAAATAAAGATAACTAATTATAAACTAAAATGTGATACTCAAAAGGAATGAAGAATATAAGATAATAAACACTAGTAGAAATTATTTTATTAATCTCTCTCTCTCTCTACTCTCTCTTCTCTCTCTCTCTCTCTCTCTCTTCTTATATATTATATATATATATATATATATATATATATATATTATATATATATATATATAATGCATATAGGTAAGAAATGTATTCTAACTTTTGACTCCGCAATGATGGGTATTTTTGTTGTTTTTTTTTGTTTATACGACATATCAACCTCAGTGGGTTATTTTAATTGCCGATAAAGTTTGAAAATAATCAATTTCTTAATTGGATAATACATTTTTTATAAATACATTTTCTATTTAACCATAAATGGGACCCTAACAGGTATACCACTCCGGGGTCAAATGGTGATGAAGGGGTGCTCCACATTCCCCAAACCTCTTAAAACTGTAACTCTCGCCATCAGATAGAGTTTAACATCATCCAAGGACATGTAGACCCGCAGCCACCGCCTTCTAAGCCACCCATATGATAAAAGGGGTGGCTTGCCATAAGGGCAATAGGGTTGGGGCAATCCATAATAGGTGCTGGGCTTGACATGAACCAGCGATTGATCGGAGGGGGCCTCTTCGACCGCTCGTCTAGCCGAGTAGGCAATGATGGGTAGTCTGCTGTACTTATATGTCATCATATATTTTAACTATATTAACCAGTAATCTCTTTAAATTCTGAGATTAGATTAGCCTCCAGAAACTGGACCTCAACTGCATCTAGTGTAAAGTTCCAGTTCTGGAGGTTCTTGGGAATGGGAGTAACCACCATTGCCATTACCCAGGTCCACTTAACCTGGCGTGGTAGTAATCTGTTACGGTTTAATGCGTGTAAATAGATAGAAATGAAATTGTAAAAATGTTTAAAAACTGATTACCAAACATAGAATGAATGAAACAAAACATCTTCGGCACAAAATACCCCAACAAGGATTGGCATGCCGTAAAATCCAACCAACCAACACTTATCTACAAATTGTTTTGAATTGTCTTTTCATTCTCTTTGAAAGCCATCCGTTAATATCACAATATTTTTTCTTCATTAACCTAAAATAGAAGTCACATGAATCCAAGCACTATATCCTATTAGGAACAGCACAACTATTTTACATACATAAATACACGAATCAACAAATCCACCCTTAGATTTACCAATCTCAACACCTACGGCTAAGATCTATTTCTATATCATTCGTGTCTATGTTCATTTTGATATCTATCGGTACACATAAAATTCCTATTAGTAAATCTAAGGAAACTTCAAATTAATGGATAGAAGAAAAGCTGCTTGCAGGCGAATATGACCGTTTTGAGGATTCTCGAACAGAAAACAAAGATAAGACTAGACTTTTACTTTCTTTTATTTCTTTTCTTTTTTCAGGTCGTATTAAGTAACGAAAACACGCCAGAACATATCTACGGCCCTTAGTATCTAAAAGTTCAATGAAAAACTCAACTTCCTTATAAGTAAAATAAATGACTTCATTTTGTGAAAAAAAAAGTTTAGCATAACGATAATAATGTATTTCTGCCTTTAGCTTCAGTTAATAGCCATATCAATTCGTGTACTCCATATACCGTAAAAGAATAGTAATTGTTAATTATTTAACAGTAGAAGGGCGTGGTGACTCATACGTTTCACAGAGTGTATATAAGATACGAGAGTACTGATCTCTAATACTAATATCGACACTATATAGATATATTATATTTTTTACTTTTAGTATATGTTCCATTTATCGTCGAAACTGGAAGAAAAGAGCATTATACAATTTACGGGCATTAGGTAACATGCGCCAAACACACACTCCGAGAATAGTCACAATTATGTCTACGGCAGTGGGATTATTGTAACAGTGTGCATATACTATATATACTCAAGTACACGTGTCATCATATAATACAATCTCAGTCCAAAGCTCAGCTCAATCATGACTCATAGATAGACAATGGTAGTGAATCTAAGCCTCAAATAATATACCCAAAATTACTAGTAAATCTGGTACATTCGTGTGGGATATATCTAATATAACATTATAACCACTGGCTCCTCTCGAGACCATACTGACTTAGAGTGTGTGATTTTGAGTGTATGCTGCCTAGTAATATTTTCGTAAAACCCTATCAGAATAACTTACTACTTCAGAGAGTAAAGTATATCTCAGTATATAAAACATAATAATCAAAGCACAAACTTATTTTAGGTTGTCTCTGAATACATGACAAGATAGTTATTTGAGGTCAATATGGATGCGTTTGCTTTCTCATATCTGATCTCTAATAGGACATTATTCAAATCCAGATCAATGGCTGCTGTATAATACTAATCACAGCCATTCTTTTATAATTCAGTAGTTATGTACTACTTAACTTCATACAAGCTGTGCGGCGAGGGTGAAGAGCTTCATACACTATGTTCTATGTGTAAGATTTAGAATTATCTGAATTTTAGGCACGCTCCGCTGTTGGACACAACGATGGACTCGTAGATACTACTCTGTACTATACTAAACATTGTCACAGAGTCTCAACAAGCTTTGTCTACTACACGCCCATTGACTGTCTCAAAAGTATGCTGTGGAGTTTTCAAATGGGCAATATTTATTTTATATAAACACCTTATAGGAGATATAATCCTGCTGTACTTGGATTGCTAGTTCGGTGCGTAACATTTTCATCACTGGGTGGACCATGTTGACTCTCTAGGGGATAGCGCATCCGTGATTTATGCATCGAGAGTCTCTGGTGAGGCTAGACATCTTTGCAAATTACATGACAAACTATTTAGCCAGCTAGAATCTGACAGGTGGTATGAGGTTACCTACTATTATCAATTGTATGTGGTTTAGATAAAGCTCCTTGTAGACTATTATAATATGGTCTGCCCCGACTTGCCCACCTACTCACCTTTATCACTATGTGCATAAGAATTAACATAGTGATGACTGAGGGTCAAACTTAGAGTCTGTTCCATAGGTGCTCACTGAGCATATAAAATCATAACACATTATCTGTAGTTGTAGGTTTTCCAATACTTGGCCAAATTTTGAATTGGAGTGAGGCCCACTTCATATCTCCATCTCTCTCTTCAAGAGAAAAATTACTGGATCAAGATAAGCGTAAGTACTGCAAACAGGAAAACTAGGCGTATGCTCATACCCTGCGGCTCTCAAACATCGAGCAGTATCATTAGTTGCACTACTTAAGCAAGTTTAGCGCTCTTCAGCCATGTATCATCATTATAACTTAATACAAAGAAAGTGAGTTTTATATAATTATATCCAGTGTCTGTAGAAGATATTTTTTGTTAAAGAAATCAAAACAGATAAAAACATTAGTACACTCCATAATATATAGAATATATGAATCTAAGACACAACAGTGTTTACAATTGTTAATAAGATTAATTATTGACATTACTAGAATCGCGAGATACAAGATATCCTGACACTAAGAGACTCTAAAAACTTATATATACATGACATCGAGAGCAGCTGGATATAAATACGAACACTTATTTTATGGTCACAATGTTCTGATTGATTACATCTCTCTCAAAATTAGATAAGACTGGACACTCCCAATAATGCCTAATTGCATACTCTCTCTCAGGTGGTGTGTAGTCACATGTACATTAATGTATTTAATGAGTATGTTTACACATCAGTTAATGAGGTATATCAAATAAGTTATAATGTGAGAAGACTGAGCGTTCATAATTAACTAGACCATTAGTTAATGCAGGCGAGATCTAGAATGAGATGAACTCGAGAATTCAAAGACCATGAGGTGTTAAACTTCCGCTTAGAGAATGATCCTTGATGTACAAATCCTTCTCAGTGTGGAGAGGTGGTCGAAACTGTATTGAAAACTAAACTCTTTCATAATCATTATTATACCTATACTCATACCTGATCTATTATATACTCATTGTATATAATAATTTCTATCATATATAACTATTTAGTCATTTTCAAATTCTATGGACCACTCAGCTATTTTATATGCTATAAGATTTCAGCACAAAAGATGTAGCGAATGAAATATCATCAATTTCAACGTGTTAATTATATATCGAGACATTCGGGAAAAAGCTCAGTAGTGAATTGTGTAAGTAGTGTGCGTCCGTTCACTGATCAGATAATGATTAGGATAAGGTGGAATCTCTGCCCTAACAGAGCAACTGCCTCTCAAAGCTCGCTAGATGAGAGAACCTCGTCAGGACTAGAATGTACGAATATCAATGAAGATACCGAACATATTTTTATCGATTTAGCTTTTATATTAAACCCAGATATGCAACGCCTTATATTATTAATATCAATCTCAATTATTTAAGCATTAACTCTAACATATATCATATGTAAATGCACAATCTAATATAATATGTCATAATAATCTTCACCCCAATGTGAAACCCAATGCTATGATTATATTTTTAGTTAATGGATAATGGTGAGTTATCATAATACAGCTTTATCTTAAGAATATATAGTTAAACATCAATATATATTTATTATATAATTAATATTATTAGTATGAAGGTGATGAATGTGCTGAAAAAATAGTGACAATTAAAGGAGATCAATATGCAGTAAAGCGGATGGTAAATAACTAGGGAATTGGTGTATTATAAGAACTAATAGTAAATATAGTAATTTCCGTTACCAGAAGACAAGCAAAAAACAACACAATTTCCATTAAATAAGAGTGGGCTTAATCCCGGCCAGTCATGACTATGACTATCCCGAATGACAACTCGCGAAGATTCAACGTCAGAGAGCGATGCGGGCATCGTAGAAACACGTGACATTTTTTGAAATTATTTATTCAGAAGCCAAAGCTGGATTCCGTCACTCTCGTGGTGGAACCACGTGCAAGAAAGTGTTCGTAATTCTGGCTGTACGCGTTTTTCATTCTTACATCCTAACTAGATACATGTAGGACAAGGAATCATTTCTGGCATATTGAGATTCCGGTTTAATTTTCGTTGCAAGACTTCATCTTTAGCTAAACTCAAGTCCTGTCAGTCTGAGAAAACTTTTGATAAAAGAAAAAGCCGAAAGACAATCTCTGTAGATGAGAAGTGATTATGATATTTAATCTTTGACATTACGAGTAGACACAGTGAATGAAAACACAAAGATTTCGATGCGTCATTTCCGTTCCTTTACGAATTCTCGATTTCAAAAATTACTTTAAAAACGCGTCATGAATATTGCCGTGAAGTATATACTATGAAAGTCTTATTAGAGGCTCTCGAATTTATTTATTTGTAACAGCGAGATAAGAATATGAAGCGAGAGATAGCATCTGCAAACTCGCGAAATGAATTTTATTAAGCAGGATGTGTAGTGACGCGTAACATTTAAAATTTACAACCTTATGATGATAAGTATTGAGTAAGTTCGGATCGTACTAGTTGCAGATTCGAAACTAACGCAATACTTTAAGGATACCTCTCAGAACTTGTGTCAATTTATCCATTATGCTATATCTAACAAATTACATATGTAAAGCTAAATAAAAAAATATAAGTCAATTTCGGTAAATAAATAGAGTAGACACTAGTGTCTCTCCTCGGTTAGTCCAGCAGACTATCTCAACTATATTCATAATTGCACATACGCTTAGACTTATATAGTATAGTGTCTCTATTAGTCAGTCGGAAGTGGCGCGAGAGTCTGTACAACTCAGGCATCCAATTGCTATTACCTCACAGATCCTAGATGATCAACTATACAGCCTGAAGTTGGACTAATTTGGTATGATAAACCAGATCTCTAGCTCGGATCTTATGTAAGTGTCTCATTCTACGAGCGTATGATCATAATATATACGTCATTCAATACATAGAAACATATCATATATATTATAATATCCAGTGTTTCTATATTTCGCATCATTATAGATATCCTACCTCACAGACTTATAAGAAGAGACGGTCTTCGAGGCGTCTGTCTGAATCTAGTGTAACGCTGTATGGCTGCCACCATGCACTCAATTAACTAAGAGGTATGACTGAGAGATCATTCTTTAAGTATGTGAGCGATGAACTACTAGGTCAATAGCTGCGCGTTTGAATGCTCTACTAAATGTACATCGAACCCTACACCCTAGTGTACGAAGATACAGCTCTACTCCGGTCACAGGCCACGAGCAGTATCTACTAAACCTATTCGTCTGAGACAGTGCCAAGAGCATCGACGAACCGAGCTGCTGTATCAGCAGTGAGCGTACTCATCATAGTCTCGCATCGTCGCCTCCTGTGGAACGCACAGCCACTAATATCGACATGAGGCCTTGTCTCACCAAAGTCGCGTGTGTGGCTGTGCGTTACAGCCACAGCAGAGAAAACGTACAGTTGAATCAGACATCTGTTGGCGGACTGCAGGTGCATGCTGCACTCGGAGCGATGCTCCGGAGAATGATGAGCGACATTATAGTCCCGTGATCGCTATAATAAGCTCTACGACTACGTCTCCTGCAGATTAAAACCGTCTAATTCTTACGTGTGTTCCTCAAAATCCTGCAATCTTTCTAATAATACTAAGAAAAAAGATAACATAATATATCAGTGTCGATAATGCATACTGGTTTTAACAAACCAGTGTTAATCAATATCATTTGGTGTTATTGATCTCTAATATTATTGTTCTATCCTTCAATGCATTAAAATCAATCCTGTTAATGAATTTTATATGGAAACTAACTAAGATATTATTTTTATTTATTTATATTTATTATTATGAATGTTTGAGATGAGGCTTGAAGAGTAGTATTATCTGCGTTATTCGGACTATAGTCCCCATCTTCATTGTTATTTGTACAACTTTTCGGTTGAGATGCCCTCCAGTTTAAAAAAATAATTACATAACTCCTACCCCAGGTATGGCGTTAGCGGAATGAGAACAGGATACCCCCGTGGAGTAAATAAAGGGTTAGGTTCAAAAAGTTCCGCGATGGCTCCCGATTACGACAAGAAAGTTCCCGAGTTCGTAAAAGAAGGTTCCCGAGTCGACAAGAAATACTTGAAGAAGGCCGCAGGGCATATCGGCCGAAAACGTTGTACAAATAACAATAAAGATAAGTACAATAGTCCCCATAACGCAGATTAATCTTATTATAATGGAAATTGTGTGTTTTTCTGTCTGTAACCGAAACTATATTACTATTCAAGTCACAATTCCCTTAGTTTATTTTACATCGCATTCTCCATGATTTTATTATATTTAAAACCTCAATTATTTAATAAAATTGTGTTAACATCATTTAAGACTGTTGCCATATCTACATACAAATAACATGCAATTGTATTCATATATACAACAAAATAGTGGTTACAGTGTAAATGGGAAGGCTATTTGCATATTGATATTAAAAATTTGATTTTAATAAATATGTGCTTAGAAGTATTATTGATTTCTAATTGTTTGGTTTTACTTATGAATATGAGCAAAAATCTCAGGAAATAAATTATTAAAAAAAATCCCTTAACAAGAAGAAATAACTGTAAATATTATCTTTACTTCCTATTTAACTACATAGTTAAATTAGGAAAATTACCAATGAAAGACGGGAGTAAGGGAAAATGATAGAAAGTTAGTTTCAAGTTGATCTATTTTTCAATCATACCCCTTCTGTTCCAAATTTTTTTTCTGCATTCTTATTCAGTTTCATTAACCTTTCTAAATTAATATTGATATTTATTATATTAAAACTTAAATACTTGCACCCGGAGGGTGCATATAATTTGCTAGTACTAATTAATATAATTAATATCATAATAATGTTTTATATCCGTTCTTGTTTAATTTTGTTAGTCTAACTTACTATATTTAATTACATTAAATTTCTGCTAGATTCAATAATTTTAAATCTGTTTATCTGTTTTTATTTCTTCAAGGTTCTGGAAAAATATGTAACCCTCTGATTGTATAGAGAAATGGTGGACAAACTTGCTTAATGTAAGTGCCACTAATGATACTGCTCGGATGTTTGAGAGCCGCAGGGTATGAGCATACGCCTACGTTTCTGTTATGCAATATGGTTATATACATTTAAAGATATGCTCATTAAATGCAATGATGTTTATTCGTGCATACAGTTTTGTAAACTGTTAATTTGCGTTTGCGCGACTAATCACAATGATTCAAATAAAAACAAAACATAAAATAATTTGGACATTTTAATCAGATTTTCATCCTACAAAATTTGTTTATATTATAGGGTAATGAGAAAAATACAGTGCTACATTCATAGGGCTATTACAATGGCTAACTGTTGATGGTAATGTTTATTACGATAGGGACTGGAACGGGGCCTAAAATTCGTTTTTTTACAAAATGACTTTAGCCCCCCTACAGAAATTAGTTTACCAAAAATCAGGAAATTATCGATTTTAATGTATTTTTAGTGTTTATGTATCAATGAATGATCTTTATAGGCATTATTTATTTTATTTTCAAAACTTTCTCATTTTTTTCAGGTCACTTTAATTTTAGACCACCCTTATGTTGGGGGGCTAAAATGTTTTCCCAAGTTGATCATTTTTATACTATTACAGTATAAATAATGAGATAAAAGACCGAAGTTATGAATATAAACAAAAACAAAATTTTTTTGTATGGGTTGCCGCTTCTATGAGAAAATAAGTACCGAAAATCGAAAAATAAAATGTAAAAAAATAATAAATAAGTAATTTGTTGGAGATTTATTTTTTACTCATTTCGATCATTATTTAAATTGGCTATTATTTTTATTAAAAGAAAAAAATACATCGATGTTTTTTTCTGCTTAAAAAGGGAGGGGTACATTTTCAATTCGAGTTTTCTTCAAAACTTATTATTTGGCACCTAAAATAAGATTTGCATAAGTAAATATTTATTTTTAGAATCTAAAAAATATGACATTTAAACTTAACATCAGGATTTTCATATTTTAAATGAATTTTATATTATTTTTTCATAGCAAAAATACTAAATTAAAAGTTTTGAAATAAAATAACTGATGCATTATAAAATTAATTAATTGTTAAATCGATACTGAAAATTTTCATTAAATCGGATAATTACCTGATGTTTGGTAATTTTTCCATCCCAAATGTTAACGTTATTAAAATTGTAAACAAGCGCCTAAAACCATTGAAAAACAGTCAAAATGGCGGATGGCGTCGAAATTGACCCAAAAACAAATAGTTTAAATCTTAAAAAATAAACTGCATAGGTAATTTATATATTTTCTTTTTTTAATGATGGTTATATGCTACTACTTATCGATTTAGACAAAGTTTTAACCTTAATTGATAGATTTAATTATTCTTTTATTCGCTTTTTAAACTCGTAGTATCCGATTTTTTTGGCCAGTATAGCTATATTACGAGATTCCAACACCACCAACAACCTGTCAGTTGTCCGCTGTCAGTTGTCGATGCGGATCGGGAAAGGCTGTCTTGACAAAGGTAAGTGTATAGGGGCCTGTATTATCAGCAATCTCATTTATAGCAACGAAATCTGGATACTCTTACACCCACCAAGAGTGGTGTTCTAAATAGCTTCTACCTTCGCACCTTAGACATATTGTGAGATATTTTGCATATTAAGCATGTAGGTAAAAGCCCCACTTCACTTATAGACTCGGCGAAACATGTGACCATATTCTTTGGCCAATCACTGGCAGTACTCTGCTGCTGATATTGTTATTTATACGGCTGTTCTGGTCATACCTACGCATTATATGCTTTGAACCTTCGTGGCGACGCGAACATAGAATATATCAACTGGACCTTTGACACTACGTAGGATTCCAAACACTCAGGACTTACTTAAGTCCTTTCAACTGGCCAAGGATGGCGGTTTAGAAACTTAACACATTATACTGGGCATAACACAGCAGTCCTTCTCAGCTTGTGCTCTCTACTAAGACCGCGTGTCTCCGTGGCTGGACTTGCCACCAGATGGACAATACGTGAATCCCAAAGGACATCATGTATGCAGAAAGTATAAGCTGTTAATTTAAGGATATCTGTATGATCACAAATCTTTAACATCAAGCCTGTGTCGGGATGGATTAGGCTCTCCTCAGCGGGCTATTCATGTCTGAGTCAACCTGGTACCACACATGAAGCAGAGAGGACAAAGAGAAGGCAACATCAACAAGCACAGAACACACAATCCGCATCTACAGGACAGTGTCATATAGGTGTAAACGTTAACTCCAGGGTAGGTATTTGCCTAATACCCCACTTGTATGGGCTGGGCACAAGGCCTACGTTTAAACGTGGGCCCATCCACAAGCCGAAAGCTCATGGGTGGAAAAGAACAAAATCGCGTCGATCTCGTCGACATTCCACCGCAAGGGCGGTGCCTCAGGCGCTGGACAATGAACGCAGCCCTGCCCACAAGGAGCAGGTATTGCCTGGAGGGAAGGCCCGCTAGGATCGACGCTTAATAATTGTACTTTAACCCGGTCCACTGGCCGAAGAGCACTGGAACCCACGAGGGAAAAACGGTTAACTTCCAGGGGTACGGAAAACTATGGATTTCAGACACTGCGATGCTGATAAAATAGCTAGTTGGATTTTATTGGCATTTCAATCCTATTTGGGTTATTTTATACCAAACATATTTTTTTTTTCATTCTTGATGGGTACTTAATTTTTGTAAACGCATTTAAATCTTTTTAACCCATAGATACGACCCTAACTGTCTCTACGACTCCGCGTCAGAGTGGACCTGTAAGTATCGGTGATAAGAAGTACTTCTCATTCCTCAGAGCTTCCAGAGCTGGCCAACAGATTTTGTTTAACGTCATATCAGGATATATAATATATATATATATAATATTATATATATATATATATATATATATATATATATATATATATATACCAACACCTCCGGATGAGGCAGGATGTGACACAAGGTCAATTTCTTAAGCGGAGTTTAACATGGTTTGAATTCAGAGTTTTCCTTCTCCTAGACCTGTTGCCTAACTAAGGTTAAAGAGCCAAGTCTGCCTTACTATTTACCCATAGCTGGAGGGAGAGTAGGATTCATACCTTTACCAAGGGTATTAGCGCTAAGGGAAATGCAATTACCACGTCCAGGATTTGAACTCGGGGCGACGAGTCTATTTCCCATGACTTTAACTATTACACCACGGGCGTCCCTATCAGGATATAAGACCCTCAACCACCGCATTCTAACACCGATATGATAAAAAAAACTGTTTGTTCATGTGATAATGGCAATGGGTTTGTTAGAATCATATAGGTGCTTGGGTTAGATGTGACCATCCGATTGATCGGAGGAATATATGTCATCCAGGGACTGCTCAGGCACCATGGTCTATCCTCCAACGACCTCATTGTGTCGCCGCCGAATAGGAAAGGATAAAAATAGAATCAATGGAAATCCGAATATTTTGTTTTCCTTTTAAAATAAAACACAGGAATGCATTTCAACAAAAAACATCAAAAGTAATATTCGACATTGTTTAATGTCTAAAAAACATATTTACATAGAGATTTTTTTATCTGATTATATCTTAAAAAAAACATTTTGTGTGTTAAACAGATGTTGTTTCCGAAACAACGTATAAAACAGGAATATAGATATATGGAACATTTTTTTCTTTTAAATTGAGACATTTAATACTGAATTATTTCTTACCGTATATATTCAATTGTAGTCGAATCATCAACTTAAAGGGATTTAATTCGGAAGAGTAGAACGGTCCAGATGATGTCGATTTGGAGTGGGATCCTCTCTCTCTCTCTCTCTCTCTCTCTCTCTCTCTCTCTCTCTCTCTCTCTCTCTCAACACCTACAGACAAACACAAACATCCATACGTTACATGCACACGCATATGTACACACACACACACATATATACGCGCACAAACACAAACACACACAAACACATATATACATACAAACACACACACACATATACACACACAAACACACACATATACATACACACAAACACACACATATACACCCATACACATATATACACATACACATATATATACACACATACACATACACATATATGCACACATACACATATATATACACACACATACACATACACATATATACACACATACACATATATATACACACACATATACACCCATACACATATATACACACATACACATATATATACACACATATATACACACACATACACATATATACACACACATACACATATACACACATACACATACACATATATATACACACATACACATATATATATATATGCACACATACACATATACACACATATACATATACACACACATACGCATATACACATATACACACACATATATATACACACATATACGCATATACACGCATATACACATATATTAACACATATACACATATATATACACACGCATATACATATATATATATATACACACACATATACACATATATATACACACACATATACACACATATATATACACATATACACACACACATATATACTCACACATATATATATATATACACACACACACACACGCACATTGTAATTTATTTTATCTATTAAGGGGCTCAAAAAGTGTTCGATGCTGATTTTAAACCTATAATTTTTAAATTACAATCGTACGGTACTCTTCCGATTACTCATAGTTCCACGTGTCAACACGGTTGTAATATGCCTGAGGGAAAGTGATACAGCCTATGATTATTGTGGTGTTCATCTAAAAGGTTCTGAGTAACGAAATATATAATTTTCAAAATTATATATATATATATATATATATATATATATATATATATATAATAGATTATTATTTATTATTTGCTCTACTTAGGTATTGAGCACTTTTTACTTATTAGCTATTCTCCTAGCGGTTATATGAATATATATATATATCTTATATACATATATATATACATATAAATTGTTTTTTCTTTGGGCCAAATACTGTACCAATAGATTATTTTTTTGTTGGTACGACTATCTTGGTCTTTTCTTTTTTTCAAAAATGTTTTTCTCCCCGGTTGATGTTTGGTAGTATATTTTTACAATCAAACTATTTGCTGGTTTTTTTCTCACCGCAAGGATTTACCAATACGCTTGGTATATATATATAATATATATATATATATATATATATATATATATATAATCGTGTTGATAGCTCAGATTCCCTTAAAATCTATTCCTCTCGATCATCGTTCTTAGCAGATTGTGACACTGATTTCTTTGGCATTATCACTGAAGACTTGCAAGGATTCATTAGCAACATTTCTATATATAATCTGACTAGATGACAGATTAAAAAACGTCAATAGATATAACGAAAGAAAATTCTATCACATTATAAACAGCAATGATCACAATATCCCTTAGAAACTATCACGGATGTAGACAACGTAGATGATCTAGCGCTTCTCGTAAATACACATAATAAAGCCGTATGCTTGATGCCGAGCCAAGTAAAAGGTGTTGGCCTCATCCCTATTGTTCTTATGGCAAGCCCCAACCCTTTTTATCATATGGGTGCTAGAAGGCGGTGGCTGAGGGACTACATGTCTTGGGAATGACGTTAAACTCTATCTGATGGTGAAGTTCCAGTTTTGGAGTTTTGGGGAATGTGGAGCACCCCTTCATCACAATTGCCCCCTGGTCCACTCTGACCCGGAGTGGTAGTACCTGTTAGGGTCCCATCTATGGGTTAAATAGAAAAATGTATTTATAAAAAAATTGTATTATCCATTAAGAATTGATTTATTTCAAAACTTTATGGGCATTAAATGACCGACTGAGGTTGATATGCTGTAAAACAAAACAAAACAAACCAAATCTCAAACCTCTAAAGTTAGATGACCATTTCACTTAACTCGGTAGCAATATCTCATCCACTGATAATGATGTCAACATACGCATAGGAAGTACATGAACTTCTCTCGAAGTAAACCTGATTTCTCTGATAAAATTAGACGGGAATTATTCCAATGTGTAATTGTGTCATTACTATTGAATGACTAAATAACCTGGACATTAAGAAGCGTTTCAAGAATAACTACATGGGTAATAGACAATAATTACTGCATGCTGTGTTTAACACATCCTGGAAGGAGCTTTTCTAAAAAAGCAACTGTACGACCACTTGTTCAACATCTCACAAACAATTAAAGTAAGACGGACAGGATATGCGGGTCACTACTGGAAAAAGTAGAAACTAACTCACGAGTGAATTTCTCCTGTGGTCTCCGACGCGTAGCATACCTGTCTTTGTCGAAAATAAAGTATATATATATATATATATATATATATATATATATATATATATATATATATACACGATTTTTGGATGATTGTTTATTTTAGAAGCATTGTTGAAAAAGTATATATTGATATTTATATTTTTGCTTGAATTACAATGCGCATATCGCATAAAATTCGATAATTATAGAAGATAATAATGAAACCGTCTGTACGATGGTCTACACACCGAGTAATCCTTTGCGAAATTCACTTGTCATTATTATCTTCTATAATTATCGAATTTTATGCGATATGCGCATTGTAGTTGCCTTCAAGCAAAAATATAATTATCAATATCAAAATATATATATATATATATATATATATATATATATAATATAGCCCAATACATTTAAGGTACAATTGTTATTATAGGTTACAATGCAGAATGTTAGCCACTTGTCATAAAGTCAACGCACCCGTTAAGAAATACAAGAAAAAATAATTCATTTATATCGGTGTACTTGTGTGAGCCGAATTTATGTATTTCTCCGCTTAGAAGTGAAAGTAGTGCGTATGCGCTTACTCACATGCACACCCTCATGGGCAAACGCATCTACACACACACACACATCCACGGGCTTCATCTTTGAGAAGCATTCATTTTTCGCCTGAAGGAATGCTTTTAAAAGATAAATCATGGGTACGTGGGCGAGTGTATTTAGATGTGTAGGAACATGAGTGTGGGCATGTGAGTGGGCGTATATGCAATACATTCGACACTAAGCGTCGAAATACACACCTTAGATATATTATACACTATAATGAATAAATAAATACAACTTTTACACTCATAATCAAACACTTTAATTTCAATAGTAGAACAAAAAACTACCTATAAAAAATAAGTATTTTATAAAATAAAATAAAAAGTCTGCTAAATGGATTTTTTAAACAAATATTATTTTACATTAGCGCGACACGTATTTCAGATCTTCTGATATCTTCTTTAGGCGTTAATTAACCACATACTGTCCAAATTCTGTTTTAAATCATTTTTTATCTGCATATGAGGCTTGATAGTTTGTATTATTCGAAATGTTGTCCTTATCTATATTATTATATACACAACTTTTCAGCTGATGTGCCATTCTTCAGGTGTTTCTTTTTGAACTCGGGAGACTTTATGGAACTTTGAATCGAAACCTTTATTTAATCTGTTGGGGTAGATCGATCTCATTTCGTTAACCAGGACCAGGTACACGTGTTAAGCTATGTTAAGTATTATATGTTATTATCCCTCATGGTCAAGATTGAAACTGCAACCTACAGATGATTGTCACTTAGAACTGTATTAACACATATATCCGTTATGCCATATGTCACATCGGCAGAAATGTTAGGTATATTCAATTATTAGAATATTTATCAGAGAGAGAGAGAGAGAGAGAGAGAGAGAGAGAGAGAGAGAGAGAGAGAGAGAGAGAGAGAGAGAGAGAGAGAGAGATTAAAATATTTAGTTTGATTAGCCTTCCTAATTTGATATGACATTTTGTTACATTCAAATTTAAATACTTGCGAGAAGAGGCAGGTTATATTTGCTAGTATTTATAATAGATTTTATTGAGTCAGTTTGTCTAATGTTGGTTTGAATAACAGCAGCTAGCTGAGTACATAATGAAGCAGTGTCCAAGACAGTTGGTATATATAGACATCAAGAATGATCCATTCATGAATTTGGGTGATTCCATTACTTGAGTTCTGATTGGCTGCTTGACTGCTTGATTTGAATGACATTGTGGAGTCTTATAATTACCCTGTCATTCTGCAGTAGACTTTGTGACTGTTCGGGTTTGTATTGGGTTACAACCGTTTGTTGCCATGTCTTCCCAGTTCGACGGTAATTGGAACTTTGATTATTCTTCAGATTTGGATTTAATTTTGTAACTGTTAAATAAATTTAAATACTTGCCCCTGGAGGCAGGTTATATTTGCTAGTATTTATAATTGATTTGGATTTAATTTTTGTAACTATTAAAGTTGGACAGAATTTCAATCCATAACAATCTGAATCTTATCTTTTTTTTCTATAATGATATTAGCATTATTCTCTCGCGATTAAACACGGACAAAGTTCACGTTTCTCAAATTTCGCGCTTCAATACGGTATCTATAAAGTAAAACTTCGAAGCTAAATTAGAAAAAAAGAAATTATCACAAAAGAACATCACGAAAAACCTATTGTTCGTACGCACATAGATTTTAAACTGGTCAGTTTCCCTCCCCCCCCCCAGACCAGTTGATAATATCCTTTCAGACTTGGTCAGTGTTTCCGTATTTTTGTGTTGGTGGTAATAGTGGGTAAGTATAGTTGGTCAGATATCTGTTTAGTTTTATTCAATTAAAGTACAATTCATAATAAAAATGATCAACTTAAAAAAAAAAATTGAGGATTAAGAAAAATTGAGAATTAAAAAATTGAGAATTAAAAATTGAGAATTAAATTGAGAATTAAATTGAGAATTAAATTGAGAATTAAATTGAGAATTAAAAATTGAGAATTAACCTAAAGAGTTGCTATCCAAATATTGACGTTCTAAAGTTTTTAAGTGCCATCCTTGGCCAGTTGAAAAGGGTTTAAAGAAAGTCCTGTGTTAAGGAATCCTTTGGTAGGCGTATAAGTCCTATCCTGCGTATTGGTAAAGATCCAGTGATTTAATCCTATGTCCGTTGTCCAAGAATGCCAATGTAATTATGACGAGTAGGGTCGGTTAAGTATTGTATCAACCTCAGAGTACTGCCAGTGATTGACCAAGAGTTAGATCACATGGTTCCGGGTAAGAGCGGGCATCTAGCACACACCTTATATACTAAAAATTCGGTAGGAGCGCGTGGGGTAATGGTTAAAGTCATGGGAAATGGACTCGTCGTCCCGAGATCAAATCCCGGACGTGGTAATTGCATTTCACTTATCGCTAATACCCTTGGGAAAGGTATGAATCCTACTCTCCCTCCAGCTATGGGTAAATAGTAGGGCAGACTGGGCTCTTTAACCTTGGTTAGGCAACCGGTCTAGGAGAAGGAAAACTCTGAATTCAGACCTGTTGAACTCCGCTTAAGAAATCGACCTTGTGTCGCATCTTGCTCGTGCGGAGGGGTTGGTAAATATATATATATACTAAAAATTCGCAACAGACGTCTCCGTGGTGTAGTGGTCAGTGTCATAGACGGTGACTTCGTAGTAAGCGACTTCGAACTCCAGTCACGCTATTACGTTTACTTTCAGACTAATACCCTTGGGAAAGGTATGAACCCCCTCATGTACCATATATGGATTAAACAGAACTTCTAATGTTCTACAATTTAGGCTTTGTTATTAAAAGATCAACGAAGGTTTATAGGCCATTATAAAAATGTAAAACAATATCAAAAATTGACCTCTTTTCGGAGTAGTAAAATATAAACACAAATATCAATATAATATCAATCAAGATATTAAGTTGTATTAATATTGTGTATTCATAAGAACCGTCGTTTTTTAAACGGTTAGTGAAGAGACAACTCTTGAATTGGACATTTTTGAAATTCAAAATCGGAGGTGCTTAGATGATTGAGTAATCTACTTCTCAGTTACACATGCTGTGGTAAAAATGGCTCAAATACGGTACTTTTAAAACAACAGCATTTTACTGTTATATTTCTAAGGATGCATGAACTACCCTATGATCATAGGAAGTAGTATAGCAGTTTTGGTGTCTGAGATGGAGCGCCACGCTTTCCATCAGCTCCTTCCTTTACCGCAAAGATCCCTGTGCTACTCATACGCTAGTATCGAACCAGGAACCTTGAAGTTCCTAGGTGGGTGTTTTACCGACAGAGCTAAACCGATTTTTGTAGATACGACGAGAGAAAAGTAAATATTATATAAAGAGAAAGTCCGCGAGTTGTTTAAATTTTGGTATTTTTTAAATTTTAATTTATTAACTTAAAGCGGGTTAGAAACTGATTCAAAACACGTGTTGCCTATTTTAAAAATGAAATAGAAAAAATAATAAACACAAAACAAATACAAAAATTGAAACCACTTGCGTATCTTTTCTTTATAATATCAAGAGTATTTATAGTATGTATATATCTATGTATCTATCTATATACAGAAAAAATTCAGACAGACTATTTTCTATGAAAACTACAGGAACATATAAGTTATTGAATGATGTTTTGATCCTATAGAAGTATGTTCATTAACTTGATGCTAATCTGAGCAAAATTAGTTGAACTAATGCTATTAATTTTTGCGAGAATCATGCCAGTTTTAATATAAGTTTGGATGATATTATGTAAAGAGGAAATGCTATCGTAAATAACCTTAATTTTTCTGTGTTATTTAATTAACTCTTAGAGTAGGAACGGACGGTATTTTTGCCGCAAACTAAGAGTACATCTAACCGGGTTGCCTGATTTTCAGTTGAGTAATCCACAATTTCTACATTGCAAGTTCTTTGTAAGATATTTTAATGTGTTATTTAACAGACCCTATAGAGATTACAGCACTTTAACATTTCAGTTATTTTTCAGCCAGGAGCCCAATATCTCGCCCAGGCGTCTAAGGTTAAAATATTCTTAATCGAATTTCACTACAAATGAAATTTTATGCCTAAAGCCGAACATAGATTGGATTTTTCAGAGCTCAATTAGCGGCTACCATAGCTCGAATAGTTTCATATTATTTTCTCTTTTACTTTATATCTAAATTTGAATAAAAATCAACATATAAATGAATAATAATAATAATAATAATAATAATAATAATAATAATAATAATAATAATAATAATAATAATAATGACTCTATTTCGATGTAAAACATAGCACATATTGTTTTGAAGAATATGTATTTCATAATTCGATTTTGATAATTAACTTTCACTTTTCAACAAAATCCTCCTCCTCATCATCATCATCATCATCATCCATGCGTACAGTCTTTTTCCGATATCCGTCCCTATCACTTATCGCTCATGCTAAGTCCTCGAGACGGTGTACAGAGTCCGCGCAGAAATTATCAATGTAAATCTTTGCTTTTTGGCCATCACTAGTTTGTCTCTGAGTAGAAGTTCTATAGGAGAATGTCACTGATGTGTCCGTCATTATATTAAAAGAAAGTTTACGGTTTGTCCATGTACCATTTGTCAGTGTGTTAAAACTTAATATTTTGCACAATTCTCAGTGAATTAACGTTCCCACCCACTCATGTTAAAACTTTCACTTACAGTTTGTTTTATTCTCTAATCATATGCTTGACGGTTTTATCTTTCTATTCAAACAGTGTAAAATGATGAGATAAGGAAATGTGGTACAACCCAAAATTGTATGTATATGTTATATAATAGTAGAAATTAACTAGAATTTTGGATGACGTGTGAAAGACTGACCTCTTAGCTTCTGATTGGTTGAAAAGTCAAGATGGTGAAGAGTTAAAGGGAGATAGTGATAGGAGTGATTATTACCTAAGTCTTTGGAGGAAACGGACAGAAGTGTGTGGGTTGATTGTT
>CM042146.1:14420167-14437667 GCA_023376005.1 Doryteuthis pealeii
ATTTATTACAGATGACAGAAAATTTGACAACCTTAAGTAAACCGACGTAGAGTAAATACCGCTGTATTTACATACGCCCTATTGAACGAATAGTCACTTGTGATACGAGTCCTTACCACATCCTCCATATTTTGCCGATCTTTCACCTACTGATTATCATTTTTAGGCACATAAGCACATTTTTAAATGGTAAAACTTTCCGATCTAAAGAAGAGGTGGAATCATCATTTAAAGATTTTGTTGCATCACAGCCAATAACTTTTTACCAACGCAGAATAAATGACCTCGCAGATCGATGGCAGAAATGCATAGCAACCCAAGGCTCGTATTTTGACTAATTTTAACAATTTCTACTGTTAATGTTTCAACAGTAAATGAATGTATTTGAAATCGGCCATTATTTTTGTAACAATCTAATATAGCTACTGGCAAAATGAGCCTAAAATGCGTTTTTGACAAAATGACTTTAGCCCCCTCCCTGCAGAAAATAATTTACCAAAAAATTAGGGAATTATCGGATTTTAATGAAATTTTTAGTGTTTATTTATCAATAAATGATCTTTATAATGCCTTATTTCTTTTATTTCAAAACTTTCTCATTTTTTCAGGTCACTTAATTTTGACCCCCCTTATGTTGGGGACGTAACATTTTGTTTAATTTGGTCTTATATTGTACTAATTACAGTATAAATAAAGAGATAAACGACCGAAGTTATGAATAGAAACAAAAAAAAAAAAGATGTTACGGTGGCTATTCTATGAGAAAATAAGTACTGAAAATCGAAAAATAAAATGTAAAAAAATAATAAATAATTAATTTTTTGGAGATTTTTTAACTCATTTCGATAATTATTTAATTGGCTATTAGCTTATAAAAGAAAAAAATTATATATCCATATTTTTTCTGCTTAAAAAGGGGAGGGGGTACATTTTCAATTGAGTTTTTCTTCAAAACATATTACTTTATGTATCTAAAATAAGGTTTGCATTGAATAGATAGTTATTTCTAGAATCTAAAAATATAACATTTTAAACTTAAAATCCGAATATTTTTATTTTAACTGAATTTTATATATTAGTTTTTCATAGTAAAAATACTAAATTAAAGTTTTGAAATAAAATAACTGATGCATTATAAAATTCATTAATTGATAAATCAATACTGAAAATTTAATTAAAATCGGATAATTACCTGATTTTTGGTAATTTTTTTTTGCAATCGCGAATTTTATATTAAAATTGTAAACAAGCGCTTAAAACCCTTGAAAAAGAGACAGAATGGCAGATCGCGTCGAAATTGACCAAAACAAATGGTTTTAAATCTTTTAAAAATAAACTGCATATGTAATGATATTTTTCTTTTTTTTAATGATGGTTATTATGTTACTACTTATCCATTTAGACAAAGTTTGATCTTAAATAATAGATTTAATTAATTTTAATTCGCTTTTAAAACTCGTAGAAGCTGATTTTTTTGCCAGTCCCTAATCTAATATAATCAGGTGATAGTTACACGCTAATTGCGTGGAGATTTCTGAGTGGTTCGCATTCAAGATCTTATTTTATATGAGTTGAACAGACTCGTCTTGTTTGCCAGGGTTTTATTCTTTCTCAATTCTATTTACGGCTTCACTCGTCCGATTGCCTTCAGCTCCAGATCCCCGACGTTGAGAACTGGTTGTCTTTCATGGGAGTTTTCAGGAAAGAAAACTCCAACTTCCGGATGTGTAGCTAATAGAGCTTATATTGATTCCGGTAACCGGAAGTATATTATTGTTTTTTTACTATGCAGTGTCAAATATCACGAATTCATTGTTATTACGAATGATATCGTTTATAACCTTCCGGTTAGATTTCTATCTATTTTATTTAGTAACTCATTTCTTTTCCGTTTCCTGCTTTTATTTGTATTCATTTTTTGATTATGTATCAATTGGCACTTTGCGACCGCTTCATTTTAGTTGTCAATATTTTCAATGCATTTGTTTTTGTTCTTTTTTTTTAACTTTGAAGGAAAATATATGAAATTAATTTATGAGGAAAGCATTAATTTATTCGATGTTCATACGTGACAAAATCCTGAGTTTAAATAGTAAAGAAAGAAAATGGAAAAGAGTTTGTGAGCCAGAGATGGGCAGAGAGGAGTGTGTGTTAGTGTGTGTGCAAAAAAGTAACGTGTAAACTTCTCCTTGTCTAATAATTTGAGTTGGTGGTATCAGTCTTATTAACACTAGCAAATATATGCACCCTTCGGGTGCAAGTATTTTAGTTTTAATGTAATAAAATATTATATCAAATTAGAAAATCTAATGAGACTAAATAAGAATGCAGATAAAAGATTTGACACGAGGGGTGGGTGTATAATGGAAAAATAGAACAACTGAAACTTACTCTTCCGTCACTTCCGTCTTTCACTGCTAAATTTTCCTAATTTAACTATTTAGTTAAAATATAAAGTAATGAATAAAATTACAGTTATTTCTTCTTGTTAATGAATTTCTTTTAAGATTTATTGAAGAGATTTTTGCTCATGTTTATTAAAATAAAACCAAACATTTAGAAATCAATAATACCAAGCACATATTTATTAAAATAAAATTCTTAATATCAATATGCAAATTAGCCTTCTTGTTTACACTGTAAACCGCTATTTTGTTGTATATATAAATACAATTGTATGTCATTAGTATGTAGATGTGGTCAACAGTATTAATTATGTAAAACAATTTTATTAATAATTGAGGTTTAAATAAAAATAAAATCATGGAGAATGTGATGTAAATAACAAAGGGAATTGTGACTTGAGTAGTGATATAGTTTCGGTTACAGACAGACAAACACACAATCTCCATTATAATAAGATATTTAGAATGCAGTAGCGTAACTCGACCAAATTCCTTTCAAATCGCGCGGATCGACTGAAGTAAGAAATAATGTGAATAACCCATGCGGGGAAACAAATAATTAAGTTGGAAGTAATGAAAGATTAAAAACCAAGTAATAAAGAGAGAAGAGAATACAAATGTATTTAATCAGAACACAGTTACCATATTATTACACACTCTGTGATGGAATTATATTGATCTGGTTTGGTTTATTCGATCAATAGTTTATCAACATATTTCTGGATCATTTAATATCAAATTGTGTCGTATTTGTAAACCTTAGATTATAACCGTAACTATACATTTTTCAACGGGATTATTCAGTTTAGATTGGTTTGTTTTTATAATTTCATTTCAACCTTGGTGGCTCCTTTAATTCCAAACCCTCCAACTAGAAGAAAAGCAGTGGTTCAATTTAACCCATAGCTGGGAAATGGAGGTGTCCATAACTTTTACAAGATTATTACTTCGGAAGTGAATTCAAAACGTTACTGGAGTTCGAACCCGCAAACTGCAATGTTGCAGCATACACTCTGCATTACACAACAAGAAGGGTAATCAGTTAATGTTTATTTGAGTAGAGTTGCTGCATAGCGCCTTCTTCACTTGCAATTGGGTTGGTACAATTCATTAAAAAAATACGTAGAATATAGAATAGTATAAAAACTGAGATAGTTATCTTACTATTCTTAGCGGTTCTGTATCAAAAGTCTTCATGTCCAGATATAGCACAATTTTCAGAGAGGAAATTATACACACGCACAGACACACACACACACACACACACACACACACATATATATATATATATATATATATATATATATATATATATATTCGCATCTGAGAGGCGGGAGAGTTAGACACTTTGTCTCAGCTCCCTGAAATAGACTATAACGCTAAATCTCTAAGTCTTTTGTTATTTCTTTACTTATATATTTGCTCTGTGACTCTAACATTAAGAGCACACATTGAGCTCTCAAACTGCGACAGGTTTTTTAAATAAAACTCTTGTGTCGTAAGGAAGATTTCTTCTCTGGACTTTTGGATTATATATATAATATATATATATATATATATAATATATATATATATATATACGCACGTACATATATACACACATACATATATCTGTATATATATATATATATATATATATATATATATATAAATATATACGTGTGCCAGAAGGAAAAACAACTTTCTCTTGTATAAATAACAGCCATATAATCAGTTAACACACACACACACACACACACACACACACACACACACACACACACATATATATATATAAAGAGAGAGACAAAACCATGTGTATGTGTCTGGGTGGATAGAAGGAAAGCGATAAATATATTGCATGTATAGCTAAACATAGTCATAACAATCTAATGCAAGTAAACCCCATTAAATAGTTTACATTTATCTCTTACTGCATAAGACGTTCGTTGCTCTTTGAGGCGATTTTATTCGGACATTGCAATTCTCTGCAGATTCTCTCATTTTTATATTCCCTTTGTTTATTTTACTCTTTCTTTGCCGTTTATCAGCGGCTGTTTTCATTTTTTTAATGTTTTCTTTTTTGTTTCTTCCTCTGAAAAGCCAATATTTTCCTTCACGAAAAACTACAAGAAGAATAAGAAAAAAAATAATGATTCGAAATTCAAAGACGAAAATGTTGAGTTTGGCACCGAACATCTAAAGATCACAAATGCACATCGCTGTATCATTGGTTTCTTTAAGTAACTTAAACAAATACATTCCTGTTTGTGTATTTTATATTAGGAATAACATTAGCATTATTTTGCATTCAGTTGATAATTCATGAAAAAATTGTTTGAAGAAAATGTAAAGTTTTTCGTATGGCATCTACTGTTGCATAGCGCCTTCTTCACTGGCACTAAATAATTATAATGTTGCATACCTCTTTCTTTAATTCTATTTCTTGGCCGTCTTTATTATTCTGATCGTCTGTGGTATTTCTTCTATCATCTTGACTTGGTCTGGAATCTTCTAAGGTCTGGACTTCTCTTGGGGGACTTCGTGTCTGGTCTTTCATTGGGGATTTCTCTTTATCAGAAGCCCTGTATCATTGTTAGTTTTTAGATAATAAACACAAGACTTCGATTTACTTTTGATCTTATTTTATTGTTAAATCCCCACCAGACATCTGCTAACTAACATAGCGCGCGTGAGTTCCAGTTTTAGGCAGGACCTAAAATGGCCGACTACTCTGCCTGACGTCTAATTGCAAACTGGTGACCGAACAGGTCCCACGTGACTTCACGTATTTTGGCGGGCTTCTGTAATTTTCCATGGAAGGACCCGGCCATGGTATGAAAAGGGTCATCCCCTCAGAATTACAGGGGATTGACAATAATCTTATGCAACCGCATAGATTATGTAACAGAGTCAGCTCTGGACAAGGTAGGTATTCGTTCATACCTACTACACGCACTATATAAACTAGTACTCTTATTTCTATGGTCACGTTGTGGGCGACTAAACTAGTACCCCTGTCAGGCACACCTTGACTTGTCTGTTGGGGTGAGTGTGTGGATACCCAGAATCACTAAAGACATGAACTGTCAAATGGACTATGAACTCCAGGGGAACCAACGGCCTACCACACCGATATTAGTAGGATTGGGATACTTCCTACGCACATTAATTCCAAATACAATCTCGCGCAAGGGTGAAAGAGCTGATACTTCCGGGGAGGCTTTCCTCTCGTGAAGGGACTCGGTACTATCTGAGAGAGCAACATGTAACAACTCGGCAGTCCAGTCGTCTGGTACTTTTCCTTGTAGCAACTGGGTTGTGTGCACCATCTTCACACTTAAAATATATCACGCACAAGTTTCACCCCATGTCGAGTGAGGTCATCCTCGTCTACGATGTATTTCTAAGTAAGTAAGAGTAAGTAAGAGGGCAGAATTTTATGTAAAAATGTGGAAAGCCTTTTATACTCGAGAATATCAAACTACAAATATTTGCTGAATGTTCAATGTAACAAAATAGGATGGGGGAAAAGGCAGGAAGGTAAGTTATTACGCGTAGGTAATATGGAAAGTTTTTGATTGCAAATCACTAGGCACTGCAAAATCCACCAGTTGACAAGTTCTTTATTTTTGTTTATCAACACTTGGTCTGGTCTTCTTGCTGGCAAAGTCCCAGAGAATTTTATGCGTTTCGTTCTCAATAACAGATTCTGGTTTATGTATATACCATTTTGTTGATCGGTCAAACTTTTTTGCATAATTCCCAGTGAATCACCTTCCCAACCCAGTCGTGTCTAGTTTTGTATTCTCGTTGTGATAGTTTGCTGAATTCGCAGAGTATATGGTTTACAGTCTCATCTCTATTATCACAAAGTCTACATTTACTATTTTGTTGGGTCTTATCAATTTTCGCTTTGATATAGTTTGTCCTTATGGCATTATTTTGTGCAGCAATTATTAATGATTCTGTTTCTCTTTTGAGGTTTCCTTTTCTTAAGTCCAAGTCTTTCCATGTGCAACCTCATCTATTTGTCGTTTGAAGCGTCGATATTATTGTTTTTCTTCCCATTTTTGTTTTTTAGTCTTTGTTGTTTTTCTGCTTGTCCATCTGTCGCTTCTACTATTCTTGGCCGCCATAAGTAGGTTGTCTTTGCTTTTTCTTGTGTAATCTTCAAGTTGTTGGATTGTGGTTTCTACGCATTCCTCTATGTTTGCAAGACCTCTTCCCCCTTCCTTTCTTGACACTTATAATATATCTCTATCATCTCTAGGGTGGAGAGCCTTGTGCATGGTCATTAATTTTCTCGTCCTTTGGTCAATCTGTCTGATTCCTTCCTTTGTTCATTTTAAGAATGGTCCTGAGTATCTTATAATGGGGACAGCCCAGGTATTGATTCCTCTGATTATTATTATTATTATTATTATTATTATTATTATTATTATTATTATTATTATTATTATTATTATTATTATTATTATCACGTCATTACTCACTTTCAAAAATGGATTGCGCAACAAATTCAGTCGGTTTGAAAACGGAAGAGTCAATCAAGCATCTAAAAGTTAAGAACACGATCTATAATAACACTTCCGCGTTGAAGAAATCTTCTTCTAATAAAAACATTTATTTTCATTCGGTTTTATTTGTGATCTGGTGAAGATTAAATATGGCGAACGACAGAAACCGGCGTCAGTAGTCGTTATGCGGTTCTTTGAGAAGTTTATTTTATTGTTCTAGAGAAGATACTAAAATAGGTTTAGTCGCGATGAATGGTTTTATTTCAAACATCAATTCTGTAATTTACTTATATTGGAAGTGGATGCTGTCACAGCAAACAGCGATCGACATATCATATTCAAATATTTTATTCGGACACGTTGGCATTTACGTATTTTCTTCATATTTGATTATATGTTTAAAAAGGGTGCGAGCAAAATGAAATGCTTTAACAATGGCTATGAAATATTTATATTTGAAACTTTTTATCATCCTTTGCTAATGTGAATATACATTCATACAAAAGCGCTCAAACTCAGTCCAATCAAGAATACAATTCACTTTTGGGGAATATCTATTGAATCTTATTTGGTAGAGGTAAAATAAACTAAGACTTAAATTTTGTGATGCAGACGTAGAAGGTGGGAAGGTACATCATACATACTTATGTATCTCTCTCTCTCTCTGTCTCTCTCTCTCCCCCTCTCTCTCTCTCTCTCAATACGTATATATATATATATATATATATATATATATATATATATATATATATATTATTTCGGGAGAGAGAGAGATTTACACACAATGACTAGCATATAGACTTTTTAAACAGAATAAATTATGTGATTAGAACTAACTTCAAAACTTCATCTGAATATGTTAAATAGACACACTCACTCTCTCTCTCTCTCTCTCTCTCTCTCTCTCTCTCTCTCTCTCTCTCTCTCTCTCTCTCTCTCTCTCTCACACACACACATACACACACACACACACACACATATATATGATGGACTCTCCCGTCGATTTCGACGTATGACGTTCAGACAGCCTCTTTAATCTAACCTTATGTGTTAATCGCAGGTGACATTTCAGCCCTGCCAATGACTTGCAAAGAAGTCCACAGATGGAACAAGTAGGTGCATTAATTGAATGTATTGCTGGGACACTAGCCAATACTCTAGTCCTTTCTCTAGCTTGACGCAGCTTGGTGACCTCCGATGCTGCAAAATCCTTAATACCATTGTAACACAAAGTCCACCACATTCTACGATTGAGTGATGTGCTCTCAAAAGTAGCGTAATCTATATTTGAAGCTGAGATGTTACTTTTCAGCTTGTCCTTAAATCTGAGCAATGGTCGACCCACGTTTCTTTGACCTCTGTCAAGCTGACTATGCATGATAATCTTTGGTATTCTGTCATGCATTCTCAAAGATTCTCATATATATAATATTATATATATATATATATATATATATATATATATATATATATATATAGTATCGGTTGATATTTTTTAAAGTAATCTCATTGAGAGGGCATATATATCTAAGTTGGATTAATGAAGACATAAAATCAATGGCCCGCGGTAACGGTGAGTTTGTCAACTATGCGATTTTAGAACCAAACGTTTTAAAACCCGGCTGGTGAGGCTAGAATTCTTTTTTTTTTAGTTTCTGGTTGAAAAAAATAATGGGATGACGGTTTGTTAAGTTTTTTCTTTCTTTAAATGTTTATATATATATATATATATATATATATATATATATATATATATGTATACTTCGGCAGCATTTTTTTCTTTTGGACATGTTCTGTTAAACGCCACAGACAATTCAAGTCTGAGGAGTTTTTTTATGGTTCTTTCAATTTTCCTAGCGATCTTTTTCGTGTTTGGGTGGAGAAGTTGTAATAGTCCACCAAATCCTTGTTTTTTCCGAGCGCTTTCGGCTGGTTTATCAGCCATCATCAGGTGGGGAAACGATGATCTTCTATAAAAACGAGGCAGTTGAAAAACTTAATATCGTTTCCCCACCTGATGATGGCTGATGAACTAGCCGAAAGCGCTCGAAAAAAAACAAGGATTTGGTGGACTATTACAACTTCTCCACCCAAACACGAAAAAGATCGCTAGGAAAATTGAAAGAACCATAAAAAAACTCCTCAGACTTGAATTGTCTGTGGCGTTTAACAGAACACACACACATATATATATATATATATATATATATATATATATATATATATATATATATGTACTCGAGTATCATCCGCGATTATTTGCTGGTTTTTCCAGGTGGAAAATTGTCGGCATACGAGTTGGCCTAGGCGTGATTTTGGCCAACTATTATAAACAGACAAGTTGTTTCTTGCGTATGCTGTAACCTCATATTATCGGATATAAAACTCAGAAATTGGCATAATCCTCGATTACATAATATACACGAATTGCAAATCGATGATTAATAATTATCAATATTATTCAAAATATTAAAAAAGATGTTGTACAATAGAAGTAATTAATAATTGATATTTATGTGTGACCATATATTCATCTCATCTCATTAGCAGCTTGATGTGCGAAATGGTATATCGGTATGCAAACCGGAAACGGAAGTTGAAGAACCGTATTATAATTTAGCTTGAGGCCAGTTGAATTTTCTTTGCTCTGAGTCATAGCATTAATAAATTCTAATCCACGATTTGGAAAAAATATCAGATATGACTATGATCCCTTGAATTGCTGATGATGATGCGTCAAGTGATGATGCGTCAAGTCTTTTTGACATTAAATAAACCGTGTAGTAACATGATCACCACCATCTGGAAAAGTACATAGCACATTTAGATCCAATCAGTACACTCTGGTGATCGTCATCCAGGCGAGAGTTCATTTCATTCACTCTCGACATCCGTCCCAATCGCCCATCGCTCATCCAGCGTTAGCAGAGATATTTGCTGGTCGACCAACCCTGACGTGTCCAACAGTCTGTGTCCATAAGCGAACGCCGCTGGAGAAGGAAACTTTGAATTCAAATCTGTTAAACTCCTTTTAAAACTGACATTGTGTCATATCCTGTTCTTGCGGAGGTGTTAGTAAATATATATGGGTGGAAATTGTAAATATTTATGAACTATATATTGTACGAGTTTTGTCATTTAATGGGGAGATGGTGTCATTATGATTGAAACAGACGAACTCAGTTCTATCTGAGAATTAGAGAATGATGAATCGTACTGCTTATTACAGGCTATGCAGCACAATTCGAATGTATTTACAAGAAGCAGTAGATCATCCGTGTAGTCAGCATCAGTAATAGTTTTATTATTTGCTTCTTAATTCTCTTAAAATTAACCCGTTATCACGTCAGTAATTATAGAATATTTTTACATGATAATTTTCTTGATTATTTCTATGTAATAATACACACGTTCATATTCCCATTTAGACTAGCCATATTTATCATTATAATTATTTCTATTATTAATATTTATTTTTTCTGATGATATGAAGATTATCAATATTGCAAAAATTGTCTTACCGGTAAAATTGCAATATTGTATAGCGATTTATAGAAGGCCAAAGACACCACTTCTATAAATATAAGGAGATAAGTAATTTCGATTTTCTCGCTATCTCCATCCTGCCTTTCAATAAATATATTAAGTCAGGTAATTGAATTTGGTGTAAACCATTCCATGAGAAAAAAAAAGGACACTTTGAAACAAACTTATTCCAAGTCTTACTTTATAAGTGATATAAGTTAATAACTATATCACTTTTATATTTCTCTTGTGATATACTTATAAAATATCGTTCGGCAATTATTTGCATCTAAATACGCCGTGACGTTAGACAGACGACCCAAATAAGGTGTGACAGGTTTGATAACACGACAACTAATCATAGTTCATCTAACACATATCGATCGCTGGTTTGAACAATATTGAACAAAAGCCAGTTGGATCAATAAGTCTGTGACGAGAATTAGAATGAAAAGTCTAAAAGACCAAAGAATTGCCCCGGGGTATTCATGATAACTGGTTCTTGTTACCTATCTATTAATAATGGAGATTCGCTCTCTTTTTGTCTGTAACAAAAACTGCGTCACTGCTTACGTCACATTACCCAACACATAATCCAACGTCATAACATAGAATAAATATACTCAAAATGTGAGCATGCAACGTTAGACAATCATCATTGCTTCAATAAATAGATGCCCAGCGTTATATATTTATATATAGATTGTTTTATTCTAATATAATATTTAAAGGTATCGGAACTGTTTCCATTTCAAATTGTCTTTCTTTCTTTCTTTCTTTTTTTACTCCTTTAATAAATTTGACGATTTTATATAATTACGGTACACACTCTATGGCATTGAATTTTCAGCTCCCACCCTCTCAGGCAATATATATTTTTTAAATTATTTTTACATCGCCTGTAGGGCGTCTTTTCATTTTGCTAGTAATAATAATTGCCAAAAACCTGCTCAAAATTCACTTAAAATTGATTATCTTCTAGAAAGACAACGATATATTGCAATATTCATTAGAAATATTTATATATAATCTTATTATAATGGAGGTTATGTAACTTCCTGTGTGTAACAGAAACTACGTCACTACTGACGTTGCGATTCCCTTAGTTTCTTAAGTTATATTCTCAATGATTATGAAATAGTTATTATTTAATCTTAATTAGCATTTTATTCATTAACGATTATTAAAGTTTAGCTGGGTTAGATTTTCCGCAAACCAGCCCATATTATTGGCGCATTTAGAATACTGAAATATGTGTTATTTATCTCTAATAAATAAAGATTTACATTATATATGTTGGGGATAATTTGCATAATAATTTAAAAAAAACTGAGTTGAATAGATAATTATTTACTGATACTTGAAGAATAATCAAAGTTCCAATTACCGTCAAAATGGGAAGACAATGCAACAAACGGTTGTAACTTAATACAAGTCCGAATAGTCGCAAAGTCTACTGCAGAATGACAGGATATTTATTAGACTCCACAATGTCATTCAAATCAAGCAGCCAATCATAACTCAAGGAATGTAATCACCCAAATTCATGAATGGATCATTCTTGATTTCTATATATACCAACTGTCTTGGACACTGCTTCAGTTGTACTTAGCTGCTGTTAGTCAAACCAACAATAAACTTACTGACTTCAATATTACCAAATTCTAATCCTATCATGTTATTCCCAAAAGTATTAAAAGCAATGCGATGTATAATTTTATATAGAAATCTATTAAAATGATATTAAAATAAGTGTAATATTTTAATATTTGGTCTTATGTAGTTTCGTTAGTCTTTCTATTTCAATATCATATTTTATTGAATTAAAACTTAAATACTTGCGTCTAGGGGGAGCATACTTGTTGCTAGTACATATAATAACTGAATACCCTTATATTAGATCTTGATCAAAGAACCGGGGAAGCATTATAAGATATCGAAAGGAAAGAGAAAAATTGAATTAGATTAAATTCACTAATAATAATAATAATAATAATAATAATAATAATAATAATAATAATAATAATAATAATAATTGTATGTGTAGAAATGTACAAATACCCGACAAAGTCATAAACTTCATCACCAGGGAAAACTAGAAATTTGAATTAACAGTAAAAGGACAAACCCTAGCAGATGTGAAAATTCAAAGAGGCATCTTCAAGAGAGACTCAATCTCGACACTGTAATTTCTTATAGCAATGGTGCCACTCAGTTATACAATAACGAAATACACGAGAGGCTACACATTTATAAAATCACAGGAAAATGACCTAAGTTATGTACATGGATGATATCACGATATTACATAATAGGTAAAAGAATTAAAAGCTCTTGTAAAAAATACGAGTCTAACATCTTATTATAATGGAGATTGTGTGTTTTTCTGTCTGTAACCGAAACTATATTACTACACAAGTCACAATTCCCTTCGTTATTTACATCACATTCTCTATGATTTTATTTATATTTAAACCTCAATTATTAATAAAATTGCTTCACCTTTTTATCAGTGTTGTCCATATCTACATACAAATAATATGCAATTGTATTTATATATACAACAAATAGCGGTTTACAGTGTGAATGGGAAGGCTAATTTGCATATTGATATTAAAAATGTGATTTTATTAAATATGTGCTTAGTATTATTGATTTCTAATTGTTTGGTTTTATTTTAATGAATATAAGCAAAAATCTCTTCAATGAATCTTAAATGAAATCCATTAACAAGAAAAAATAACTCATTTTATTCTTTATTTCATAATTTAACTAAATAGTTAAATAAGTAAAATTCAGCAATGAAAGACGGGAGTGATGGAAGAGTAAGTTTCATTTCTATTTTTCTATTATACCCCCACTCTGTTACATATTTTTTTATCTGCCTTCTTATTAGACTTTCTAATTTAATACGATATTCAATTACATTAAAACTTAAATACTTGCACCCGGAGGTTGCATATATTTGCTAGTATTTAGTAATGCTTCTTGAGATTCAAGCTAAACACTTTATCTATTAATAATGGAGATTCGCTGTTTATCTGTCTGTAGCAAAAACTACGTCACTGCTTACGTCACAAAACCGAATACCAATATACTCACGCCCTTTTTTTTCAGTGACAAACAGTTAACTAAAAGGTTTACAAATAAATAAATAAATATCTACGATGTTGAGTAAAATTTATGTATGAAATATTCAAAATAGTTATCTACTTAATAATTAATAGATGCATGCAACATTTTATTTGAGGGGAACAGAACTGAGTTTCAATTTCAAATTGTTTTATTTCTTTATTCCTTTAATAAATTTGAGGATTTTACTTATGATACAAACCCTCTGACATTGAATTTTTAACTCCACCTCCCTTAGATAATATCTTTCAAAAATTAATTTTTACACCGACCGTAGGGTGTTTATTTTTGCTAGTTCAATCAATGGAGATAGATTGTTCGCATACCATTGCCCATGCTGAGATGACATCAGGAATTAAAATATTTTTGTTAATTCATCTATGGGAACTGATCACCATATGTATTGAAGTCAGTCAGTCCGTCTACTATTGGTTTGAACAATGTGACTGGCCAAGCACAACTGAACCAGTGTCAAGACAACTGGTACTTCTGGGAATTCAGAACAATCCACTCATGCATTTGGGGGATTCCATTCCCTGAGTCCTGATTGGCTGCTTGGTTTGTATGTTCCTTCATAAATCCTGCCACTTTGCAGTATTCTTAGCAGCAAACCAGAATCGTATTAAGTTACGATTACTTGCTGTCTTGTCTTGCCAATCCGACTTCGTATGATTATTCTACAATATGAACGGATCCTTTATACTTGTCGTTCCGTTTGGAGTTAGAGTGTTGAATATTTACTCTACTCCTATGTACCAGGCTCTTGTCGTGTAACGGTTATTGCCGTAGGAGATAGACGCGGTGTCTTAAATTCTAATTCTGGACGAGGCTAAACTTTGGGAAAGTATGCATCAAACTTTTCTACCCCAAACTATTGGTAAATCGTAGGCCAGACTGGTCTCTTTAACCTTGGTATACCAACAGGACTCTTTTCAAACTATTTTAAGAGCCCCATACACTCCTCTTCCTTCTCTATAAAACATGATTTATTTATGTTTAATCGATGACTGATTACTGTGTAGACATTTTCAGTTTATATATATATATATATATATGTGTGTGTGTGTGTGTGTGTGTGTGTGTGTGTGTAGCTATGGGTTAAATAGTAGGACAGACTGGGCCCTTCAGCCTTGGGTAGGTAACCAGTCTAGGAGAGGGATAACTCTGAATTCAAAATTCCTGAGGTCGGTCGTTGATTGGGTTTGCAGCAACCCTTGATGCACCAATTCTTTCCTATCGACTGTGCCAAAAAGTGTGGATGGTCCAACACAAGCCTTCACCACTATAAACCAATCATTGTGTGGGTGTTCATTGTATATATGAACCCTCATGCGTCAAAAATCGACGAGAGAGTCCACAATATAAATATGATACTTACATTCACCATCCGAATAAGATTCATTTACCTCCGTATTTCTCTACATATTTACATTTTAGAGTCCGGAATGATACATTGATCACATTCCTAGTGGTGAGGGAGAATTAAGTCTAAAGGAAACAGTCAAGGAGTGAATGAGGGACTTTACAGAATGTTGTTTAGGATATATATATTTGAGACAGACAGATATCGACGGAGACGGAGACATATAGACAGACAGACAGAAGGGCCGAGGGGAAATGAGAGAGAGAGAGAGAGAGAGAGAGAGAGAGAGAGAGAGAGAGAGAGAGAGAGAGAGAGAGAGAGAGAGAAATGATTTTTTTTTTTAGAAAGGTGGAGGAAGAATTTTCTACTGTTGCTAACACTTTTAGCCTAATTATAATAATGAGGATTTTCGGATTATTTAGCTTTTTATGATGTTAACTTTTCTGTCCACGAATTAAGGACAGCAGCGGAAATAACACAAAACCATTTAAAAGGTGAAAGGGAAAGGTTGTTTTGTTTAGGGGTTGTTGTTTTTTTTTGTTTTTTGTTTTTTTTTTTTTTGGGTTGCAAAGGACACAGGTTAAAAAGAGAGGTATCTTTTGTTTTGTGACAATAGTTTTACACCAATGTAATTAAGGTAAAAAAATGGCTGACTACCTAAGAATAATAAAAAGGCGGGAAACAGTCAATGAGTGCACGAGGGACTTTACACAGAGACATATATAGAGAGAGAGAGAGACAGATAGACAGAGACAGAGGAAGGGAATAATGAGAGAGAGAGAGAGAGAGAGAGAGAGAGAGAGAGAGAGAGAGAGAGAGAGAGAGAGAGAGAGAGAGAAACAAAGAGAGATTCTAATTTATATATCACAGTTCTCTCAATTATATCAATAATTTCGATTATCAGAAATAATGTTCAGTTCAAAATGCGATACCAAAAAAGAAACGTTCAGTTTAAAAAAAAAGAAATAACAGAACAGTAAATATTATTTGGAATAGTATGTAGTTAAACATTGGAGTCAAAATCTCTACATATATTTACCCAAGTGCTCCCTACAAGCAGGATGCGACACAAGATCAATTCCATACCAAAATTAAAAGACGCCGTCAGGTCTACCACTTACCATACAGAGAGAGAGAGAGAGAGAGAGAGAGAGAGAGAGAGAGAGAGAGAGAGAGAGAGAATATAATTGGACGCACGAATTTACCAAGGATAGTAAGGCGATGTGAAAAGCAAACAAGCTTGTTTAGGAATTTTTGTTCGGTTCCCCGTGTCTATTTCATATAACGATAGCCATTACAATATTAACCCCTACGTTGTCAAAGTCTAGAGACAGTTCTTCCAGGCCGTTGTCGTATCAGTGCTGCTGTATGGCTGTACCACCTGGACCCTAACGAAGTGACTAGAGAATAAACTAGATGGGATCTGCACAAGAATGCTGCAGGTGATCCTGAACAAACGTGGAAACAGCACCCCACGAGAAAGCAGCTGTACGGCCACCTGCCACCTATCACACAAACCATCCGAGTAATACTGACAAGAAACGCGGGACACTGCTGGAGAACCAAGGACGAACTCATACGCGACGTCCTCCAGTGGAAGCCAGCACATGGGCACGCCAGTGTGGGCCGACCAGCAAAGACGTACATTGATCAGCTCTGTGCGGATACAGGATGCTGCACAGAGGACCTCTCGAGAATGATGAGCGATAGGGACGGATGGAGAGAGATTGTCATGGATATCCGTGCCAAAAGCGCGACATGATAATGATGATAGTAAAGGCTATTTGTTGAGTATCTGGTCGGCATCCTTAGTTCCAGATGTAGTAAATAAGTAAGCAAGCCAATAAGAATCCGGTGTTATAGTATTCTTTGTAAGTCCGACGTCCAAGATAATCCAAATAGCAATGAGCCAAGGTTAATAATCAGACTAGTATAAATACAATAACAGCAGCAGCAGCACTGCCAGTGATTGGACAATAGGAATCTTTCTCAGGTCACGTGCTTACAGGCGAGTCTATAAATAGAGGTGACCATTTGCCTTATGCGTTATATCACAAAATGTAATGGTTAGCAAGCTAGATTTGCAGACCATTGTTAGTGAGTTCGATTCTCATTGGGAGCCCCATACTTCTGGCCTTGTGCCATATCTAAGCTAAGCTTAGTAAATAACTATATCACAAAATGTAATGGTTAGCAAGCTAGATTTGCAGACCATTGTTAGTGAGTTCGATTCTCATTGGGAGCCCCATACTTCTGGCCTTGTGCCATATCTAAGCTAAGCTTAGTAAATAACTATATCACAAAATGTAATGGTTAGCAAGCTAGATTTGCAGACCATTGTTAGTGAGTTCGATTCTCATTGGGAGCCCCATACTTCTGGCTTTGTGCCATATCTAAGCTAAGCTTAGTAAATAACTATATCACAAAATGTAATGGTTAGCAAGCTAGATTTGCAAACCATTGTTAGTGAGTTCGATTCTCACTGGGCGCCCCATACTTCTGGCCTTGTGCCGCATCTAAGCTAAGCTTAGTAAATAACTATATCACAAAATTCCAACACTATTCATTTTGATTAA
>CM042146.1:14440167-14457667 GCA_023376005.1 Doryteuthis pealeii
TATATATGCATGTATGTATACACAGACATATATGTATGTATACACAGACATATATGTATGTATACACATAAATAAATGTATTTATACACACATACATAAAAATATATGTATACATAAATACATATAAATATATGTACACATAAATACATATAAATACATGTACACATAAATGTATATAAATGTATGTATACATAAATATATATAAATATATGTACACATAAATACATATAAATATATGTACACATAAATACATATAAATACATGTACACATAAATGTATATAAATATATGTACACATAAATGTATATAAATATATGTACACATAAATATATATAAATATATGTATACATAAATACATATGAATACATGTACACATAAATATAAATTTATGTGTACATGATGTGTACATGTCTATAATTATGTTTATTTTTTTCTTATTGTTAGTTGAACTTCAAAAACCAAAAATAGATATTAAACATAAATAAGTACAAAATATATAATTGCCTGATTTACGTGTATGTATCATAAATATCGATGAGGATATAATATAAATTAATCTTGTACACTGAGGGATCATGTAAAATAGCATCGGGAAATTATTATTGGCTGATGAAAAGTACGTGGCTGAACCAAGATCGTGTTTCTTTTGATCAATTAAACGAAGCTGATTTATTTTAACGGTATCTCAAAGTATCTATGGTTATTTAGTGCCTTTTTGTTTCATTGTATATATATATTTTTATGTCAATGAAGGAGCGACTTCAGATCTTGAAACTCACTCTGTGGTAGAGTAGATATATATACCCAGGGTACCCCTTTATATCAGATTCGTATCTCCAGGCAGAGGATATAGTTTGATTATTCTTAGCTTTGCCGACAGGAAATTGGAAAATGATCTATTAATCTGCAGTTTGATTTTTTAAGGTTTTAGGATGTGATATTCTGACTCCAATGGGAGTCACCGTTTCATAATGCTGATCTTTGGCCTTTAGATATGCACAGACAGTGGATCCCCCACGTTAGAAGCCGATCATCATCAATACAACTGGAAAAATGAATTTAAAACGGAAAGCTTATCGATCAAAGCTGCATAGGTATTTTATACATTATATATTTTGGTATTATCTGCGTTATTCGGACTATTGTCCCCATCTTCATTGTTATTTGTACAACGTTTCGGCCGATATGCCCTCCGGCCTTCTTAAGGTATTTCTTGTCGGACTCGGGAATCTTCTCGGACTCGGGAACCTTCTTGTCGTAATTGGGAGCCATCACAGAACGTTGAACCTATCCCTTTATTTATTCCACGGGGGTATCCTGTTCTCATTCCGCTAACCATAGCTGGGGTAGGAGTTGTGTTAATCATTTTTCTAACTGCCTCTACTCAGGATTGAACTCGGTATCCAGAGAGAACTGTCTTAACCTAACTACCTTATCCACTATCAATTGGACAATTGAGTGGGAATTTTGGGAACTTATAAACTTAATGTCTTGATTTTGGCTAGAATATCTACCTATTTACTTATGTATGATTTTTTACCTATACTCATATTGTTTTTTTTTTTTTTGTTGTTTTTTTTTAAATGAAGTTTCCCGAGCCCGAGAAGGTTCCCGAGTCCGACAAGAAATACCTTAAGAAGGCCGGAGGGCATATCGGCCGAAACGTTGTACAAATAACAATGAATATGCGGACAATCGTTCAAATAACGCAGATAATACTCATCTCAAACATTCAGAGAAATATTATATATTTTGGATCATACGCATAACTTACGTTCGTTTATGGCATTTAGGAGTCACCAAAATATCCGGTCCGCCAAGTCATTTTAACCGACATGTCAATGGTACTTGAATTTGTTTGCGAGTTTTGATAATGTTTTGAAAATAAATATTCTCTGCTACAAGTGCACTGTCGTTCTACCTAGGATTTCATGGAATACAATAGATTTTCCATTCCTTAGACTACACCCTAGTCTCGATTTACCAACAGGAGATCTAAACGTCTAAAATGGGTAACCTAATCGTAACAGAACTAATAAAAACAGAACCCAGAACGAGAGAGAAAAAGAACATCTGATCTGAAGAATAACCGGTGAATATATAGCGGAGAAGTTAGGAAAGACTGTTCAACAGTAGAAACTCTAAACAATTCTGTTAAGTATCTGGTCGCCATCCTTGACCAGTTGTAAAGAACTTAAAGTAAATAAGTAAGTCCCGAGTTATAGAATCCTTTGGTAAGTGAATAAGTCCTGTGATATAGAATCCTTTGGTAAGTGAATAAGTCCTGTGATATAGAATCCTTTGGTCCGTCGTCCAAGAAGATCCAAGTAGTAATGAGCTAATATTAAATTCAGCCAGTATAAATAATAATATCAGCAGCAGAGCACTGCCAGTGATTGGATAATACGTTGGTCACGTGCTTATCGGCGAGTCTATAAGAGTAGACATTTACCACACGCCTTATATCCAACAAATTCTCAAATAGATTTTCCATTCCTGAAACTACACCCTATTCTGGATTTACCAACAGGAGATCTAAACGTCTAAAATGGGTAACCTAATCGTAACAGAACTAATAAAAACAGAACCCAGAAACAGAGAGAGAAAAAGAAACCCAGAGAAAGAAGAACCTCTGATCTGAAGACTAACCGGAGAAGATATAGCGGAGAAGTTAGGAAAGACTATTAAACAGTAGCAACTCTAAACAATTCTTACAGCCCAAGAAACAATATTTACACAACTCTAAAAAAGCACTGATTTTCTTCCAGTAGACTTTCGCATCTTAAACACGGACTTTTTCTTGCCTCATTGCTTCACATGGTTTTCATCTAAATTGCCACGGTTACTAACATTTTGCTAAATATCAACCGACCATTTTGCGTTTTGCTTAGTTTAACTGCATGATGGGCTGCTGATCGCGATTTGAACCGGCTCACTAACAACTTAATTGGCCGCATGATTGAAGCAATCTACATTACAGTCAGCTGCAAAATGGATGCGGTAGTGTAATTTCACTTCGATTACATCGATAAAGGGAAATCTCTGTGCTTTTTCCGGATAAAAATTCATTTGGGGATTTAGTAAAATTACGGCCATTGGTGAGAATCTGAACAGCATTTTTGGTGTCGAGAAGATTCTTTTTATTTCGAAAAAAAAAAAAAAAAAGAAAAAAGAAAAGAAACGTTTTTCAACCAGTAAATACAGGTATGAAAAAAAAGACTGATATAATTGAGAAGAAATTGCGGGATTTTCACTGACTTGAATGGTGAAGTGAACAAGCTTAAACCCTAAATAATTTTAGAAAGAACATTCAAATCCAGCGATTATTTGTATTTTATTATAATGATTTTAGTTTTATAGTTTGCTTGAAGCTTTCTGTGTATATTAGGTTCGTAGAATGATTTAGAAGACCTATCACAATGCGAAGCAATAAAAGGTAACGAGTATGTTATTCCTTTACCAGTATTTTTATTTTTTTATGTTTCTTTATTATTTCACTCAGTCTGTAGAGCACCTACCTTGAAATAAAGTCCGCCCTGTCGGCTGTGGCGTTAGAATGCACCGACTGCACCTCTGCAGAGGGGTAAGATTTCCCAATGGGGCTACCTGTTGGCCGTACGTGGCGATCCGTGATGCTTAAGGATAGAACCTAGACGGATGAGCAGTCCATGACTTGCAATACTCCACTTTGGTCCTATCTTGGGCTAGACGGGCGGTCGGAGAGACCCCCTCCGATCAATCGGCTCGTTAGCACCTATATAATTGCCCCAACCCTATTGCCCTTATGCCTTTATGGCAAGTCCCAACCCCTTTTTATCATATGGGTGCTAGAAGGCGGTGGCTGCGGGTCTACATGTCCTGGGAATGACGTTAAACTATCTGATGGTGAGGTTCCAGTTTTGGCGGTTTTGGAAATGTGGAGCACCCCTTCATCACCATTGCTCCCTGGTCCACTCTGACCCGGGGTGGTAGTACCTGTTAGGGTCCCATCTATGGGTTAAATAGAAAACTGTATTTATAAACGAAATTTTATTATCCATTAAAAATGAATGTATTTCAAAACTTTGTCAGCATTAAACATTTTTTCTACCAATAGAACTATTCGGCATAAAATGACACAAGGGGTTGACATGCCGTAAAACCCAACCAACCAACTTGAAATAAGGTTCTGAGTTCGATACTGGTCCCCGACAACTCAGCGTATGAGTAGCTCAGATTGGGTAATCTGATCTGTGATGTAAAGTGGGGAGCTAAAGGTACCAGAGCAAATCAATCTCCCTGGTCGACTGATACCGACAATGGGTCACTCCGCAAACTTTACTTATCTCATCATCAGACATCGGAGCCCATAAAAGGATGTTCATGGCTCTCTGCATTAATCCATATTAGTGTTGAGGTAGGAACGTAGAGGCTTCTGTAATTGTTTTTAATGTTTGAATGCATTAATATTCTAACGTGAAGCGTATATATATATATATATATATATATATATATATATATATATATATATGTGTGTGTGTGTGTGTGTGAAGCGGGAATATCGTGCTCTCATCACATATCGTTTTTAAAATTTTGTCACGGCATTTTAAAGCCAGTGTTCATTTTTAATAACATGTTATAATACATGTATGTATAGATGTGTATCTGCACAAACACACACACACACACACACACACACACACACACACATATATATATATATATATATATATATATATATATATATACATTTCTCTCTCTCTCTATGTATATATATATATATATATATATATACATTTCTCTCTCTCTCTCTCTCTCTCTCTCTCTCTATATATATATATATATATATATATATATATATATATGAGAGTATGTGTGTGCGGGTGCAGAGAAAATCAGTAAGGATAAATAATTTAAAGTTGAAATATCCATCCCTCACTCTCTCTGTATATATATATATACACACTTTCAATTAGAACGAAAAACTTAAATACACACACACTTATAAGCATCTGTGTAATGAGAATATAGTTTGCCATATTTATAAATAAAGAGGGCATAATAACTATACTAGTGGATATATACCTAAGTTAGAGTAGGATAGACTAAATTCAACGCCGTTTATTAACTGTGAGTTTTTCGGCTATATGCTCATCAAACACACACAGGCACGCACAAACTCTACGGTTTGTTGCGGAATAATAACATATATATAATTATTAGTAGTTTTCATTTATATATATTATAATATTATCGCAATATATTTATTGCAAGACCCTTTTTTCCGGTGCAAGTATTTTATAGTGTTAATGATTATGATTATAGATTATAATTGTAAATTTATTTTAATTTGCAGAAAGGCTAGATGAAACTTAAATAAGTATATTTATTGTTCTTATGATTATAAGTATGAAGATTTGAAACGGAGTGGTGGTGCAAGGTTAGGGTTATTAATCGATGAAAATTTGATTGAAACATATATTTCTTGAAAACTAACTCGTTTCGGGCATGACACGTGATTGGACTTTCCTTGTGGATTGCCTCTCCTTTCATTGTTATGTCTGGTTTTTATCTGAGGATTTATAAGGCTTTTTTTTAGTTTAAATAGAGTGTAGTTTAAAAGATATTATTAAATATGAATCTTTTTATTTATTTTTTCTTTTTTCAATGGATTTCAATGTTTACAGAATCGATTCATTGATTTGTTGAGGTTATGATATTTTTTAGATTTATGAATTTTTGCCATATGAAAGATAATTATATTCGCTATTTTCTACAGTTTCTTTGTATAATTTATTTAGAATTCAATAATTACTCGGTATAGTTGTGGGATTCCTTCACATTTCGGGTTATTCGTTATTGTAATATATTTAATAAAAAGGTTCGTGTGTTTCTTATGGTCATTGTACATTTTTAATAATCACTATTGCAAATGGAGACTTCCTCTTGTTCGTATCACCTAGCATACTGTAAACCTGGTAATCTACCTCCAACCATATTATTAATTTGGATTGTATATTATACTTTAGTTATATATGATACTTATCACCGTTTTTTCCGCGCCATGTTGCCTCTTCACAGTAATGTTCGACATTGCGTTTAATCCATGTATTCTATAGATGGTAAAATATAATTATTGTAATATATCAATTTAATATTTTATTTAAATATATTATTGAAGGTTCAAAATTGAAATAACCACTCAAAATCATGGAAATATTGAATGATGTTCAATATAACATTAAGGGAATAGTGATATTGAGTTGGAGGTAATTATTTATTGTATCAATTATTCGGTTACAGGACAGAAAATAGGGCACCACAATCTCCTTAATATAAGATTATTTATATAAACCGCATAAAATAAGGAGAGATCCCCATTATCTAACGATTAAATCAATTAAAACAATATAGAAGTTAAGCCGAAACCCCATACTGCGGTACTAGAACTGAAATCAACCCTAATCTCATTGAAATGTTTATTTATTACCAAACGCTTCAGTTTTGAGCTGAGAATTATAATTATAATATTATGTATAAAGTAAAAAAAAAGGTCGTATCGTAGTTTAATCAAGAGCCCTAAACGATCCGGTTATCACCAAATCAAGCGAGGATGAGTCCGAGTCCCTTCTTTTTCCCTACCAGAAAGGCATTTGGAGATGATATGTACGGAGCGCAAAATTAAACTACTACATCAGTGAAAATAACAGACTTTTATAAAAAAAAATATTTAGCGAGTCATACAGAGATCATTAAATTATCTTCTTGATTAATGTCAATATTTTGGTATGAACCCTGACAAATAAATGGTAAGTAATTTCTTAGTTTTAATTTTATCTTTTGAACCCCTAAAGTGATTCCAGGATTCCTGAATATAATACTTTGTAAGTCCTGTCATTAAAAGAATATTAACATTTTATTATGAACAAATTGGGAAGGTATGTGCACCTTATTTCAATATCCACATTGGGTACTGGATTAATGGATATTGAATTGCAGAGCTTTTATACATTTTAAAAAAGGGGAATATAATATTTGATCCAAGTAGATAAATCCGTCGCGCGATACCCAAGTTCCGCCAAATTATTGATACCCTTAGCGAACCGAATCGGTAACTATAAAATGACTTAAAACTGTTAAAGGAAATATAATCAGCCACAATATAATTTAATAAAAACACTTAACTATCTAAATATAATAATGACCAGTTCTGTTTCGTATAATTTAATACATTTCTTTTTATATAAATACTTATCTCACTCATTTATAAAACTATAATATTATACACTATTATATAATATTATATCAATTAATATATATATATATAGATAATATATAAACTTATATACAATACTGAAATGAAGACGTAATATATATACTATAGAGGGAGTTTGAGGAACAAAATAGTTAACTAAGGCCACAAACTAGAAAATTGACTTGAAGTTCTGTTTTCTGAGAAAAAATAGTGTCCAACGCTAGAAATCTTTACACTTAAGATTAAATTTAGACTATCATAATAACATTTTATCATGTTCTGGTCACTTAGAGATAATATTAAGAATCTATATATCTATCTACACCCACCAGCCCTACTACTTAACCGTTATTATTCAAAAAAATCTTTTATAATCTGTGCATATATTATCATTATATAATATATATATTTTATAGTTTTCAATTAGCTACTTTATTGCACTTAATTTATCAACAACAAAATATTATTACACGCACCTATTTATATTATTAAACATTTTAACTACATAAATAATAACTATTAGCAACCCGGTAGGTAGAGATGCATATAATTATTTGCATTATATATACTACGATTATATATTATATCAACAATCAAATTAAAAATATAACAACACAACCATATAATGAAAATTATATCTTGCCCTATGTGTTACACACTAATACTCTAAGCACGAGACCACCTTAGTAAGTTTTAGTGTACCTAATGTCACTGTGTTGTATATTTATGTATTAGAATGAGCAATTATATACTCGAGAAATAAACTTATACACTCAGTTAAATAATGATATGATGTGTGTGTGCGTGTGCGTGTTTGTTTGGAATGTGTATATAGTTATAGAAAACTGAACGTGAAATCCCGACTAGCTTACGCTTAATCTTGTAGAGGTAAGATAATGAATAAAAGGAAATAAAGTATAGAAAGAATAATAGAGGATTAAGATATTCCACTAATGCTAATAGTTACATCTACTGCCACACTGCTGTTTATTTCGAATGAATTATGGACGTAAACTTTATATCCCTTCAATTTACCTAGGTACATAGACTTATATATAGTGTGTTAGAACTATTTTATTTATTATTTAGAATAATACATACGTGAAATTAATGATTTATAGATATAACATATACAGTACCAATTATGAGTGTCAATACAAGCGATTAGTAGTATATAAATATAATAATCATATGATATACACATATATTAATATATCAAGATAGAGAAGTATGAAGGGAATATGGTATAATTATTTCACACACAACCTATTATTTAATCTCTATTATACATTATAATTACACATACCTTATTACTGAGCGAATCTATCTCACACTGCAATATACCTGCACACACTAACATATGATCACCATCCATCCAATTAATAATATAATATATATATATCACATATTATATATATCATACTAACACAGATCTCCATTAATATATATATATTATATAATATATTATATAATGTAAGAGAGAGTGAGAAGAATAGATAATAAGTATATTATATATAGTATGCAGAAGAAGCAAATAACAGTTAAGGTATGTGACATTATTTGTTAGTATTATTATTATATATATAGTATATTATATATATATATATATATATATATGTTAACAGGTTAGCCTCCTTTTCTGTATCGAACCATAAATGTCTAGACTTACATGTATGAATCTCTGCAGATTTTCATTACAAAATCTAATTCCTTACTCATGCCTGTTTCTTTAGTTTTTCCCATTATAAAACTATACAAAAAATTATTAAATTCGATTCCTTTTCGTAAGTAAACGGCCGTCTAATATTCCAATTACTTTTTGTTTCCCCAGCGTTTAGTCCATTTTGAAACAAGCGGTAGATCTACTGAATTGATTTTATCTACTCACCAATCTCACTGTTAAAATATTAAGACAATTTTCGCTTCAGGCTTTTTTTTCTTCTTGTTTCTTTGAATACACGCTTCTTCGTTAAATGATTGGCATCGTCCCGATCGTGCAATAATCTGACGAACACAGTCTAATACCTCACCTAATAGTGAGTCTATCTAATCCATTACAGGAAGCTACTTTTTCGGCCGGCGACCGCTGGCAATTTGGTGTAATGTACACAGAAAAGCAATTACACGCGTAAAGGCATCGAGCTTCGTTTGGCCATGTACTCGATGAGATGTTCTGATTGATTAAGGTTAAACCAATAACCCCTTTAGCGCACTACTCCGCGGAAAATTGATGGTGCTTTCCCACTTCAGAGATGTATTAGGGGAGCCGGGGTGATGGTTTGAAGGTGTGGGTTATTGCATAAACAACAAGTTAGATGCCCGCGTGACCAGGGGGCACGGCGTGATGTTCTCTGACTTCGCACAGTGATGTTTCTGCAGATTATGGCTTATAAATTCGCGGTTTTATTAGGTTTGATTACAGTTAGAACTAACCGCGTCTTGCTCGGCATGCTATAAACGATAAATCGTCATCGAAAAGAGTCAGTTTAATTTACAAATAGATTTAATGGGTCTTTCCGGTTTGCTGGAATCTTACTGCTTTCAAAATGAAGGAAAATGGGAGGAAAATTCGGCTGTGATAGAATAAGCATCGGGGCAGGTCGGGTTGATTAGTTCCGAGTCAGCCGGTAAAGAATTTAAGTATAACTTTCAAAGTTAAAGTAAACTTTCTTCGTGTTAAGTCGAGGGAATAGTTATTTTACTTTCTGATGCCAGCAAGGTGTGTGGGTAAAGGAAAACTTTTCTAAATTCAATGTGATCAACCTGTTTACTGATATGTCCAATTATCCCGTGTCTGCATTTGATCGTCGAACATTTTAGGCATCTCTCAAAATTATTCAACGAGAAAATAAAAGCTAATTTTCTATTTATCTCTTAGAGGAAACAATTATACCTAAAGTTTCTGAAAAGTTTGGTACGCGCCAAGAATACTTATATCTGCCTGGTAAACGCATGTATGAAATTTTGTGTGCTTACGTATGTATCTATGGACTTTCAACGTAAATCAACGATTTCTAAATGTATTCAAAGTGTGACTATTTTAAGAATGATACAGAAATGGATATTTATCGAAATCTATATAAATCTTAGATAGAGATGAACAAATGATCAACTCACTCAATAATCATATACACATGCATGCACACATACACACACGTGTGTACGCAAAAAACGCACACTCCGACAAATACACGTGAACACGAACACCCATAGACAAGCATGCACACACTCACAGACAAACAATCATACATTCACAAATATATACACACACACAAAAATACACACAGATACACACACACACATAGATACACACACACATATATATACACACACATATATATATACACACATATATACACACACATATATATACACACACATATATACACTATTATATATATATATATATATATATTATTATATATATATAAGTGCTTAATTGGAGTCGTACCTAATTTTGAAAATTAATCAATTAATAATGAATTAGGCGGGAATACCTATTAAATGTATGGCTAAACAAATCGAGAAAAATCAATCTCTGTATGTACATTTCGGCCTATTAGACCTCATCAGCAGAGCTATAGATCGGAAGACCGCCCTGTGCGTGATTTGAAACCGGACTGCCAAGCTGACAGGCCGATCCCAGCTGTCAGCTGGCAGTCCGGTTTCAAATCACGCACAGGGCGGTCTTCCGATCTATAGCACTGCTGATGAGGCCTAATAGGCCGAAATGTATATACAGAGATTGATTTTTCTCGATTTGTTTAGCCATACATTTAATAGGTATTCCCGCCTAATTCATTATTAATTGATTAATTTTCAAAATTAGGTACGACTCCAATTAAGCACTTATTCTCCCAAAAATTATCGGCAAAAGGCCATTCAAAACAAACCGTGTTTACAACTTATCATATCGTCGTGTAATAAAAGTCACTAGAAGTGGAATATTAACATACTCTAAACAAATCATAAAATCTAAGAAGTCCGTTTAGTGTTGGGGTTGTGGGATCGGCCTGTCAGCTTGGCAGTCCGGTTTCAAATCACGCACAGGGCGGTCTTCCGATCTATAGCTCTGCTGATGAGGCCTAATAGGCCCGAAATGTACATACAGAGATTGATTTCTCGATTTGTTTAGCCATACATTTAATAGGTATTCCCGCCTAATTCATTATTAATTGATTAATTTTCAAAATTAGGTACGACTCCAATTAAGCACTTATTCTCCAAAAATTATCGGCAAAAAGCCATTCAAAACAAACCGTGTTTACAACTTATCATATCGTCGTGTAATAAAAGTCACTAGAAGTGGAATATTAACCTACTCTAAACAAATCATAAAATCTAAGAAGTCCGTTTAGTGTTGGGGTTGTGGATCGGCCTGTCAGCTTGGCAGTCCGGTTTCAAATCACGCACAGGGCGGTCTTCCGATCTATAGCTCTGCTGATGAGGCCTAATAGGCCGAAATGTACATACAGAGATTGATTTTCTCGATTTGTTTAGCCATACATTTAATAGGTATTCCCGCCTAATTCATTATTAATTGATTAATTTTCAAAATTAGGTACGACTCCAATTAAGCACTTATTCTCCCAAAAATTATCGCCAAAAAACCATTCGAAACAAACCGTGTTTACAATATATATATATATATATATATATATATATATATATATATATATATATATATATATATATATATATATATATCAAAAGAGCATGTCTATTTAAGTTAGGGTACTGTAGACATTAAGACAACAGTGCTTGGTTATATATATATACATATATACATATATAAATATATGCAGAGAAGCAGACATCAGTTAGGTATTGTGAATTATTTGTTAGTATATATATATATATATATATATATATATATATATATATATATATATATATATATATATATATCCTAACAGGTTAGCCTTCAAAAGAGCATGTCTATTTAAGTTAGGGTACCGTAGACATTAAGACTACGGTGTTGTTTATATATATATATATATATATATATATATATATATATATATAATTGATTATATATTTTTTATATTAATACGTAATAAGTGTTCATTATTATTGATAGAGCATATATATCTAATTTAAGATATGGAAATTCCACAAAACGAAACAAAAATGAAGAGGAGCTATTTAAGATGAATTGCAATTTCGTTAAATATAAATTCTACAGAAATTACCAAAATATATTCTGGGAATCAGAATTTCAATATTACAAATAAAACAAACATGTAACTTCTTTTTTTAAATTCATTTGAATTCTAATTTGACCATTGAGCAAGACGATTTGGAATGCTTTATTTTTAAAATTGGAGAACATGAAAAGGAACAAATAAGAAATCTGTGATTAAGCGACACAAGATAATCTGTATTAGCATTCTTCATTCTATCTTTGACAATTTGGATGTTGTCATTTTTAAGCATATGATATTGAAGGATGATAGCTTACGGATGATTTAGGAACAAGCGTATTATCATATCTTCGTATATTATATTGTTATTATATATTGTTATTATTAAATATTATAGTATCTTCTGTTCTGTATGTGTAGACACTCATCTTTCCAATTACTCAGAGGGCAGATGAAGTAGCACGTATTTATACTCGTGACTACATTTAGTAACGATCTCAGAACACTTTTTCAATAGTCTACTCGGTTCTGGATATATAAATTCGACAGCTGACATTGAGTATTTTTGTTATAAAGCGTGAATTTATTTTTGTTATATATATTATACCGCCCTGTCGGCGGGCGCGTTAGAATGCACCGACTGCAACTCTGCAGAGGGGTAAGACTCCCCCAAAAGGGGCCACTTGTTGGCCGTGGGTGGCGACCCGTGATGCTTAAGGACAGAGACTTGGTGGATGAGCAGTCCATGACATGCAACACACCACTTAGACCCTTACTTAGGCTAGACGGTCGGAGTGGCCCCCTCTGATCAATCGGCTGGACATGTCAAGCCCTAGCACATATGTGATTTCCCCAACCCTATTGCCTTTAAGGCAAGCCCCAACCCTTTTTATCATATGGGTGCTAGAAGGCGGTGGCCGAGGGTCTGCATGTCCTGGGAATGACGTTAATGGTGAGGTTCCAGTTTTGGAGGTTTGGGAAATGTGGAGCACCCCTTCATCAGGATTGCTCCCTGATCAACTCTGACCCGGAGTGGTAGTACCTGTTAGGGTCCCATCTATGCGTTAAATAGAAAATTGTATTTATAAAAAAAAAATTGTGTATCCATTAAGAATGAATTTCTTTCAAAACTTTATCGGCATTAAATGACCCACTGAGGTTGATATGCCGTAAAACAAAACAAACCAAACCAATCATCTTTCCAAATACTCAAAGGGTAGATGAAGTAGCACGTATTTATACTCGTGTCTACATTTAGTTACGATGTCAGAACACTTTTTCAATAGTCTGACTTTAAGTATTGTTGTTATAGAGAGTGAATTTATTTTTGTTTATATATATATATATATATATATATATATATATATATATATATATATATATAAAATGAATAGAGAATGAACAAATGAGAAAAGTATTGGCATGAAAAGGTGCTCAATGCTAATAAAGCAGAGGAGATTTATAATCAATGGTAATATTATGGGTTTACACACATAACTTGAAGTTTCATGGTAATCCAATCATCAGATGAGTTCAATGGTTGAGATCTTAAAAACCAGGACTGATTTTGAAGATCTCAACCATTGAACTCATCTGATGATTGGATTACCATAAAAGTTCAAGTTATGAGTGTAACCCCATAATATTACCATTGATTATATATTATATATATATATATATATATTATATATATATATATATATATATATATAATAAGGTGAATGTTAGCATTTGTATCAGTTTTAGGAGATACTTATACTAGGTTTGGGCTTAGGTGTGAAGCATTAACGTACTTATTATGCTAATATTGTTAGCGTAATATGTTAGTATATATATATATATATATATAATATATATATATATATATATATATATATATATATATATAGGGTGATAAGATGAAAAAATGTTCTATTCTTTGGAGGTAAATACCTAATATGATTCCAAACTAACTCCATCACTGTCATCATATTCTTGGAGTGTTTTGCAGGTGATTAAAAAAGATCTAATCTTTTCTATGGCACTACATTAAATATAAACACCTAACTTATTGTAATAAAATAGATTATGAGAAAGATAATGGAGACCACCTGGGGAAGATTCCAAGTTGTTGATTGGAATAGGGAATAATTATCGACTGACATCTTTTGATTATAATACCGCAACGATAGAAATGCTATTTTTTTTATTTATACTACACACACACACACACACACACACACACACATATATATATATATATATATGTGTGTGTGTGTGTGTTTGTGTGTTTGTGTTTGTGTGTGTGTGTGTGTGTGTGTGTGTCCACTCATGCTTCTTTGTTGATGACTATTTTTCACATACAGATATATATATGTATATGGAAAAATGGAAATACGATGAGCAAATTAATCCGACAATATGAAAAGAAAATATTTTCAAAAATATAACAAACACAGGATGTTACGATCAGGAAACAATTTTTAGTGTCAATACTTAAGTATTTCGGTTAATATATGTATATATATATTTGTGTGTGTATTATATGTCTACATTACATATTTAAGGGGCTGACTTCTGATTTAGGTCGGAACATTAAAACGGAAAGTTTTTTGGTGGTACCCAGTGACAGTTTAACTTCAGTCTATAAATTAACATTTTTCGAATTGGGTTACGCTTTTAGGGGATTAAGTTTGTTTTTAATTACGTATTGCTTACAAAAAATACGACAAAAAACCCAAATTACTATACATTTAATGTTGAAAAATATTTTTACAAACTAAGTTTAATTGAAATTATACATTGCAATACTAACACAAACAACTGTCTCAATAATAAATTCACTAATTAATTTCAATGGTTAATTAAAATGTTAATTCATAAACTGTAGTTAAACTGTCATTGGATACCACCAAGACACTTTCCGTTTTAATTTTCCGACCTAAATCAGAAGTCAGCCATTCAAGGGAAATATTTTTTGGTTGTAATTCAAAGCATGTATATATATATATATATATATATATATATATATATATATATATATATATATATATATGTGTGTGTGTGTGTGTGTGTGTGTGTGTGTAGACACAGAACAATATACTTATCGGATATGTACATGTGTGTAGGGGGTATTAGTATTGATAGGTGTCGGTGTGTACGTATGTGTTGGTACTCATAAAGCGATGTATATCTTTTTTCTAAATATTCGTATATCATAGTCATCATCTTCATCGCAAAATGACTATTATAGTTTTTGTCATCTGATAGAGACCATTCAGCTGTTTTTGAGATTCATCTAGGACTTCAGAATAGAATTTCTTTCAAATAACAAATCATTCACAATCACACACACACACACACACACACACACACACATATATTATATATATATATATATATATATATATATATATATATATATATATATATATATATATATACAAAGACAGATACAAACATATATATATATATGTGTGTGTGTGCATACACAAACAAAGACAGATACAAACATATATATATATATGTATATATATATATATTATATATATGTGTGTGTGTGTGTGTACATACACAAACAAAGACATATACACACATATATATATGTGTGTGTGTGTGTAAATACACAAAGACATATACAAACATATATATATATGTGTGTGTGTGTACATACACAAACAAAGACAGATACAAACATATATATATATATATATATATATATTATATATATATATACAAGACAGTTACAAACATATATATATATATATATGTGTGTGTGTGTGTACATACACAAACAAAGACAGATACAAACATATATATATACATATATGTATATATATATATTATATATATATATATGTGTGTGTGTGTGTGTGTACATACACAAACAAAGACATATACAAACATATATATATATATATATGTGTGTGTGTGTACATACACAAACAAAGACAGATGCAAACATATATATATATATATATATATATATATATATATGTGTGTGTGTGTGTGTGTGTGTGTACATACACAAACAAAGACAGATACAAACATATATATATATATATATAATATATATATATATATTATATATATGGTTTGTGTACACAAACAAAACACACATGCACATATATATATATATATATTATATATATATATTTATATATGCATATATTTATACGTGTTTGTGTGTGTGCTTGCATTTCTGAGTCTGCCTGTGCGTTATATTGTTTCCTGTGAACATCTGTGCCTGTGTGTGTTTCAACGCGTATCTCTTTGTGCTCCTGTCTGCGTGAAGCATTATCTGTTTGTGATCTTGACGAAATCGCCAATCCCAAAGTGCAGCACATTTAGCACATTCAATTCTGCAAACGTCAATACTAAAGAAAGTTGAAGAAGTGGCAAAAATTATAAAGATATAGACTATGAGAGCAACATGTGTTATCGACGTCGACTCACACGTCTGTCGATTTTTTTTTTACTTTTTTTTGTTTCCTTCATTTTCTTTCTTTTTTTTTTCACTTTGTTTTCATATTTTTTCAATAGTGGGTGTGAAATAATTTTCACTTCTTTCTTTCGTTTTGGCTTCTTTTCTAAAGTGTTGCCTCTACATCAACTTTTCTCTAAGCGTTAACTTAACTAACTTATATCTGTTCAACATTACTTCTTATCTAATTAAGCTCATTTAGCGCTTATATACAATTTACTTATTCGTATGCATATACGAATGCCGTTAGACAAATATGTTTTTTATTTGTTATTGAATATTCCACGATATTACTAAGAGTATATTGTTTTTCGTTGTTGACGAGGCTTAGCATACGCAAATTGTATCCCTTGTCTGCACCGGTTGAACCTAGCACCTAAATAACAAGCTAGATAGGAGCTGCACAAGAATACTGTGTGCGATATCAAACAAATCATGAAAACAACATCCTACAAGAAAGCAGCCGCACAGTGACCTGCCCGATATCACACAAACCATCTGACTGAGACTACCCTGACATTTTGGACACTGCTGGAGAAGTAACGACGAACTCATAAGTGACGTTCTTCTGTGGAAACCAGCATATGCGCACGTTAGTGTGAAGCATTCAGCAAATACATATATTGACCAGTTCTGTGCAGATACTGGATGCTGTGCAGAC
>CM042146.1:14462667-14500167 GCA_023376005.1 Doryteuthis pealeii
TTGCTGGAGTGGAGCGCCACAACAACTGCCAGCTCTCCAATTTACCGTACAGATCAGGTTATCCAATATATACTACTCATGTACTGAGTATCGAACCAGAAACCTTAGGAATCCTAGGCTACCGCTGTATCTACTGAGCTAAGACGGCCCCTTACTCCTAATTAATCTCTTACAATTAAATGGAGAGGGTCGCTAGTTTAGGTTGGATTTCACGGCGTTTGTTTTATGCAATTAAATAAGTTTTTGTTTTATTCATTCTGTTTTGTCCATGAAAAATTGGAATTTAATTTTTTCAATCTCTTTTAAAACACACTGTTAAGTTGGGGGTACGAGCTGTAATGGTTAGAGTCGTAGGAAATGGACTCGTCGACCCAGTTTCAAATCTTGTGGTGGTCACAAATAGAACAGGCTCAGTCCTAATTAGTGATCTATTTAACTAAACAAATTTAAACTATTTTTTATCTATTCAACCCATAGATGGAACCCTAACAGGTATTACCTCTCCAGATCAAAATCTACCTGAGAGTAATGACACTCCCAGAACTCTGGAATTGAAATACCAACTTTAGATGAAGTTTAACGTCATACCCAGAACACTAGAACCCTCAGCCACGTGACTATAGCTTATATATGACAAAGATATTGTGGCTTTGCCATAATAGCAATACAGTAGGGACAATTATTCAGATGCCAAGTCTTTACGAGAACACAGCTGTATGGCCACCTGCCCCATATCACATACCATCCGTGAGAGGCAAACAAGACACGCTGTGCAAGTATGAACTCATAAGTGACGTTTTTTCTGTGGAAGCCATCACATGGGCACGCCAGAGTAGGTCGCCCAGCAAAGACGTGCATCGATCAACTCTGCGCGGATGCTGGATGCTGTGCAGAGGATCTCCCAGTAGTAATTAGTGATAGGGAGTGATGGCAAAAGATTTTCATGGATATCCGTGTTGACGGCACCACAGGATGATGATGAAGGCTTGACGTACCAGCCGATTGATTGTAGGGGAGCCAGCATAACTTGGGAGCAAAGCGGAGTGTTGAATGCCATGAACTACCCAACCATCATTATTCCGTCCTTAAGTATCACGGGTCAACACTTACAGTAAATATTGACCCTAATTGGGGGTCCTCTCTGCAGAAATACAATCAGAGTATTCTACAAGCCAATTCTCTCACGCAAAACATCCAAGTCTTTTTTCAAGAGACGCTGGGCACTACTAGAGAAATAAAGACAAACTCAATAGTGACGTTCTTCTGTAAAAACCTAAACACGGACAAACCAGAGAGGATTGACCAGCGGTAGTGTCGCAGGAGTTGCTGGGTAGTACTGGATTTCAGCATCACATCACCTTAGGGACTCCGGCTCCTGATTTGTTTTCTACTAAACTTCAGCCATGAGGTATGTTAATAATTTAATATTAAAAAAATCTCTGACTAAAATTGGACTCTGTATTTCACTAAAGATATATTGATACTGTTCACTGGCCATAGATATATCCAGTTTACAGATAATTGTAACCTTGTATTTTCTTCTGTTTGCTGGTTGGGTTAATTCTATGGCATGTCAACCCTTGCTGGATTATTTTATGCCACTGGGTCATTTAATGCAGAGAAAGTGGAGAAATGGTGATGAAATTGGCTCATGTTTTTTTACCCAAGCGCTTTCAACCATTTCACTGGTCATCCTCAGGTGATTGTTGGTTGTAGTGTTGCATACTGACGTTTTCACAGTACCAAATCGGCATACATGTTGTATACCCTTTTCTTACTTCTTTACTCTGGTCGTATTTTCTTCTGGCCGGCTTTGCTATTCTGATCGTCTATCATCTTGATCTGGTCTAGCGTCTGGTGTTGACTTTCTTGGGGATTCCGGGTCTGGTCTTCGATTGGGGATTTCTCTTTATCAGAAGCCCTGTGTCATTGTTAGTTTTTAGGTAATAAACACAAGACTTCGATTTACGTTGATGTTACTTTATTTCCAATCCCCAACCCAGACATTCTGTGCAGTGAGACTTACATGTTACTAGCTCTGTTTCTAACTTCTAACTGACTGAGTTACTTAGTATCTTTAAACCGGAACAGGGTCTTCTATGCCTTCCGGTTCTCACGATTTATCCCCGGAAGGCAAGGTGAGAGTGAAGTCAAGCGCTGTCACTCACTTTCAAGGCCATCAGCTGCACTAATCACCATTATGATTTCTACACTATTGCCCTAATCCTTAGGTATCTAATAATTATGTAACAGTAGTGTATGTTTATTGATTTATTATTCATTGTTTATTTAATTAGGAGAGTCTATATTTTTTTTAGGGTTGCTAAGGTTAGATGCCGTAGGAAGGATTTTTCAGGAGTGATGACCGATACGATGGGTGGAGTGATAGATAGATAGATAGATAGATAGAGAGTCATGGAGATCCATGCTGTCATCGGAACATGATGGCGATAATGCTTTTTTAATATAACAATTATAACGTATAAGAAATAGTGTTTTTGCTATTATTTAATTTTATATTGTTATGGTAAATGTTTATTATCGTGACTTTGCTTAATCTAAAACATAATTGTTATTATATATATATATATATATATATATATATATATATATATATATATATATATATATGTATATATATATGTATGTATATATATATATATATATATATATATATATATATATATATATATATAAACATTCTACTTATATTCAATGGGAATCATTTTTTTTTTTTTTTTGTTTTGATTTGGTATGGTTTTAGGGGTATTTTTTATCGTAACTGGTCTCAAAGATTTGAAACAATTTTTTTTATCCAAATTGCGATAAAAATACGCCAATAAATGTTGTTTTCTTTTCTAATGTTATTCAAAAACATTTTTTTTAAATACTGATATCTTAGCTCAGACGAATGATACGATGTAACAACGAATTGGTAGTAGTAGTAGTACCACTATTAATACTGAAATACTTTCCAATATTCAGAGTAAACACGACTTCCCCAGCCTCTATAGAAGGAAGTAAATTGAATAGTTTAGTGCTTCCCGTAGAAGTCCCCATTACTTAATGGAACAGTCCATTTCTACTTCCCACAAAATTTATCCTGATAATTATTTTATTAAAACGTCCCTTCACTGATAGACATTCTGAAACATTTGATTTTGGCAGTCCATTTTCATAGTTGTTTTCAGTTACAACACGTCGCATAGACCAACAAACTTTTTGGTTAATATCATTGATGTAGTATGCATATCTAAATTGTGGTAGCGTGTACATGAAGTCAACGAAGCTTGATAAAAGACTAGGGACTGGCAAACTGAGCCTAACATGCGTTTTTAACAAAATCACTTTAGCCCCCCTACAGAAAATAATTTACCAAAAATCAGGAAAGTATCGAATTGCAATGAAATTTTCAGTGTTTGTGTATCAATGAATGATTTTTATAATGCATTATTTATTTTATTTTAAAACTTTCTAATTTTTTCAGGTCGCTTAATTTTGACCCTCCTTATGTTGGGGGCGTAAAATGTTTTGAAAGTTGGTCATATATTGTACTAATTACAGTATAAATAATGAGATAAAAGACCTGTTATAAATAGAAACAAAAAAAATTACGGTTGCGCTTCTATGAGAAAATAAGTACCGAAAATCGAAAAATGAAATTTAAAAAATAATAAATAATTAATTTTTAGGAGATTTCTTTTTTACTCATTTCGATAATTATTTAATTGGCTATTATTTCATAAAAGAAAAAATTATTCATCGATGTTTTTTCTGCTTAAAAAGGGGAGGGGTACATTTTCAATCGAGCTTTTCTTCAAAACTTATTTTTGGCACCTAAAATAAGGTTTGCATTAAGTAGATATTTATTTTTTAAATCTAAAAATAGAACATTTTAAACTTAACATCAGGATTTTCATATTTTAAATGAATTTTATACATTAATTTTTCATAGCAAAAATACTAAATTAAAATGTTGAACTAAAATAACTGATGCATTATAAAATTCATTAATTGATACATCATTACTGAAAATTTTATTAAAATCGGATAATTACCTGATTTTTGGTAAAAAAATTTTCCATTCCAAATGTTACGTTAAAATTGTAAACAAGCGCCTAAAACCATTGAAAAACAGCCAAAATGGCGGATCGCGTCGAAATTGACCAAAACAAATAGTTTTAAATCTTCTAAAAATAAACTGCATATGTAATTATAGTTTTCTTTTTTTAATGATGATCATTATGCTACTACTTATCGATTGAGACAAAGTTTAACCTTAAATAATAGATTTAATTATTCTTAATTTGCTTTTAAACTCCTAGCAGACGAAATTATTGCTAATGCCTATAAAAGACTGTTTCTTGCCTACGCGATTTTCAACGACATAGGCGAGAAAGTGTAGCTTTGGATACATGGAACAACGGATATAAGGGTTAATTTAAAACAGTTCTATGTGAAAATCCTCTGTAGGCTGCAAGTAAAATCTTGACTATGGTCGAAATTAACATAGATTAATACTTGTACTTGGTCATGGTTAAATGATTGAGAACAATCTATCCTAAGGGATTACATAAAGGGTTCGGTTCGAACTTCCGCTAAGGCTCCCGATTAAGACATGAATGCTACAGAACTCAATGAGTAGGTTCGAGTTCGGAAAGAAGCACCCGAAGAATGCCGGATAGCACGTCGACCTAAACCTTGTACATTTAACTATAAATCTGGGGACAAAAATTCAAAAAATCTAAATGAATACAAATGATTAAACCTCATCTATAATATTCAGACAAATAAAAATATATCATATTTACAAACCATTAGGTAAGTGATTTATATTCTCACTGGGTTGCCATGCCGTTAAATGTGATCAATGAAGCAAGAAAGAAATAGGTCCTTAGTATTGATTTAAAAATTACCTTCCAATTGTAATTTTGTTTGTTTATTTTGTTTTGTTTTACGGCATAAAGTTTTGAAATAAATCAATTCTTAATGAATAATACAATTTTTTTATAAATACATTTTTCTATTTAACCCATAAATGGGACACTAACAGGCACTAACATTCCGGGGCAGAGTGGACCAGGGAGCAATGGTAATGAAGGGGTGCTCCACATTCCCCAAATCTCCAGAACTGGAACCTCACCATCAGATAGAGTTTAACGTCATTCCCAGGACATGTAGACCTGCAGCCACCGCCTTCTAGCACCCATATGATAAAAAGGGGTTGGGGCTTGCCATGAGGGCAATAGGGTTGGGAAAATCATATAGGTGCTAGGGCTTGACGGGACCAGCCGATTGATCGGCCGCCCGTCTAGCCCAAGATAGGGCCAAAGTGTATTGCATGTCATGAATTGCACATCCACCTGGGCTCTATCCTTAAGCATCACGGGTCGCCACCCAGGACCAACAGGTGGCCTCATTGGGGGAGTCTTACCCCTCTGCAGAGGTGGAATCGGTGCATTCTAACGCCCCAGCCGACAGGGTGACATTATTGTAAGTGATTTATATTCTCACTGAGTGCATCACAGTTCTGGCTTTATCCATTCGTCCTTTCTGCTCCAGAAATGCTTTGTTTCCTTTGCATTCGGCTGTTCATTTGTCTTTATGCTTTCACTCCCCCACCCCGCCCTCGCGACTAGTTGGTAGAATTTTCTTTCATTATTTTGAAAGGTGTTGTTATACTTGTTTTGCTTGACTCTTTCCCAACATCTTTTATGTCTCCTTCTTCTTCCAATTGTATTGTTGGTCTTGTCTGTTGTTGTCTTTTCATTCCATTGTATCCTTGTGTATTTTCCCTTCTTTAGAATGTTAGCTTGTTCTCAAAGTTTCTTTATTTGTCCTTCTATCCTCATTTCCCATCATGCATTTCTATTCTTGTTTGATTTCCTTTGTGGCATATTATCATCATCATTATTATTATTATTACTTGCAAAATAAAAAGACACCCTACGGGCGATGTAAAAATAATTTTTTGAAAGATATTGCCTGAGGTGATGGGAGCTGAAAATTCAATATCATAGAGTGTGTACCATAAGTATGTAAAATCGTCAAATTCATTAAACGAGTAAAAAAAAAAGAAAGAAAGAAAGAAAATTTAAAATGGAAACAGTTCCGATAACTTTAAATATTATATTAGAATAAAACAATCTATATATGAATATACAACGCCGGGCATCTATTTATTAAAACAATGAGGATTGTCTAACGTTGCATGCTCACATTTTGAGTATATTCATTCTATGTTATGACGTTGGATTATGTGTTGGGTAATGTGACGTAAGCAGTGACGTAATTTTTGTTACAGACAAAACCCGGAAGCGAATTTCCATTATTAATAGATTATGGAGTCAGAAGAAAAAGGGATGTGAAGAAGTAAAAGTAGAAAGAAAATACTTTCAACATATTTCTGGTAGTGTCCAAGAAAAAGGAACACTATATTTGAGACAACTGACAACATTAACAAAAAATAATTATAATCCCTTTTTTTTTCCTTATTTTTAATTTGTTACCAAAATATTATGATTTTAGCCATTTTTCCTTAGCGCTAATTATCAAATGTTTATTTTATTTTATTCAGAGCTAAGGAAAAACTAATCTGAAATTTTAGTAATTTAATTTTCCATTTTCTATAAACTTCCGATAAACAGGATATTAGTTTTTATTTTTGCTGTTTATTTTATTCTATTTATATTTGTATTTAAAAAAAAAAATGATTTTAGCTCCCATCATCCGTTTATATTTTTTTTCACCCTGGCGTAGTGTGAAGCTAGCAATTCTTTTTCTTTATCATTATTTGTTGTTGTTTTGTTTAATAATTAAAAACAACTAAATTAATCGATTTCAATCACTCGACTGTCAGGATAGAAATACATTTTCCAAATCCGTTAACAGATTATGAGTCATTATAAAAAATGACTAAAATAAATTTTAAAGAATAAAAAAATATACCTAATCGAAAAAAAAATATTTCGTTGTTTAAATCGGACGAGATTGAATTGCTTCCTGCCTTAAAATAGCAAGAAGGAAATCATCAATGAGACGATAAAGTAGGAGACAGGAATTAGTGTTTTGATGGAGACGAAAATATGACTCTTCTTTCTCAAATGAATTGTCCACGTTATTTCTTAAATGTAAATTAAACACTTCTCTCTAAAAAAAATTAAATTAACTAAAAACGGTTATGTTACAATCGCGTTTGCCTATTATTTGTGATCGGGTTAATCAACAAAACTATACCAGTCTCTTAAAAACAGTAAACCTTCCATTCTTTATTCTAAATCAGAATGGCTACGCCTACACATCTATAAAACATTTTTTTCTTTTTATCTTACTAGCAAAAATATATGCATTCCGGGTATAAGTATTTAAGTTTTGATATAATCACATTATATCGAATTAGAAAGACTAACGATATTAAATAAGAACACAAAAATTACACTTATTTTTACATTATTCAAATTTATTTCAATATAAAGATTTTCATATTATTGCTTTAAATATGTTGAGAATTAAAAAAATATTAGAAATAGATAACACCAAGTAATTATTTATCAAACGCAGTTTTGCTCAAACAGATATGCAAATTATTCACATGTACCATGTAGAAATTTATTTCTCAATGATTTATAACATATCTCAGAATCTTGAACACATTAATACTATGGGTTGTTTTGAGGCAAACCAACTTAGCCATACCTTAATTGAGACATTGTTAATAAATAAAATGCTAATTAAGATTAAATAAGGATGGTTTAATTAATAAGCATTCAGAATATATTATAAATAACTAAGGGAATTATGACGTTAGTGTTGACGTAGTTACAGACAGACACCTTATCTCCATTATAATAAGATTCCTTTAGGACCTATTTAGTGGGGGTACGTCGTGTAATGGTTAATGTCTTTGAAAATGAACACACGCAACCGAGTTCAAATGCTGGACGAAGCTGTTTGCATTTCACATAGGGCTAATTCCCAGTGGAAAGGTATGAATCCAAATATTCTCCCATCGGCTATGAGTAAATAGTAGGACAGAATGGGCTCATTAAACAGGATGTGGTAACCTGTCTAGGAGAAGTGAATCTGAACTCAAACCATTTAAATTACTGTTAAAATCTGACGTTGATACATATCCCGGTCGTGCGGAGGGGTTGGTAAATATCTAAAATATACTTCTTATTCTAAGATCTATTGAGTGGAGGGAAAACGTGAAATGGTTATCTCCATGGAAAATAGAATCGCCGACCAGAGTTCAAATCCTGGATGTGGCTGTATGCATTTCCCATAGAGCTAATGCCCTTGGAAATGTTATCCATCCAATTATCCTCCATCCACTTATGGGTAAATAGTAAGGCGGATGGGCTATATAACCACTTTTAGGCAATCATGCTTGGCGAAGCAAAACAATGAATTAAATTCTGTTTAAGCCCACTGAAAAAATCCACTTGTGTCGCATTGTATTCGTGTGGAAATGTTGGGAAATATGTAGCATAGTCTTTTTTCCTTCTTATTCTAAGATATCTTGAGTGGAGGCGCATGACGCAATGGTTATTATAATTGAAAAAGGACCCGGTGAACCGAGTTCAAATCCTGGACGAGGTCATATTTCACAGAGATAATACACTTGAGAAAGGTATGCATCCAACTATTCTCCATGGAGCTATTGGTAAATATAAAGACAAACAGGGCTGTTTAACTTTGGATAGACAACCAGTCTCTGAGAAGGAAAACACTGACCTCAACGTTGTTAAACTCCAATAACGTACACTATCTACTATATATATATTTACCAACTCCCCCGCACGAGCAGGATACGACACAGGGTCAATTTCTTAAGCGGAGTTCAGCAGGTTTGAATTCAGAGTTTTCCTTCTAGACTGGTTACCTAGGCATGGTTAAAGAGCCCAGTCTGCCCTGCTATTTACCCATAGCTGGAGAGAGAGTAGGATTCATACCTTTCCCAAGGGTATTAGCGCTAAGTGAAACGCAATTAGCACATCCAGGATTTGAACTCGGGGCAACGAGTCCATTTCCCATGACTTTAACCATTACACCACGCGCTTCCCTATCTACTATATAGGTCGGAGCAGGCAGTAAGGCATCGGTCTCTACTTGAACTCAGCTAAAACAAAATTAATGATTTTTCAAGATGGTTTCCGTGTCCACATTAAATGGCAAGTGTCTGAAATTAGTACACCCTTGTTGGGTAATTTTACGCCGATGTCGTTTTGTTTTATTCCTTCCTGGTGGGTATTCAATATTTTTAACATATTTTAAAACATTTTATCTATTTACTCCATGAGATAGAACCATAACAGTTACTACAAAAGGGAGTCAGATTGGACTTTGCAGTAATTGCAATGAAGGTGTACTCTACACTCCCCAGAGCTCCAGAATGAAAACCTCACTACTATATACAGGTTAGCGTCATACCCGGGAAATTAAGACCCTCAAACACTGCCTTCTAGTTCATATATGATAAAAGGGTTAGGAGTTGTCATAAGAGCGATACCGTTGGGAATTCCTATAGGTGTTAAGGCTTGGCATGATCAGCCTCTCTCGACTGCCCTCTAGCCGAAATAAGGTTCAAAATAGAATGTTACCTGTCATGTACAGCCCAACCAGCAATATTCTGTCTTTAAATATCACGGGTCGATACCCACAGCAAACAGGTAGCCCCATTGGCGGGAGTCTTACGCCTCTAAAAAAGTGCAACCGGCGTATTCTACAGTCCTAAATTTAAGGGCAATATCATGTATCAATTTCAACGTAAGTAGATGTATTTAATATAGTACTAGCAACATTATGCACCCTCCAGGCGTAGTATCTAAGTTTTAATGTAATGAAATATATTAAATTAGAAAGACTAATGTAACGAAATTAGAACGCATTAAAAATACTCAATAAAATTGGTTACTATATAAAATAATTCATAGATTTGATTTTAATATGTTAGAGCATAGAATAATGTCAATAGCACCAAGTAATTATTCATTAAATATGGTTTTGTTACTGTGGTGATTCTCGCCACGAGTGTTAACAGACAAGAGTTAAAATAGAAAACACATGGAACACAACTTAGAATTCAGACGACTCGTATTATCATACATAAAGAAATAACAATGAATTACTTGCAAACTAAGGTTTTTTCTGCAGGCATGATTATATAAATAACACAATCCACTTAACTGAGTTCCTGAGGTAGGTGAATTATCGGAGCCCTCGCTACGGCCTTCTGTTCGCTCGGATGAATATAAGCGACGCCTTGTTGCACGTTTGACTTCGGGAAGGCTCGAGCAGAAGAGGAAGAATGTGTCTCTTTGGTTTTGCAGCTAAAGAATGCCGACCTGTGATTGGTTCGTTGATAGCGAGGCTCATAGAACAAGGACGATAACCCTACCTCATATATGTTTTATATTAGAACCTAGTATGCAAATTAACCACACCCTATATTATCTAAAACGTTATTTATTAGTGATTTATGAGACATTGAGTTAAATGGTCTATGCATGGATTATTATCAACCCCCTGTATTTCTGAAGGGATGCCCCCCCCCCACTTCATATCACGGGCGAGACTTTCTATGGAATATTACAGAAAGCCCGTGAAATACGTGAAATCACGTGGGACCTAGTTGGCCCTCAATTTCAGCTTGGACGTCAGGCAGATAATGTATTTCTGCCTTAGCTGAAGCTCACTGCACACGCGCGTTATGTTAGTTACATTAAATGTTTAGTTAAGTAAATAAAAGCTTACATAAATAATATGGTTTTGTGGTTGATGAATATCTTGGCAACAAGACTGATCTAGAAGAAGAAATGAATTAAGTGCGACCGACCACCAAGATGAAGTCCAGACGCTAGAAGAGACGTGAGAAGAGACGCTAGCAGAAGAACGTAAGACACCAAAGATGAGCAGAATAATAATAGAAGTAAGAAAAGAAAGGTTATACAACAATTGCAGAATTTTAAACGCACTAATAATATGAGCTGTTTTGAGGTAAATCTGACTCGGATTTTTATAGACACATTATTTATCAGAGTTAATCGACGTATTAATGATTTTGACTATAGATTAAATACTCGTTGATAAAATACCGCAATTACTGAGGGTACTGTGCCATAAGGAATGCCGTAGTTTTCTTTAAAGACGACAGACCCCGAATCACCATTATAATAAGATGGTGTCTACGCACTCAATAAGATACTTCTGTTTGACACGCTATTTTTGCCTGTCTCTGTACCGAAAACCAAAGACACACATATACTGATAAAACACATTGAAAAGACTCAAAGACATTCATAATACCAAGCCTGTGGGCACACTCCTCATATATGATGTCCTTGCTATAAAGTTCTTATTTGTAAGTCTATTGCTTCAATTATATATCGAGTCGTCTGTGAGGCGAATCATAGTCAATTCTTTGTCCGTCTGTTTGCTTGTCTCGCTTTAGCGGGAAGTCATATAAGTGACACAGGAAATGGGGAAAGCATTTTCATTAGTAATTCATTCCGGGTAGACATTTACAAAGAAGAAACATGGAGACGACCATTTCTCTCATCGATAAAAACAGATTTAATTCATGTCACTATTATTCAACACATCTACGTTCCTTCTTGCAATGTATTCCCATACTTAAGTAAACGTGACTATCTTAAAGGGGTCGATGTATATCGCATACGAGTCGAGTTCTCGAGGTGGCCTAATGTCGGTATCAGCCAGTCAGCGAGGGAGTCTATTCCTTTTTCAATAGCGCTAGACAAATGGAATTGTTTTTGCGTCTGAGCTAGAGCAGCACACCTACCACGAACGCGCTATTGACTAGGACCTGGGTATATACCACATATTGATAATCTAATTAAAATTACTATTTCTCTGAATGTTTGAGATGAGGCTTGATTATTAGTATTATCTGCGTTATTCGGACTATTGTCTCCATCTTCATTGTTATTTGTACAACGTTTCGGCCGAGATGCCCTCCGGCCTTCTTCAGGTATTTCTTGTCGGACTCGGGAACCTTCTCGGACTCGGGAACCTTCTTTTCGAACTCGTGAATTTTCTTGTCGTAATCGGGAGCCATCACAGAACTTTGAACCTAACCCTTTATTAAGTCCACGGGGGTATTCTGTTCTCATTCCGCTAGGAGTTGTGTTGAGTTAAATGAGTTAAATAGATTTAAAAAAGTAGTTAAAAAATGGAATACCCAACAATAAATAAAAATGTGTCTTTGTGGTGTATATTGTACAAATGCAAATGGGAATTTCCGGTTAAATTAAACAAAGAAAAGACAAAAAAATGACAAAGGACTTCTTCCTGGTAAAAGCGAACAAAGAAGTTAAAAACGGAAGCAAGGCTTTCCGGTCAAAGAAGCAGGGAGAAGATAAAGGAATATATAACAAATGTCCGTTATCAGATCAAAAGATAAAGATGCGTAGGAGTATCTATCAATATGAAAGGCCTGAGGGTTCGAAACGAGGGCAGTCAGACAGAAGACGGCGAACAGAGCACAAGGAGCGACCGTCGACACGGTCCATCGCTGCCAGCGGGCAGTGAGGTTCGTCCACCCCTTCCACCTCACCAGCGCCGATCATCTCAATAGTAGTAGTCATTGTCAACCCCTGGTCATTTCATTGTCAACGCTCGCCACCCACCACGTACAGCCTAGAAGAAGAAATAAAGTCAAAACTCCTACTATACGCATGTGTTGTAGATGTCATTAAATGACAACTACATATATCGTCTAGGGTCGGTGACGATACCCGCAATATACCCGCTACGATACGTACGCCGATTTAGCATCGTGAATTTGAAGAAGCCGCTATATAGCATATAGAATTTGATACCAGTATGCCACATTTGGTATAAAATAACCCAATGTACTTGATATGCTGTAAAATCCATCCGTTTAGGTTTAGAAACCAAATTGAGCACATTCTAGCCGGATAACACCTTAGGAGGTGACCGACTGGGAAAACATTTTAAACACTGTCGAAAGGATGCGAATTACTTTATTCATAGACCATCCTACAACTGTTTAAATTCTCAAATTTAGGTGACCCCATCTCTCCTTTGCCAACAAAAGTTGAAACAAAAACTATCTAATTTGGAAGTACTATATCTGCGCAAATTAAACATTTTTACAATTTCTCTTTAAAAACAAATCGAAAAGTAAAACAGTATTTATTGTTCAGGTTGCTGGAGACGCTATTTATTGTTGCTATGAAAAGTTGCTAAGAACGCGATTCCTTGTTTTTAAGGGTGCTATTTGTTGTCGCTAATATAGCTTGCGACGGACAACTATCTATTGTTCAGGGTGCTTAAAACACTATTTATGGTTGACTCAGAAAGTGAAGCATAAAGATGGTCACGGTACAAGAACGGTATTTGTCGCATAGGCCATCTCAAGTTGTAGTAGAAATAGTCGTTAGTTCAGAAACAACATACACGCAAGTTGTATAGTTCCGGGGGGGGTATTTATTTCTAGGCGTGTGGGTTGTTTTTCAGAGAGAAGGAGAGAAAGAATGTGGGTATCGTCAAATTATTCTATCTAGCATAGTATCATGTTGTGTACTGCTGTGCCACATCCATACGAGGGACCGACCGACACGTCTGCTCTTACCAGAGCCCAGCCGAAAAAAAGGCAGATTTTCTTCTCCCCCGTTTCTCGTTTCAGTGTCACATCCGTTTCCAGTCAAAGCTCGGAACTTCTGTTTTTATTTTCAAGTGTATTACCGGGGTCATCAGTCGGTCAAATTACTGGTACCCCGATTAGTGTTTACTCTTTCAAATTTTAACCTTTGTTTGTTCTTATTTCTTCTTCTTCTCTTTCCGTGTCAATACCCAAATTCTCCGTACAGAAAGGTTGTTATTTATTATCATTTGTTTTATCCGTATTTCTTCCTCAATTCTTTATTTAATTGTGAACCTTGAATCTCTATTAAAATCGTGACCTTGTGAGTAATGTTTTCCTCCTCTACTCAGGCATCGCCAGGTAGCCGCTTCTAGTCAATACATAAAGGGTAGTTGTGTGTATGTATGTATGTATGTATCTATGTATGCGTGTGTGTGTGTATGTCCGGAGGAACTTACGAAAATAAAATAATTAACGCCAAAGTAAATATATATATACAAATTAAATATCACCAGAGCTAGGGCGTTGGAATATATACATATATAATTAGACTCATCAGATATACTGACAAAGAATCATACGTGGAATACACAACAACATCATATATATATATATATATATATATATATATATATATATATATATATATATATTTGTTGAATTTTTAAAAAATAATTGTTTTCCATAGGCAACTACCCAGGTTTCAAGCTATTTTGCTATCATCAGGTTGCTAATAATTATTCTGGTGTTTATGTGAAAACATTTATTACTGTTATGTTTTTGGACCACAAATTACGTCGGTTGATTATTGTGGACGCTCTTTATGTTTTAGATTTTGCTACTGAAATTTTCAATTTTTGCATTTTTTTAAAAAGCTCCTATAAATTTGTGGTTGAGCACTGATTTCTTTGTTTCATCTCAAAAATGTTTTAATATATATATAATATATATATATATATATATATATATATATATATATATAGTAAAAGTAAAAATAAAGTGGGCGGAGTAAGCTATTGTCGGTATCAGCCGGACAGTGTGGGAGTATATCCCCTTTTCGCAAGCACTATATCAGGGAGATTGTGTCTGCTGACATGGAGTGCCATACCTATCATCAGCACTTTGCCGCACAGATCAGATTCCCCAATATGTGCTACCCATGCACTGAGTGTGTGGGAGGGGTATTGAACCAGGAACCTACGATTTCAAGGCGGATGATCTACCGATTGAGCTAAACCGGTCCCTATATATATATATATTATATATATATATATATATATATATATATATATATAGTATGTGTCTTAAGAGACATATGGTGGTTCATAACCATCAAATTTATCACCTGATCCATCTGATACAACGAGAAAGATGTCCTTCCTATGTCATATTTGCATCAAATTCTGTGTATCTGCAGCTGGTTTGATGAGTCGTTTGAGTGCTCATGAGAAGAAAGGTTCTGGTGGTGGGCTTATAGGATTGTGAGAGACGGCAGTGATCTGTAAAGATTATTCTATATATATATTAAATATTCTATATTTTTGCTTGAAGGCAATTACAATGCGAATATCGCATAAATTCGATAATCATAGAAGATAACAATGACAAGTGAATGTCGCAAAGAATTACTCGGTGTGTAGAATATCGTACAGACTGTTTCAACTTTATTAAGTCTCATCTAATAAAGTTGAAACAGTCGGTACGATATTCTACACACCGAGTAATTCTTTGCGAAATTCAGTTGTCATTGTTATCTTCTATAATTATCGAATTTATGCGATATTCGCATTGTAATTGCCTTCAAGCAAAAATATAAAATATTTAATATATATATAGAATAATCTTTACAGATCACTGCCGTCTCTCACAATACTATAAGCCCACCACCAGAACCTTTCTTCTCATGAGCACTCAAACGACTCATCAAACCAGCTGCAGATACACAAAATTTGATGCAAATATGACATAGGAAGGACATCCTTCTCGTTGTATCAGATGGATCAGGTGATAAAATTTGATGGTTATGCACCACCATATCTGTTAAGACACATACTATATATATATATATATATATATATATATATATATATATATATATATATTATATATATATATATATATATATGGGCCGGTTTTGCTCAAAAATTTCTTTATATTGTCGGATTTATTTCCATATTTACTCCCATATATATATATATTATATATATATATATATATATATATATATATATATATATATATAGTGTATGTGTGTGTGTGTGTGTGAGAGAGAGAGAGATAGGGAGAGAAGAAAAGAGAGAGTGAGTGAAATATATTCATCAATGTAACAGAAAATGTAAAGAAACAGTGTGAATAAGAATTCTAGTGACATGTTTTGCAATGAGTTGTACTGACTCAAAAAAAAAAAAAAAATAATAAAATAAAACGTCTTATGGAAGTAAAACGTTTTCTTTTTTTGTTTTTTTTTTGTTTTAGATGAGAATGACGGAATCACGCAGCCAAAAAGCAGGTCAACGACCGACTCATTTTTAGTTTGTCTAAATCAAAATTTAATATTCCATCTTGAAAAACAAAATGAAAAATGAAAGGAAAGGAAATATACAATATAAAGTAATTACAGATAACTGATAACGATCGGAAGAATGGACTACTAAACGTAATTTGTTCTCAAAGAACAATTTCAAAAGTCACTTATTAAATATTAAATATTAAAATCCAATGATATATATTTCATGGTGTATATTCATGCAGAATCAAATTAAGTCAGAATGAATTGTATGTTTTTGAATATATGAGTAATTAGTTTTCTTTTCATTTTGCAATCGTATGTAATTGCGTTTCGAAAACTACTTTGTATATATACAATCATTCAATGTAGGCGCATCATCTAATGGTTAGTAGTCGTAGGAAATGGACTCGTCGTGCCGAGTTCAAGTCCGGGATGAAGCTGTTTGCATTTCACATGGCGTTAATACCCTTGGAAAAGGTATGAATCTGATTATCCCTCCATCTATGGATAAATAGCAGGTCGGACTTGGCTCTTTAACCATGGCTAGGTAACCAGTCAAGGAGAATTCAAAACTGTTAAACTCCGCTTAAGGAATTGACATTGTGTCGCATCCAGCTTGTGCGAAGGGTCTAGTAGATATCTATATCCAATCATCCTCAAATACTGAAAAGCATATTTACTCCCATTGTTGGGTGGTTGGTTGGTTTGGTTTTATTTTTTACGGCATATCAACCTCAGTGGGTCACTTAATGCTGATAAAATTTTGAAATTAATTCATTCGTGATAGATACTCATTTTTTTATAAATACATTTTTCTATTTAACCCATAGATGGGACCATAACAGATACTACCAATTCGGATCAGAATCGACCAGAGAGCAATGGTGATGAAGGGGTGCTCCACATTCCTAAAAACTCCAGTACTGGAACCTCACCATCAGATAGAGTTTAACATCATTCCCAGAATGAATACACTCAGTCACTACCTTGAAGCACCCATATGATAAAAAGGGTTGGGGCTTGCCATAAGGATAATAGGGTTGGGGCAATCGTATAGATACTAGGGATTGACATGTCCAGCTGATTGATCGGAGGGGGACCTCTCCGACCGCCCGTCTAAGCTAAGTAAGGGTCTAAGTGGAGTGTTGCATGTCATGGATTGCTCATCCACCAGATTTCGTCCTTGCGCAGATTCGGTGTGGTGGGGCGTTAGAAAAAAGTGCACATACCCTCTGAAAAGAAATGTAAGTGTCTCCTATTTAAGATATTGAATGCAAAACCATCCATGCTGTTACTATTCAATTTTTATTTTTTAATCATCTTCACGAATATATATCAAATCTTCATTACTATTGCTCAAAAAGCAAGATATGGAGATAGTGAATGTGTAAATATATATATATTCACTTTGTTGCGATTTTTTACATATAAGGTGTGTGTCAGATGCCTACTCTTATTTATAGACTCGGCGATAATCACGTGACCATATTCTTGGCCAATCACTGGCAGTACTCTGCTACTGATATTGATATTTATACCGGCTGTTCTGGTCATACCTACTCATAACTACTTGAACCTTCGTGGACGACGGAACATAGGATTATATCACTGGACCTTTGACACTACGTAGGATTATATAAGTCATGACTTATTCACTTACCAAAGGATTCTATAACTCAGGACTTACTTACTTTAAGTCCTTTTCAACTGGCCAAGGATGGCGGTCAGAAACTTAACACACTTTGTCGTTGATTTATTTTCATAGTTTCCATCCGGACATACACCCATTCATGGATACAACCAACTGCTCTTATTATATGTATATATTGATATATTAATGAAATGGTCAATAGATTTGATATAAAGCATCAACCGAACCATTGTTAATGGGATTCGCTTTTTGTTGGGGGGGGGGAGGAAGGAATTAATGACATTTCAGTTTATTTCAATACGGAAAATTGATTTGATATACGAGAAAAATGAGTTGTAAGCGGAACGATTTGGTTTGGCATGTTTGTTTTACGGCATATCAACCCTCTTCAGACCATTTAAAGACAAAACAAATCATTTTGATAAACGTTTCTATCCTTCAAGTTCTTAATATCTAAAAATTGGTATAAGTAATTTTCATTAACTTCATTTGTTTTTTTTTTTGTTTTTTTTTGGTTTGTTTTATGGTATAATAACCCCTGGGTTATTCAATTCCGCAAACTGTTAGAGTGTGTGATAAAAGTTGGTACTCAAGTTTCTCTTACACGTGTATTTTTATAGATGTATTCCTTGGATGTATTTTATATCTGATTCATAATTTTCGAAATATTTTATATCTCTCTAAAAGGATAAAATGTCATCCATGTTAGTATTCTCAAAAACATCCCTCTTATTATTTGCGTTGAAATATTTCAATATGATGTTTTTCTCATCATTTGTTTCTATTAGCAATTACTAAGTCTTTTATAGGGTCGAGTTGCTTGATAGATTTCACTAGCGAGAAATTCAACAGAAACGATCACGTTCAGTATTTGAATAGCGGTCGTCAAATACCATTTCGTACGATTACGACCCTCAAGTCAAGTTTACTGCCAAAAATTATGCTCCCAGTTTCATTTAGTGACCATAAGGCTTTCATAGGGTAACGTTGCTTGCTCGTTACCTGTTTTCAGTAGCGTGAAGTACAACGCAGAGTTTCTCGTTCAATATTTGAACTGCAGTCGTCAAATGATATACCCTTCGAATATACCCATTAAGCCACGTTTGCTGCCAAGATTATTCTCTCAATTTCATCAATTGACTATAAGGCTTTTAAATGGTGGCATTGTTTGGTTGATACCCGATTTCCCTAGTGTAAAGTACAGTACAAAGGAAAGCGTTCAGGATTTGAACTGAGGTCGTTAAATATCATTTTATTCAATTATTACCATTGTAGAGATTGACTGCCTCAGCTGGGATGGACCTGTGTCCAAAAGGGATATATTTCCTAACCGTGGTTAGGTACGTGGTGTAATGGTTAAAGACACGGGAAATGGACTCGTCGCCTCGAGTTCAAATCCTGGATGTGGTAATTGCATTTCACTTAACGCTAATAACCTTGGTAAAGGTATGAATCCTACTCTCCCTCCAGCTATGGATAAATAGCAAGGCTGACTTGGCTCTTTAACCAGTCTAGGAGAAGAAAAACTCTGAATTCAAACCTGTTAAGCTCCGCTTAAGAAATTGACCTTGTGTCGCATCCAGCTCGAAAAAAAATCTATACACATGAATTGTTTTATCATTTGCTGTTTATCAGCCATGAGTTTTCAATAGACAAAGATTGGAGGTACGCGGTGTAATGGTTATTGGAGGTGCGTGGTGTAATGGTCAACATGGTAGGAAATGCAACTGTCGATCAGAGTTCAAGTCCTGCTCGAGCCTTTTTGCATTTCACATTGTGCTATTACTCTTGGGAAAGGTATATATCCACATTCTCTCTTCTAGCTATGGATAAATAGTGAAGCAGACTAGGCGTTTTAAGTTTGGCTAAGTAACCAGTCTAGGAGAAGGAAAACTCTGAATTCAAACCTGTTGAACTCCACTTAAGATATTGACCTTGTGTCACATCCTATTCATGTGGATGGGGTGATGAATATATATTTCCTAACCCTGCCGACTAGATGACACTACTAGCTGGATATTTAATCTCAGCCCAGAAAGCTATCTCTCTTCCTCGTGGTTTAGCATCCAAAAAAGATGGACTTGACGCTTGGTGTCTGTACTTTAATTGGGGGCTTTATTCCTTCAGCTATCAGCAAGTGACTCATCTTATCGGCTTTTTTAATAATGTCATGCATGTCATGTTTCACGTCCTTAGACAAAGTTTATATTGTTGATTTATTCATGTATATATGAACATGTGCACTTCTGTATAAATATCTTGCCTATGCCACAAAGGTATGACATGCAGGAAGCCATAGGTAGCAGCGTGGTGGATGTGAGAAACGGTAGATGATCCTAAACTGGGACAATGGCGGTGCTCATAGGATGCTGGGCGGAGGAACCCTAAATGGGTCAGCGGCCAGAATCAAACAGTTCAGTTAGGAAACTACTGCTCCTCATCTCTAAGATTAGCGCCTATTGATGAGTCAACAGCCACCGATAGATATCCGTGCTAACAGCGTGACATGATGATGATGATGATGATGATATTAACCTATGTTGGACGGTTACTCTGAGGCTTCTAAGGTATCATAAGAAATACACATTCAAATTCACATACCACCATTCCACACGGGCTGCTAAAAACATGCTGAATTCTTGTGAACGTAAGTGAACTTTTCGAGAATCTATCGTTGTGTCAGCGCGTTCATTTGATTCAAACAGGAGAAATACACACAAAAAATAGAACAAACACACTCTGTGTATGTGTGTGTGTGTATGTGTGTGTGTGTGTGTGTGTGTGTGTCTTTGATTCGGTACTGGCTCAGATTTACGTTCTTAAAAACATTAGTCACCAAAAAAATTTGCTATTTTGCCATTTAAGAAAACAAGTAAATACACGATCTGAGGCACACGCCGATGCTGACACTGGACATGAAAAAGTTGGAATATTAGTACATTTCACTAATGGTTTCCCAATATATTCTTTCGTCTCTCTATATTTTTCTTTAACTCTACATATCTCTCTTCTATTAAGTCTTTACATCCTGCGTGGTGAAAACGAGATAATTATCGCATGAGATAGCATTTCAGTGCAAACCATTAAAATATGTTTCTATCTGCCTACCTATCCAAATGAATATATATATATATATATATATATATATATATATTATATATATATATATATATATATGGTAAACGTACACACGCCTGCTCATAAACACAAATGGATACATATATATTCACACACACGTGCAAAAACACATATACACTCACCCGTAAGCAAATATTGGAAGGAAATCCTATAGTATGAGAAAAAAGATAGTTTGAAAAGTAACTTTAACATGTTTTGTTAGATCATGCTTCAGGGATAGCGGCGTGATGATCTTATTTATTTCAGCGTTCATTCGATGCATTTAAAAAAAAATTCACCCTTCCCAGTACACTGTGAGAGTTTGGTTTTGGTTATAAACTGATTATAAGCGGGAAACTTGTCAAGCCGAATTTCCAATTTCTTCCTCATAATATATATATATATCTATTAATAATGGAGATTCGCTCCCGTTTTTTTGTCTGTAACAAAAATTACGTCACTGCTTATGTCACATTACCCCAAATCGTCATAACATAGAATAAATACATTCAAAATTTGAACATGCAATGTTAGACAGTCCTCATTGTTTTTTTTTAAACGAGTTTTAATAAATACATGACTGCTATTATATATCTATATATAGTTTGTTTTATTTTACATATTTAATTTACATATTTAAAGTTTACATTTCAAATTGTATTATTGTTAATCCTTTTGTGAATTTGATGGTTTTACTTACTTAGGGTACAAATTCGCTGACATTGAATTTTTTACTCCCACCCCTCAGACAATATGTTTAAAAAATCTATTTTTACATCGCCCGGAGAGCATTTTTTATTTTGTACTAGTAACTTTAATGATGAGACACATTTTAAATGCTATTTTCTCAGATTATAAAAACGTTACAAAGTACTAAATATATTTATTACATAACTGATACACAGTAGTTTTAAAGGCTATCTCAGATTTGAATATTACATTAAGTTTTTATTACTTTCAGGTATTCGTTTTGGTGATCTTCATAATGGCGTAGAAAATCTGTCCATTCTCTTGTATGTTTCGAGATATCCATTGGCCATCCAGATCACTTGATCTAACCCCAGTGAATAATTTTCTGTGGGGTTACCTGAAAGATCGGGTATACCCCATCTGACAGCGGAACTGAAAGAAAACATCTGTAGAGAGATATCAACTATTCCAGATGATATGCTAAACCACACTTTACATGATATAAGAAATCGAGCTCTCAAATGTTTTCGTCATGATGGTGACTATCTCAAGGACATACTATCCAAATCTTAGATCACATGCAAAACTCCTGTATACCAGTTATGTAATAAATTTACTTCGTACTCTGTCTCGCTTTTGTAATCTGAGAAAATAGCAGTTAAAATGTCATCATTGTAGTCAACCATATATATATATATATATATATATATATTATATATATATATATATATATATATATATTATATATATATATATATACATATATGTATACATATATATATACAATATACATTATACATATATATATACATATATATATATACATATACATATATATATATATATATATTATACATATACATATACATATATATATATATATATACATATATATATATAAAATATACATATATATATATATATATATACATATACATATACATATATATATATACACTAGCAACTATATGCACCCTCCGGGTGCAAGTATTTAAGTTTTAATGTAATAAAATATTGTATTAAATTAGAATGGCTAATGAAACTAAATAAGAATGCAGATAAAACGATTTGAAACAGAGGGAGTATAATAAAATATTTGAAACAGAGGGAGTATAATAAAAAATGGAACAACTGAAACTTACTCTTCCATCACTCGTCTTTCATTGTTATTTTTTCTAATTTAAGTATTTAGTTATAAGAGGAAGTAAAGAATAAAATGGCAGTTATTTTATCTTATTAATGGATTTCATTTAAGATTCATTGAAGAGATTTTTGCTTATATTCATTAAAATAAATCCAAACAGTTAGAAATCAATAATACTAAGCACATATTTATTAAATTCGATTTTTTAATATTAATATGCAAATTAGCCTTCCTGTTCACACTGTAAACCGCTATTTTGTTGTATATATAAATATATTTGCATGTTGTCAGTATGTAGACATAGTTAACAGTATTAATAATGTAAGACAATTTTATTAATAATTGAGGTTTAGATAAAAAAATAAAATCATGGAGAATGTGATGTCAATAACTAAGAGAATTGTGACTTGAGTAGTGATATAGTTTCGGTTACAGTCAGAAAAACACACAATCTCCATTATAATAAGATATACATATATATACATATATATATACATATACATATATATATACATATACATATATTTATATATATATATTTATATATATATATGTGTGTGTGTGTGTAAGGTAAAATATCCAATCGACTGGTAAGTTTGGGATTAATATATAGTATCATCTATATCTTCCGTATATCCACAATGCATGCCCATGCAAATGAACACCTATAGATACAAGAATTATTTCAATTCTCTAAGAGAGCTCAATGTAAAATAATACGTTGATTATATACAGAGAAATAATTACCCTTTCAATGAGAAAGAAAATCTCAACAAACTGGCATTTGGCCATTACACATTTTATTTCGGCTGATAAGTAAATACATGAACCCAGTTTCGTTAGATAGCTATTAAAAAGCCAAATAACGAAGCTGGGCTCGATTATTGAGCCAAAATAAATTTATGATAGCCAAATGACAGTTTGCTGAGTTTCCCTCTCCTTTTGAATGTCTGTCTGTCTGTCTGTCTGTCTCTCTCTCTCTCCCGACTGGTGTAGTAAAAATTCGCCGACAACCAATTTTGATTTTTCCCAGAGGTGTGGTCGGGGTCGAATCCTGCTGCCATACATATGGCCTACCATTGGCTATCCTTGTTATCCACTATATATTCACTATAGTATTTAGCAACTCCATGTAGGCATCTGAAGTACTCCAACTCTTTTTTTCCGGTTGATTTTCGAGGAATTCTACTGCACGAACGCAATCAGATCGTCTATTATGTTGCCTTCATCTAGCCACAGCCTCGTAGACTCCATTGCGATTTTCTAGTACATGCCTGATTGTTTTCACAGTGTTCAGGAAGCATGGGACAGCAACTATAATTTCCTTATTTTGATAGCCGGCTCAGATCGTCATGATAAGTTATTCTCTTCCGCGATTCAGATGGGTTCCAAGTCATGCATTCTATTTGTTATCACGTATATAAATGAAGGGTTCAAGCTTGTAAATGTTGCCTAGTGTGCGTCAATACCTCCACATTAAGAAGAAAATAACCAAATATATATACGTAGAATTTATCCCAAACAACCTGTATATATAATATAATTTCAGTTATTTCTTGTTAAAGGAATTCTTTTAGGATTTATCCGCAAGATTTTTGCATTAAGATAAAACAAACAATTAAAAATCAATGATAATAAGCATAGTTATTAAAATCAAATTTTTGATATGAATATGCAAATTAGCCTTCCCGTTCACACTGTAAACCGCTATTTTATTGTATACATAAATACAATTGTATGGTATTAGAATGTAGATAAGGCCAACAGTAATAATGTAAAACATTTTTATTAATAATTGAGGTTTAATAAGATCATGGAAAATAAATAAATAACTAAGGGAATTGTGATTTGAGTAGTAATATAGTTTTATGTACAGACAAACACATAATCTCCATTATAGTAAGATTTAAAAAGATTATTTTCTTTTCTTTCCAAACATATAGATATTTTTCAGATTGGACCAGAAATTGAGAGTTGAACCAATTAAGGTGATACATAGATAGATAGATAGAATGTTTCCGTGCAGTTCCTCTTTTGTCAGCAAAGGTATTTTTGAGTAAATGGAGTTAAATCGATTAGGTAAAAGCTTTTAAAACCCAACACGTCGTATTTATCGATTAAATGATTACCACTAATCTATCATGAAATCTATGAGGCATGGCTTAAAGTTTTCTATCCAAGGATTTTTCTCCCTGTTAGATACGAATTTTCTTTTACTTTCTATGTTATTGAACTTGTGTGTAAATATTTTTAGTTTCGATCCCGTCATACCATTTCTTTAGTATTTCCTTCTAAATAAATGATGCTGGGGATATCCCTTATAGCTCAACTATATTTTATTATGTGTCATATGTAAGTTGTTTAAGGGGGTGATACGTAGTGTAATGGTTAGAGTGGTAGGAAAAGATCCCGTCGACCCGAGTTAAAATCCTAGAAACGACTGTTCGCTCATACCCTTGGGGAATGTATGCATCTAACTACGCTCCCTCCAGCTATGTGTAAATTCTAGGGCAGACTTGACTCTTTAAACTTGGCTGAGAAACCGGTCTAGGAGAAGGAAAAGTCTGACTTCAAACCTGTAAAGCTCCGCTTAAGAATTTGACCTGGTACCGCATCCTGCTCATGCTGCTGAGTGATATATATATATATATATATATATATATATATATATATATATAATATATATATATATAATATAAAGCGCAGTCGGTAGAGCGTTCGGCAGAAACCACTAGGTTCCTAGTTCGATACCGGTCCTCGCCAACTCAGCGTATGAGTAGCACAGCGATCTGTGCGGTAAAGTAAGGAGCTGATGGCGCTACACCTCAGATGCCAAAAACAATCTCCTTGGTCTAGCGCTATTGAAAAGGGGATTGACTCCCTCGCTGACTGGCTAATACGACTTTAGGCCGCCCCGACGACTTTACTTATATATATATATATATATATATATATATATATATTATATATATATATATATAGAGAGAGAGAGAGATAGATAAAAACACGAAGATAGACACACACTTACACATATACACAAGCAGAGAATTGGAGGAAGATGTCACCATACATACACAAGAATGGACAAATCCTAGCAAGAAGATTACAGCTTCAAACTTAGCTTTTAGGAATCTTCTGACGAAGGAACTTTATCCCAAAATATTAAGAAAATAAATCAACGCAGACGAATATCATCATTGTAACCTCATTTTCCGTTACACTTGCATTGTGATAGCCTTCAAAAGCAACCATCAAACCAGCATAACACAATGCTTCAGCAAATGATAAAACTCTATCAATTTCTCTCATATATATATATATATATTATATATATATATATTGTGTGTTGTGTGTGTGTGTGTGTGGTGTGTGTGTGTGGTTTAAAATTGAGCAGCAATCTTTGTGTCAATTTCGATTTAAAATAGTGTTTTCTTTGTATATATATATATATATATATATATATATATATATATAGGTATATGTAAAAACAAAATTTCTTTTGCGATGAAACAAAGAAAATACAGTGCTCAATCACAGTTTGTAAGAGCTAATATTTATTTATTTTACAATGTTTTCATAGATCAATGTTCATTATCAACGACCGCGGTTTCATGCAAAGCAATCATCAGGTTGAGGAGCAAGATCCAATGGTGTTTGTTGACAACAAACACCATTGGATCTTGCTCCTCAACTGATGATTGCTTTGGCATGAAAACCGCGGTCGTTGATAATGAACATTGATCTATGAAAACATTGTAAAATAAATAAATATATATATATATATATTATATATATATATATTATATATATACCAACTCCTCCACACTAGCAGGATACGACACAAGGTCAATTTCTTAAGCGGAGTTCTACAGGTTTAAATTCAGAGTTTTCCTTCTCCTAGATTGGTTATCTAGCCATGGTTAAATAACCCAGTCTGCCCTGCTTTTTATTCATAGCTGGAGAGAGAGTAGGATTCATACCTTTCCCAAGGGTATTAGCGCTAAGTGAAATGCAATTACCACGTCCAGGATTTGAACTCGGGGCGACGAGTCCATTTCCCATGACTTTGACCATTACACCACGCGCTTCCTACATATTTTCTTTGTATATATATTTACTCAACACCTCAGCAAGATGTGATACAAGGTCGAGTTTTAAACGGAGTTTAGCATGTCTGAATGCAGAGTTTTCATTTTCATATACTGTTTGCATCGTCAAGTGTAAATAACTAATTCTGTATCCATGCCTGGATTAATATGCAATGGATATAAAAAAAAACACGATTAATAAAAAAAACGCTAAATTCAAGCAATAGCATCTGGTTACATCATTAAAAAATGATATGAAGCATATAATCTCTAGTCATGTCACTTCCAGCAAACGATGGAATGGAAGTAAAAAGCCAGATAAATATATCGACACTACTAGACACATAAGAAATATGCAGAATCGGAACGTGAAGATGGTAAAATCAATATTTATTGGAATGCCTGAAACCGCCGCAAGGTACAGCTGTAAATGACTCGAAGCAGTATTTGAAACTAGAAAGACTACAACAATAATAATACAACCGTTAGCAATACTTACCAATTTTCAAGAATTGGGTAAAAGACCATTAAATTGATTGATATATTATCACCAGAAAGTAATAAATTGTATCATTTGATTTTGATTTTATTCGGTTATAGCACTTATTAACCCTTGCATCTCTGTCATCACATGACCTACACTAGCTTTTCCTAAGTGTATTATTAATTTTTGCTTTGACATAATAATCATTATTATTAAGGTTTATGGGGCGGGTTAGCTCAGTCGGTAGAGCGTTCCGCTAGAAACCACAAGGTTCCTAGTTCGATACCGGTCCTCGCCAACTCAGCGTATGAGTAGCACAGGGAGCTGTGCAGTAAAGTAAGAAGCTGATGGTAGGTGTGGCTCTCCACCTCAGATGCTAAAAAACAATCTCCTTGGTCTAGCGCTATTGAAAAGGGGATAGACTCCCTCGCTGACTGGCTGATACCGACTTTAGGCCGCCCCGTCGACTTATACCTGCCGTAGCTGGTGGTTCAATGGAGATTAAGTGACAGCAAGTATCCTCAGGTATCCAGGGTTCTTCTGAGTATTCTAGCCGATCCCAACTATGTTGTAGTTTGGATGCTCTCGATTCTTCCTCTGATTTCTAATTAACCAAAATTGTTTTCCAAAGCTTTGGGGACCGTTACAACAGCACCAATTACAATTAGTACGACCTTCATTTTCAGGTTCCAGTTTCCTCAGTTGTCTGGTAAGGTCCAAGTATTTGTTTATCTTTTCGCTTTCGTTCATTTTTACTTGGGGTTCGGCTGGAACGGCAAAATCCACGAGATGACACGTTCTCTTTTTCTTGTCGATCAATACTAAGTCCGGTCTCGTGGCCGGGATTAGGTGATCCGGTTGTACCTTAAAGTCCCAGAGAATTTTAGGGAGAATGAGACATTCTCCAGAACATGTTCAGGCTTGTGCATATACCACATATTTGTATGGTTAAGATTGAATTCTCAGTGGATTACATTTCCCACCCAGTCGTGTCTGGTCTTGTACTCTCTTTCTGCTAGTTTGCTGCATTCACTTATATGATTAACCGCTGGACGTGGTAATTGCATTTCACTTAGCGCTAATACCCTTGGGAAAGGTATAAATCTTACTCTTCCTCCAGCTATGGATAAAAAGCAGGGCAGACTGGGTTCTTTAATCATGGCTAGGTAACCAGTCTAGGAGAAGGACAACTCTAAATTTAAACCTGTTGAACTCCGCTAAAGAAATTGACCTTGTGTCGTATCCTGCTCGTGCGGAGGAGTTGGTAAATTTAACCGTTTCGTCTCTGTCGCTACACATTTTGCACTTGTTATTCTGTTGCGTGTTATTTATTTTTACCTTTATATAGTTTGTTCTTATGACATTGTCTTGTGCTGCTATTATAAGAGATTCGGCTTCTCTCTTGAGGTTTACGTTTCTTAGCCATGTCTTCTGATATGATATCACTGGAGTTTGACGCTTGAAGTACCAATGTAGTTTTTTTCTTCATATTTCTGCTTCTTAGTTTTTGGTGTTTTTCTGCTTGTCGATATGTTGCAATTACGTTTCCTGGCTGCTGCAATTAATTACTCCTTGCTTCTATTAAAAATAAGTAAATTAAAAATAGAAATAAAAAAACATGCTATTCTAGTAAACAAATCAATGCTGATCTGATATTTATGATTTATAAACACCTGCTGTGATTCTAATGTTGTAGACGCACAATGTTTTCATTTTCTAAAATCTGCCGCTTCAGAATGATTTGACACAATGTCACCTTTTTAAGCAGATTACTACAGATTTTAACTTAGAGTTTTCCTTCTTCTAAATTGGTTGCATGATCAATGCTAAAGAATCCTCTGGCCAACGTTTTTCTCATGTTTTATAGCCACTTCTTTCTTCCTATCACATTGTATTACTTTTCTTCTCTTTTCTTGTATCTCTCTGTCCGACACATCTCTGTTATTTCTTCTATGATGAGTGGAATCCGTTTCTGTTCTTGGACCTTCTTGGAACTGCTCTCTTGGAAATTCTTCATGTTTATTTATCTTTGTTCGGTGTTTTTTTTTTTGTTTTGTAACAAACAGAATCATTAGGATATTTTTTCAATATTATTCAGACGTGTTTTTTTTTTATTTAGCCCAAGTTAACTTTTAGGACCGGAGAAAATAGCATTTTTTTAAAGATACGAACATCCATTTCTAGACCTAAGCTAGAATTCCCATTATTAAAGGTACACTTCCCGCTTCTACGAATTGACCAACTAGAGGACTGTTAAGAATCTGGCCGCCATCCTTGGCCAGTTGGAAAGAACTCAAAGTAAATAATTAAGTAAGTCCCGAGTTATAGAATCCTTAGGTAAGTGAATAAGTCCTGTGATATAGAATCCTTTAGGTTCGTCGTCCAAGAAGATCCAAGTAGTAGTGAGCTAAGATTAGAATCAGCCAGTATAAATAACAACAACAGCAGCAGAGCACTGCCAGTGATTGGACAATAGTGGTCACGTGCTTATCGGCAAGTCTATAAGTAGAATGACCATTTACCACACGCCTTATATCTTAAAAACGCTGTAAGGTCAAAGCTCTGTAATTCAGAATTCCCATTATTCTTAAACTTCAACTATAACATCCTGCAATAATAAAAGAGTGGATAGGAGCAGATGAATTCATGCTTTTCCTAAAGCCATTTAGCCTTAATGAAGTGCAGATGGCTTAGTTAAGGGGATGAACTTGGGTAGCCGTGCATACGCATTTAATCTTATTCTATATTTTGTTATAATGTAGATTCGGTGTTTGTAATCGAAACTACGCCGCTGCTTACGTCACAATACCCTCATAAATTGCGCACATTTTTCAATGATTATTTAATGTATAGTCAAATCATTAATACATATAATAAATCTTATTCATCACCGATGTCGATTTGAAAAGCCTATGTTATTAGTGCGTTTAAAATCCTGCAAAATATTTGATGTATCAGGAAGTAAGAGCAGTTTAGATATTATATGCTGTGGTTAATTAAAACTTATCAAAGTCAATCCTATAAATGAGTTTATGACATAATCAATTAGTTAAACGTTATTAAAATCAATCCTTATGAATTGATTTAATTATATTAAAACTGAAATACTTAGGCCCGGGGGTGCATATTCATATTTGTGTCTATAATGAGTTATAAGTATTAATTATTTCTCATTTTAGTTAAATTAGAAATTATTAATCCAAACAGTTCAAGGTTAATATGAAATCACTTTGAGGTTATTACTTTGGGAAATGTAAAATTAATTTGAGATGCCGAGAGTGTATTTGAGATGTAGTTGGAGTAACATAGTGTAATGGTGGTAGGAAAAGATCACGTCGACCCGAGTTAAAATCCGAGAACCGACTGTTCGCTTATACCCTTGAGGAATGTATGCATCTAACTACGCTCCCTCCAGCTATGTGGAAATTCTAGGGCAGACTTGACTCTTTAAACTTGGCTGAGAAACTAGTCTAGGAGAAGGAAAAGTCTGACTTCAAACCTCTAAAGCTCCGCTTAAGAATTTAACCTGGTACCTGGTCAAAGTTCTATAATTCAGAATCACCATTGTTTTTAAATTTCAACAATAATATCCTGCAGTAATAACAGAGTGGATAGGAGCAGATTAATTCATGCTTTTCCTAAAGCCAATGAGCTTTAATGAAGTGCAGATGCCGAGAGTGTATTTGAAATATAGGTGGAGTAACTTAATATCGTTACAAAAGTGTCTTGTAGAAGAATAAAGAAGGACTTCGAATGCACCGTGTAAGCCAGGTCGAGTTAACATGAATATCTTCTTGTTTGGCTTTTCTCGTATTAAACAAATCTGAGTGAAGTAAACAGAACAATAAAATGATGTAATCGATTTTTAGTAAACGGAGTAAAAGCGTAACTAAAGAGGATGTCGATTGAGGATCCGAATGGCGAATGTAACGGAGTGGATGAAAAAACGAAGAAACAGAAAAACAAGAAAAGAAATACTTTCAGGAAAACAAAATGAAGAAAAACTCAAATTGTGAGGGAAAAAAAGAATCTAGTATTTTTTTCTTGGAATAAAATATAGACCGAACATGGCACCAAGAAAAACGAAGACGTGAATATTTGTTGTCATATTTGGAAACAAACCTAATCAAACAACCAGGCAAACAACCATGAAATTTCCACCAAAAATGTCTAATATAAAGCTACATGTTATGGAAAGTATATGTACAGGGTGTATATAAATTTATGCTGCAGATTTAAAATGTAACAACAAGGATGACAGTCTTGTTGAAATGCTATCATCAAAACGGGTCTTGTGAGGGGGTGGGGTGAGGGTTGATAACTTGTTGTCATGTGATGTTATGACTTCTCTTGACAGATGACAAGATTGTAATAAATGTCCTAGGCGGGAGGGGGGACAGTAAACGTTGCTTAATGTCAATATATGGGACCTTTTCTAATTATAAGATAGGAACATGTAACCAGGCTTATATAATTTATATAGAAGCTTTTATTAATTCAAGTTTTTTTTTTTTCGGGGTGGGGGGTCATTAATTTTTTTTTATTTTAGCTTTTTTATTAAATTTGTAAAAAATATTTTCATAAAATTTTCATTTCGTTTAATTCATTTTTTTTCTTTAAAAAATTTTTTTTTCTTTAGCTTTTTTATTTAATTTGTAAAAAAATATTTTCATTAAATTTTATTTCGTTTAATTCATTTTTTTTATTAAAAAATTTTTTTTTCTTTTAAATTTTTTTTTTTTTTGCATTTAATTATTTTCTTTTATTTAGTTCTTTTTTTCAATTTTTCATTAAAATTCTTTTTTTTATTTCGTTTTAATTCTTTTTTTGTTATGTTTAATTCTTTTTTTTTAATTTAGTTTATTTTTTGAACGCATTTAAATGCTAATGTAAAAAATTATAGCAAATTAGAAAGACTAAAAAAAGTAAATAAGAACATATAAAAATATGTCACATATTCTAATTATACTTAAATTGGTATCTATACAGAAATCATTCATAGTATTGATAGTAATACGTTAGAGAATAAAAAATATTAGCGATCAATAACACCAAGTAATAATTTATTAAACCCGGTTTGTCAATCCCTACATCTACATTTCGACCTATTATCGAAATGTACATTATATTGACAATTCAGTGATTGACATTTTCGTGATTTGTTTAGCCTTACATTTGAACATATATCCCCGCCTAAATTCATTAATTATTAACTAATTAATTTTCAAAATTAGGTATGACTTCAATTAAGCACCTATCCTCCAAAAATTGTCGGCTAAAAGCCATATCAAATAAACACATTGTTTATTTACTTACTCACATATCTTCGTATGCATCTATCTCTTATCTCTCTCTCTCTCTCTCTCTCTATATATATATATATATATATATATATATATATATTTTTGCTTGAAGGCAACTACAATGCGAATATCGCATAAATTCGATAATTATAGAAGATAATAATAATGACAAGTGAATCCCGCAAAGAATCACTCGGTGTGTAGAATATCGTACAGACTGTTTCAACTTTATTAAGTCTCATCAGCGATATATACTAACGACTCCCCTCGACAGGAATCGAAACCGTGACTCTAGCAGGATAGTTAACACTATACTGTTTCAGCCATGATACAGCACCGAGAACCCATGCGAAATTAACCTTGTCATTGATACTGATGTAGTCCCCTCAGTATCAATGACAAGGTTAATTTCGCATGGGTTTCTCGGTGCTGTATCATGGCTGAAACAGTATAGTGTTTAACTATCCTGCTAGAGGTCACGGTTTCGATTCCTGTCGGAGGGGAGTCGTTAGTATATATCGCTGATGAGACTTAGTCTGTACGATATTCTACACACCGAGTGATTCTTTGCGGGATTCACTTGTCATTATTATTATCTTCTATAATTATCGAATTTATGCGATATTCGCATTGTAGTTGCCTTCAAGCAAAAATATAAATATTATCGACAATGCTTCTAAAAATAAACAAACATCCAAAAAAAATCTATATATATATATATATATATATATATATATATATATATATATATATATATATATATACATCTCAGTCCTATTTATGCTCACCTCTCTCACTATATATATAACATTATCTATTTCACTGTTCTGTCTACTTTCAATCATTTCTTTCTCTCTCTCTCTCTCTCTCTCTCTCACACACACACACACACACTCTCTATGTCCCCCTCTATATACATCTCTTCCCCCTTTCTTTCATATATAACCGAAAAGTGTTTTATCCATCTCCTCATAGCAGATCTAATTACAAATATTTCGGTGTATTTTTGTACAAATAAAAAAGCAATCAGCAGATGAGACTAATGACTTTTCTTGTTTGTTTTTATTTGTAAAAATAAAATAAACTGAGATGGTTGTGAAGAGGTGACTAAACATACATTTATTTCATGCTTTTCAGGCTCACCTGACGAGTATTGAACACTTTTTCTTAGCATGTAAAACGTTTTGAAATGCTTTGTTTATATATATATATATATATATATATATATATATATATATATATATGAAGATAGGAGGGTTGGAGAAAAATCCGACAGTATGAGGTGAGGTAAAAGAAAAATGAACAAAAATAAGGACTCAAACTAGTCCAAGTAGGAGATAAATATTTCGCCCTTCTTACGCGAAGAACATATTCAGTCTGAAGGTTCCCGAGTCCGAGAAGGTTCCCGAGTCCGACAAGAAATACCTGAAGAAGGCCGGAGGGCATATCGGCCGAAACGCTGTACAAATAACAATGAAGATGGGGGCAATAGTCCGAATAACGCAGATAATACTAATCTTCAAGCCTCATCTCAACCATTCAGAGAAATTCTACAAGGAGGTTCTCAAGTTTGACGAGAAGGTTTTCGATTGGGACTAGAAACAAATAAAAAAGGGTCAGAGGTTACATCACCCGAAACGTTGTGTATTTAACAATTCAGATGAGGACATCAGTCAGAAAAATCTAAATAATACAAATGTTCTTATTTCCTAAACAGATTGTTGGATTAGTGTCTGAGATTTAAAAAAAACTTGTTACTCATATTTCATTGACAGTGGAACAGAAACCAATCACAAACTATTTATTTCTGGGTAAGGTTTAGATATCTTTGAATATTCCTTCATATTAAAAAAAAAAAGTATTTTTAGGTCGGTATTTTTATATATAAATAAATTGCGTAGGATTAGTGATTTTATAAGATACAGGTTCGCTTTCAGGAGACTAAATACTAATGTACGACCACCCTGTCGGCTGGAGCGTTAGAATGCACCGACTGCACCTCTGCAGAGGGGTAAGACTCCCCCAATGGGGCCACCTGTTGGCCGTGGGTGGCGACCCGTGAGGCTTAAGGATAGAGCCCAGGTGGATGAGCAGTTTATGACTTGCAATACTCCACTTTGGCCCTGTCTTGGGCTAGACGGGCGGTCGGAGAGGCCCCCTCTGATCAATCGGCTGGTCACGTCAAGCCCTAGCACCTATATGATTTTCCCAACCCTATTGCCCTTATGGAAAGCCCAACCCCTTTTTATCATATGGGTGCTAGAAGGCGGTGGCTGTGGGTCTACATGTCCTGGGAATGACGTTAAACTCTATCTGATGGTGAGGTTCCAGTTTTTGAGGTTTGGGGAATGTGGAGCACCCCTTCATCACCATTGAACCCTGGTCCAGTCTGACTCGGAGTGGTAGTACCTGTTAGGGTCCCATCTATGGGTTAAATAGAAAAATGTGTTTATACAAAAAAATTGTATTATCCATTAAGAATTGATTTATTTCAAAACTTTATCGGCATTAAATGACCCACTGAGGTTGATATGCCGTAAAACAAAACAAAATAAACAAACAAACTTATGTACGACTTTTGTTGTTACGAACATAAAAAAGTTATTAGAATGTTATTTAATGAGAAAATAGATGTAATAAATATTAATGAATAACCGGAAAACTACCGTATCTATTTCTCTTATATCGAAATGCATTATGCAATTACTTAATTAATGATTATTTCCTAATCTATTTAGCTAAGACAAAAAGTAAACGATAAAATATCTCTATTTTAGGTAATAAGTGCATTTATTAGTTTTTTTCCGATGAGGTTCATTATTCAAAGTGAATGGAATGTATTAAGATTATTTGCTGAGCAGAAATATTGCTAATTGATGACGGTTGCCTTTCGGATACCAAAAAAAAAAATAATAATCTCAAAATACAAAAGAAAAAAAAAAAAAAAAAAGCAACAAAAAATTGAAATAACTATAATACATCCGATGCCAAATAAAGAAAAATAATCAAAAATTCTGTAGAAGATACACAATATATCATGGCAGGCAGTAAATGAATTTAATGGGATCAGAACTAAAAGCAGTCAGGAAGAAAATAGTCTTCTGAAATGGAAGGAATCTTTCAGGAATTTACTTGAGAACTCTTCTAAAATCACAAATCAAGAAATCATTAATATCGAATAATATATCAAGTTTAGGGAGGCTGTACTCAACGAAGTGCTAATAATAATCAAAAATAGAAAATCCCTAGGTCTCGATTAAATACCTCCCGAGAGTGCATATTCTTGCTTTATATATATATATATATATATATATAATTAATGATAATGTTATGGTTTTACACTCATAACTTGAAGTTTCATGGTAATCCAATCATCAGATGAGTTCAATGGTTGAGTTCAATTTTTTTAGCGTTTATATGAAGCGTTTTCACGCGATGGGAAATATAAAGTTAAAAATTGTTTTTTTAACTGTGGCTTGTTTAACGTTTATGTGACTTTAGCTTTATTTTTAGCCTTATATTTCCCATCGCGTGAAAACGCTTCATATAAACGCTAAAAAAATTGAACTCAACCATTGAACTCATCTGATGATTGGATTACCATGAAGCTTCAAGTTATGAGTGTGAACCTATAATATTACCATTGATTATAAAACTGCTCTGCTTTATTAGCATTGAGCACCTTTTCATGCAAATACTTTTCTCATTTTTTCATTTCTCTATTCATATATATATATATATATATATATATATATATATATATATATATATATATATATATATATATATATATATTGTTTATTATAATATTTACTCATTATTTTATAAGTTTTAACAATTATATTTTAGATTAAGTAAAGTCACGATGAAAGAAAATATTGCGATATACAAAATACATTTACCATAAAAATATTAAATTAAATTATACTAAACATACACTATTTTCATAAGATGTAATTGTTAATTATAAAAAAAGCATTATCGACATCATGTTCCGAGGACAGCATGGACTCTCTCTCTCTCTCTCTCTCTCTCTCTCTATATATATATATATATATATATATACATATATATACATACATACATACATACACATATATATATATATATGTGTGTGTGTGTGTGTGTGTGTGTGTGTGTGTGCAAGGTAATCGGAATAACTGGTAAGGGATGGTTCTATTTGGGATCATCAAAATCTCACTGTACAACCATATTGTATGTTCTTATAGATGCAAACTTATAGTTATACAAGGATTTTTATAACTCCCTAAAACGAGCTCAATGTATAATAATAAATTAAAGTAAATACAGAGCAATATTTACCTTTCAAAGAAATAATAATTTAACAAACCTCATCCAGTTATATTTTCATTTCTACCAGAAACTCAAAACGAGCAGCCTCATCAGGCGGGTTTTTACAATACAACAGACGTGCTTTACAAATACAAATAGGTATTTGTAAAACCCGTCTGTTGAGGCTAGACTGCTTTGTTGAGTTTCTGGTCAAAATAAGTATATAACGGGATGACGGTTTGTTAAATTTATCTTTCTTTGAAAGCATATATATATATTATATATATATATATATATAATATATATATATATATCCTGATTTTATCACCTAACCCACCCCTCATCCGTTCATCTTCTCTTATACATATCTATATATATATATATATATATATATATATATATATATATATATATTATATATATATATGGAACTCACCGAATGAGACGGATGTGGCACAAGATCAATTTCTTGAGCGGATTTTAACAGGTTTTAATTCAGAATTGTCCTTTTCCTAACTTATTCCTAACCGAGGTTAAAAAGCCCAGTCTTTCTTTGAAAGCATATATATATATATATATATATATATATAT
>CM042146.1:14505167-14510167 GCA_023376005.1 Doryteuthis pealeii
CTTTTTTGTCAGAATCGGGATAATATTATGATCCCGCCTACGATTATATGTTCAACCCCTTATATATCTGCATTAGCCCTTGGTTTTGAATTTCAGTCTCAAGCGTATGGAACTGCTGTTTCATTAGTTTAACCCTTCGTGGGTTATTCAATGCCAAATCCTGCCTTGTACGAGAACGATAAAGGTACTATTTAACCCATATATGGTGGATAAGAAGGGTTCATACCTTTCCCAAGAGTATTTGCACGAATGTTAACGTGATAATGGGACCATATCTCTCCTATAAAACTTCTGGCCAACAACATGGACTCACTACTGTTTTAAAAAATCTTGTGTTATTTCTCAACCATGAAAAATTAACGAAGCCAACATATGATATGAATAATTGATTGAAATATATTTTGATTAGATTGAGTTATGATCCGTGAAGTCAGAGAGATTGATAATCAAATAAACCTACTTTTAGGAAGGTATGTTCTGCTATAGACGTTATCAATCGTATGAAAATCCGATCTCACTGACAAGTTAAAGCAACAATTCTGCGAGAAAGTAATTGTATCAGAGCTACTGTATGGCTGAACCACTTGTACCCTAACGAAGCACCTAGAGAATAAGCTAGATGGAAGCTGCACACGAATTCTGCGCGTGATATTAAATCAATCCTGGAAAAAACACTCTAAAAGAAAGCAGCTGTCCGGCCACTTGCGACAAATCATCGGAGTGAGACAAACAAGACATGTTGAGCACTGCTGGAGAAGCATGGAAGAATTCATAAGTGACATTCTCCTGTGGAAACTAGCACATGGGAATGTCAGTGTGGATTGTCCTCTAAAGAGCTACATTAACCAGCTCTGTGCGGATACTGGATTCTACACAGAGGACCTCCAGAGAGCAATAAATTAGAGCCGCGGTTTGGCAAGTCTTTGTCATGGATATCCATTCTACTAGCGCGACATGATGATGATGAGCTTTTTAAATTTTTCTGGGATTAAAAATAACGAAAGAAACGTTTTCGGTGAGTGGTGAGTCCATATTTTTGACAGGAGTTGTAAGAGAAATAGCTATGCCTAAATGACGGTCTTCATTAATGTGAACATTGTTAACGATATATGGCTGTGTGTATCTGTGCGTATATGTGGGTGTTTATATCGAGAACAATACTGAGAAAGAAAGGAAATAACGGTGAGAAAAAAGAAAGGATATAATAAAGACATACAAAACACAAAGGCCACATATGAAAAAAAAGCATCCGATTCGGATATCGATACAGAATACATATATTATTCTATAAATTATAAAGATCAAATAACAAATTATATTTTCCTATAGATTTGATCCGAGCAAATAGAAAATAAAATGACAAAATATCACCACGTTCTTCTCCAACGCAGATCGAAGGTTTATGAATGAAAGAAAAGACTCGGCAGAAAAATCTCATGAAGGAAAGTAGTAATCAACCGTAATAGGAATATTAGAGAATCAAAAGATCAATGAATACGCATTGGCAAGAGAAGACATCTATGAATAAAAGAACAAAAAAAACCCGAATGTATTGTAGAGTTTTAATACAACGCAATGCGATTAGATCACGTCAAATAAATACAGAAGCCTTAACACACGGGTTTCGTATGAAGAACTGACTGCAAACAAAAACGTGAGCCCTTTTGCGTTGTTGCAAACAGCCTAGCCATTCACGGTTGTCAACCCTCCTGCTTCATGTCTGTGTGATATATGATCGAAAAGATGCATAAATCTCGTGCGGAGGGAGACGAACGGACACCCAGTGGCGTAGAACTGATTAGTTTGAGGGTTAATTCCAGATTCGCCATTCACTTTAGCAAAGAGCGAACGTTATTCTTATGTCCATCTCCTCACAAGTCACGCCTATTTCTTTTATAGCATTTACTCCACGTACAATTTTCCCGGCATTTTCTGCCCCCTTTTTTCCCCTCTCTCATTCAGAACCGCATTACTTTGCTTCTATTTCTGATACGATCAACTTTTATTTCCATCCGTATTTGCCGTTCACTTTTTCATTCTAAAGATCTCTTCTCATTGTTCTTCGATTCTTAATGCTGTGACTAAATTAATCAATTTACAATAATGAAAATCCGGAAAAGGTTTAATAGATTCAACGAGAAGTCGTCCAACAGAATGACGAGCTACTTGATTAATAGTGACTCGAATATGAATCCTATTACATATCCAACTACGAATAACCTCGCGTATTCGGATATATATGTATATATATATATATATATATATATATATATATATATATATACATATTTAATATACCAAGCGTGTTGGTAAATCGTCGCGGTGAGAAAAAAAAAACAGCAAATAGTTTGATTGTAAAAATATACTACCAAACATCAACCGGGGAGAAAACAATTTTTGGAAAAAAGAAAAAACCAAGATAGTCGTACCAACAAAAAGTAATCTATTGGTACAGTATTTGGCCAAAAGAAAAAACAATTTATATGTATATATATGTATATAATATATATATATATATATATATATATATATATATATATATATTCATACATAAGAAAATAAGCTAGGAAAATAAGCTAATAAGTAAAAAAGTGCTCCATACCTAAGTAGAGCAAAGAACAAAGATACATCTAATGAGTCAGACGAACCTACTATTAGTTTCGCTTAATGCTCTTCAGGGCTAAGATCTGACTATTTATTTGTTCCATTACAAATGAGATCAGAGAGAGCTCAATAGTTAAAACTAGAGCTAAATTTAATATACCAAGCATGTTGGTAAATCGTCGCGGTGAGAAAAAAAAACAACAAATAGTTTGATTGTAAAAATATACTACCAAACATCAACTAGGGAAAAAAGAAATTTTGGAAAAAAAGAAAAGACCAAGATAGTCGTACCAACAAAAAGTAATCTATTGGCACAGTATTTGGCCAAAAGAAAAAACAATTTATATATATATATATATATATATATATATATATTATATATATATATCTTATTATAATGGAGATTGTATGTTTGTCTGTCTGTAACCGAAACTATATTCCTACTCAAGTCACAATTCCCTTAGTTATTTACATCACATTCTCCATGATTGTATTTTTATCTAAACCTCAATTATTAATAAATTTGTTTTACATTATTAATACTGTTGGCTTTATTTACATACTGATAACATGCAATTGTATTAATATATACAACAAAATAGCAGTTTAAAGTGTGAAGGGGAAGGCTAATTTGCATATTGATATTAAAAAATTGATTTTAATAAATATGTGCTTGGTATTATTGATTTCTAACTGTTTGGTTTTATTTTAATGAACTTCCTCTTTTAACTAAATACTTAAATTAGAAAAAATAACAATGAAAGACGAGAGTGTTGGAAGAGTAAGTTTCAGTTGTTCTATTTTTCGATTATACTTCCCCATCTGTTTCAAATCTTTTTAACTGCATTCTTATTTAGTTTTATTAGCCTTTTCTAATTTAATATAATATTTTATTACATTAAAACTTAAATACTTGCACCCGGAGGGTGCATATATTTGCTAGTGTATATAAGATATATATATATATTCATACAACCGCTAGGAAAATAAGCTAATAAGTAAAAAGTGCTCAATACATAATAGAGCAAATAATAAAGATACATCTAATGAGTCAGACGAACCTACTATTAGTTTCGCTTAATGCTCTTCAGGGCTAAGATCTGACTAATAGTAGGTTCGTCTGACTCATTAGATTTATCTTTATATATATATAATATATATATATATATATATATATATATATATATATATATATATATATATATATGTGTGTGTGTGTGTGTGTGTGTGTGTGTGTGTGTGCTCCGTTGGACGAGTCCAAGTATATTGTAGGGACAATATCTTCGCTTTCAACTCTTAGTTTCTTTCTTTCTCTCTTTCTATTTACATCATTTCCAACGTCTTCAGAGCTTTTTACATTAATCGTTGCCTTCTTGAATTTTGACACCCACTGCAGATGCCTTAAGTTCTATTCTCGCACTGAATAATTTTGATTCTTCCCTTTTATTAGTTTAGCTCCTTCGGTAGAGTATCTAACTAGAAAGCACAAGGTCCCTGGTTCGATACCGATCCTCGCCAACTCAGTGCATAATTAGCACAGCTTGAATCTGTGCTGTAAAGTAGGGAGCTGATTGTGGACTTTGCGCGCCAACTCAGACGCAAAATAATTTCCCTAGTCTAGCGCTAGTGAAAAGGAGATAAACTCACTCGCTTTCCGGCTGATATATACACTAGGCCTCTCTTCCTGCTTTACTTTTATATGCAAATTATCGTTTTGTCCATTAATTTGTGTGTATCATTTCTCTATAATGTGACTTACGAGAGTCCCAACTAACGAGTCTTCCGAGTTAAGAGTAGTCACTCAGTCGATATTTTACATTGTGTTGAGGGCGAACATTTAAGATTTTAGTGAGCTCCAGATAGTTAATTATTTATAGTTATATTATTAAAATCATTTACGTTTCCAATTTTATTACGCCAAAGAAAAATATAATTTATAAAGAAAAAATAGATATAAAATCACCCAAATAGGAACCCCAGGGATTTTTGTTCGATCCGGGCTTTCGCCAATTCACCGCAAGAGCAGACCATTGTATTATTATTTTCATTCGTTTCTTCTCATTTTTCTTTTGCCAATGATCTCATTTTATACTTTCTTTTAAATCATGCTTATTAAATGTTTACGTAATTTTCTGGTTCTTTCACTTTTACAAATGTTACCATTTTCCATCTGTTCGACAACAGTATAAACCTTTGTATACATGTGTACATGAACAAACTCCTGGCCGAAACACGTCTTGGTAATTCAAATTAAATCAATTTTATCCATTCAACATTTTCTTTCCTTTATTTATTTATCATTTCAACACACACACACACACACACACACACACACACACATATATATATATATATATATATATATATATATATATACATACATATATATATATATG
>CM042146.1:14515167-14522796 GCA_023376005.1 Doryteuthis pealeii
TGCTGCTGCTGCGTAATCCTTTTTTTAAATATTCTTACGATGTGAAATAAAATAATCAAACAGCTAGCCATGGGTGGTGGTCTGTGATGTTTATGGATATAACCCTGGTGGGTGAGCAGTCCATGACATGCAACACCCCAATTTGGCTCTAGCTTAGTTTAAAAGGGCAACTATATGACTGTCCCAACCGTATTGTCCTTATGGAAAGCCATCAACACTTTATCAAATATGGGCTAGAATGCGTTGACTAAGAATCTTAATGTCCTGGGTTTGACCTTAAACTCTAATATGAACTTCCAATTCTGGAGCTCTGGAGAAACGCAGAGTACCTATTCATCCCCATTACTCTCAGGTCCACTCTGACCAGAAGTGGTAGTACCTGATAGCGTACCATCTATTGGTGAAATACAAAAATTGATTATAAATAATGTTTAAAAAATTGATTACTCATCAAGAATGAATAAAACAAAACATATTCGGGTTGACATGCTATATACAATTCAACCAACCAAACAAAATATATGAGGACATTTCATCATCATCATCATCATCATCAGCAGCAGCAGCAGCAGCAGCAGCAGCAGCAGCAAGTCATGTCAACAGCAAAAATCTCAATAATCTTTCCTCGACACCCGACTATTGGCCAACACTCCTTGGAGTTCCTCTGATCAGCATCCGATATCGATGTAGTTTTTTTGCAGGCAGACATACATTGTCCTGTCTATATCTAGTTTCACATAGAAGAATTTCACATATAAGCATGTCCTTGCATTGTTGTATATTGCAAAAACGGAAATAGAAATTTCCGATTAAATTAAACAGAGGGGGGGGGATGACAAAGGTGACAAAGGACTTTTTCCTGGTGGGAGCGAACAAAGAAAACGCGTAGGCGTTTGAGATATATAAAAAAGAGTCAGCAGTCAGTAGTGAACAGGCAGGAGGAGATGGCGAACGGAGTGACCGACGCTTGCGGCAAATCACTCCCGATCACCAGCCAGTAATAGCAGTTCCCATTGTCAACGCTCGCCACTCACACGCACCACGAGGGAATTAAATAATTAATGTCAATCTCCTACTACATACAGCATGCCTTGAGATTTCATTAAGCGACCACTACATATATCGTATAAGGGTTAGACCATACCCGTAGTATACCAGCAACGTATACGATTCAGAGTAGCGAAGAAGGCGTTATGCAACAGCATCTGCTGCAGTGTCCTTCAACTATTGTTCGTCTGACACTGATGACTTCTATAATACGAGGCAAATGACCGTACGGCTGATACTTTCTGGGGTGCTTCTTCCAGCATTTGTTCATGACATCAGGTAGTACAGTTGCCAACTAGATTTTCCCCAAGCGTTTTTTATTCAAATTTTGCAACGCTACAGTAGAATTGACACGGCTATAGCATGGAAGTTTTATCGCTTTAGTATCGGGCCCTGTTAATATACCACAGTATGATAATTTAATTATTACAGCGTTTGATATGTTTATTTAAGAGCTATCACATTAATTCAATATGTAAAAATATAATGATATTGATATAACCCTCTCTCCTACACACTGTTTTCTTTCTTTCCTTCTTTTCATATTTTCAAAATGTTCAATTGAAACAGATTAGCGTTATCGCATTGACAGGCCTACCACCTGCCTCTATATGCCCCTACTCTTTTTCGTTCTTTCTTATATTTTTCTGTGTAGCATATCTTATTTCTTCCCTTTCTTTATGATAAAAACGGAATGGTCTATTATTTAGCTGAGGTGAACGGTTGCCATAGCAAAGTTAAAGAGAACAGAGTGTGCTGATATCTAGCCATAGACTGAGAGATAATTTGTTGCTTACCTTTCTCATCGGTATTATGCTACACTCTTCCAGGATCTGAAGTCATGTCACTGTGCCCATTTCCGACCACGGTAACCATTGCACCCGAACACGTCCATTATATATATATATATATATATATATATATATATATATATATATATATATATATATATATATATAATATATATATATATATAATAGTATAATAAAAATTGAAAAACACAGGTTTAAATGAGTTAAGTGGTGAGTTTATTGGCCGACGCTGCAGTGTTTCGATCTATTAATTAGATCATCTTCAGGGCTTTTGTTGGTATGTGGAAGGTGATAAAAACTGTTTGTATCGAAAAAAGCATTGTGCATTTTTTATGTGTTTATGAATGTGTGGTTGCGCGTATGTGTATAAATCTTTTGCGATAAATGGAATCGAAACAAAACTCAACCACACATTCATAAACCTTTCTCCTTATTCTGAGATAAAAAAGAATTTATCACCTTCCACATACCAACAAAAGCCCTGAAGATGATCTAATTAATAGATCGAAACACTGCAGCGTTGGCCAATAAACTCACCACGTAACTCATTTAAACCTGTGTTTTTTAAATTATTTATTATACTACATACCGTCGGATTCACTTCCTTTTATTCACATACTTATATATATATTATATATATATATATATATATATATATATATATATATATATATGTGGGTGTGTGTGTGTATATATATATATATATATATATATATGTATATATATATATGTGTGTATGTATATATATATATATAATATATATATATGTATATATATATATATATATGTATATATATATATATATATATATATATATATATATATATATATATATATATATATATATATATATATATAAGTGTGTGTGTGCATCAACTTATGTATAGTTTTCTATTGAGACAGTAAAGTAAGTTAATGTATATACCAAATTACAGAATTAGAATATTTATAGAAACATGTGTATCCATACACACATACATTATATATATAAGAGAGGGAGAGAGAGGGGGTGGAAGAGGGATAGAGAGAGCGAGTGAGAGAGACATAAGCAATCAGACCCAAATATTTTGAAATAACCAAAACACATGATATCTATCCGAATAAGATTATTTTTTATGGTAATTTGATTTCTTCATAAATATTAAGAAGCCAAAAATATCTAACGTCTAAAACAACTTTTCCATATAGGCATTTCATCAAAAGAGAAAAAAAAAAAGAAAGATAAAAAAAAAAAAAAGAAACATTTTATAGTCAACACATCAATTTTCCTCAACTGTGATAAACACTTGCTATTGCAAATTATATCGCAGCTGCATTTTTACAGTCAGAAAACATGTTGGTCACAAAATATATATCAAAATATTCTACACAAACCGGCCGTGTTACAAAAGCGTAAATGCTGAATGTAATATAAAATATAAGATATAATGACTGTATTTAATTAAAAAAGTAGAAATGCGTGACAGAAGGTGGTCACAAAAGAAGTGCCGCGGGGTTAAGAAATGACGCGGGTGGGGAGTGTAAAAGAAGAATATTAATATTGGTGAAAATATAATTGAGCTAGTTGGTTTGTTGGTTGGATTCTACGGCATGTCAACCCTATAATGACAGCTCGTAACTTGGAACGAAAGAGTCTACCCTTTTTTAACTAGCGATAAAAAAAAGAGATTTTTTCATTGTCTGAGGTGGAGAGCCACACCTACCATCATTTACCACACATATCCCTGTGCTACTCATACGCCGAGTTGGCGGGGGCCGGTATCGAACAAGGAATCTTGTGGTTTATAGCCGAACGCTCTACCGACTGAGGAAAAATAAAGGTATGCATAATATATGGTGTTGTTAATTTGCATACTGTTTTTAACAAACCTGTTTAATAAATGGTGTTACTTATCTGTAATATTGTTTTATTCTCCAACCTAGTTGGTTGGTTTGTTTGTTGGTTGGATTTTACGGCATGTCAACTCTTATTGGCTTATTTTATGCTAAATATATTTTTGTTTGATTTATTCCTTTTGGGTATTCAATTGTTTTTTCAAACTCATATTTGAACTATTTAATCCATAGATGGGACATTTACAGTTATACCACTCCCAGTCAGTGTGGACTTGGGAGTAATGACAATAAGAAGATAATCCTCATGGGTCCAGAATTAGAACCTCACCACTCTATGCAGTTTATGCTTATGGATGCGCATGGTTTAATGGCTAGAGGCATAGCAGATGGAATCATCGACACGAGTTCAAATATTAGACGAGTCTGTCTACATATCACAAAGTGATAATACCCTTGGGAAAGGTATGCATCCACCTGCTCTCTCTCTCTCTCTCTCTCTCTCTCTCTCTCTCTCTCTCTCCTCTCTCTCTCTCTCCAGCTATGGGTAAATAGCAAGGTAGACTTGGCTCTTCAAACTTAGGCAACCAGCCAGGGAGAAGAAAAACTCTGAATTCCAACTTGTTAAACTTCGCCTAGAAATTGACTTTGTATCCCATCCTGCTTGTACGGAGGGGTTTGAAAATATGCACTTTATGTAGTTTACCGTCACATAGAGGACACTAGAAGCTGGTCACACCAGAGTGGTTCGACCATCAAAAACCTAAACCAAAACCCAACTGAAGTTCGCTCTTACTTTAATTTTTTTCTCAACAAAAAGCAAAAGTCGACCTAATGGCAGCTATTAACTCGGAAAATTCATAAGTTAGGATCTTTTTCCTAAGTCAAAGTGCCACTGTTATTTTGAAACTAGTTCTACCGCCGCCACGACCACTACCTAAAAGTTTTTTTTAAAATAAATAATATTTTTCTTTGGCATTATAAATTTGGAAATTTAATCTTTTTAGTCGACTTATTAACATAAGCGTTTCTAATGTCCGTCTGTACCTCAGATTTTATCTCTCAACACTATGTAAAAAAATCAACCTAATGACAGCTCGTAACTTGGAAAAACTGTAAGTTGGGACACTTGTGAGTCAAGGTATCACTGTATCTTATTAAAATGAATAGAGGTATGTCTGTGTCTAAAACCGAAAGAACAACAGTGTAGAATAATCATACTAAGTCCAATTACCGTCGAATTGGCAAGACAAGACAGCAAGCAGTCGTAACTGAAATACGATTCTGGTTTGCTGCAAAGACTACTGAAAAGTGGCAGGATTTATGGAGCCTCAGAGGATCATACAAAACAAGCAGCCTGTCAGGACTCAGGGAATGGAATCACCCAAATTCATGAGTGGACTGTTCTGAATTCCCATAAGTACCAGTTGTCTTGACACTGGTTCAGTTGTGCTTGGCCAGTCACATTGTTCAAACCAATAGTAGACTGACTTACTTCAATAGTCAGAATACACCCATAAATTGTGTAGGTTTATCAATTAGTATTTAATTTATAGTCAAAGTCATTAACATATAGAAGAAATCTGATTTACTAACACTTTCGGTTTGATAATGTGTGTTAGATTTGCCTCAGAACGGCACATGTTACTAGTGCATTTAAAATCCTGCAATTTATCTTATATATCACAAACGAATAATTCGTCGGGGTGGCCTAAAGTCTGTATCAGCCAATCAGCAAAGGAGTCTACCCTTTTTTTACTAGCGCTAGAAAAAAGAGATTGTTTTTTTGTGTGTCTGAGGTGGAGAGCCACACCTACCATCAGCTCCTTACTTTACTGAACATATCCCTGTGCTACTCACACACCGAGTTGACGGTAGCCGGTATCGAACAAGGAACCTTGTGGTTTATAGCCGGACGCTCTACCGACTGAGCAAAAATAAAGGTATGCATAATATATGGTGTGGTTAATTTGCATACTGGTTTTAACAAACCGGTTTAATATATGGTGTTACTTATCTGTAATATTGTTTTATTCTCCAACCTATTAAAATCAAACCTATAAATGTTCGTAAGTTGGGGAATTCGTAAGTCAAAGTACCACAGTATAATTAACCAATTAAAATATAATTAAATATGAATAACCAATTAAAATATAATCAAATATGATTAACCAATTAGAAGATAATCAAAAACAATTTACCAATTAAAAGATAATCAAAAACGATTAACCAATTAAGATATAATCAAAAATGATTAACCAATTAAAATATAATTAAAAATGATTAACAATTACAATATAATAAAAAAACGATTAACCAATTAAAATATAATCAAAAATGATTAACCAATTAAAATATAATCAAACATGATTAACCAATTAAAATATAATCAAACATGATTAACCAATTAAAATATAATTAAAATGATTAACCAATTACAATATATTTAAAATAAGTAATATTTAATATGCGTACTTATTTAATTTCGTTATTTCTTCTAATATATTTCATTACATTAAAACTTTAAAAAGTACCCCCCGAGGGGAAATATTCTCGCTAGTATTAATAAGGAAAGAAAGTGACAAATTAAAAAAAAAACATAACAAATCACGGAAAATGATGAATGAATCCAGCTCTCCCGTGCAGCACTTTATCCAACGGGAATTTAATATCACATTCTGCTTACCGGTATTTAGGATAAAATCGATTTCAGATTACTGACTAGCGTTCCTTGAAGGTAGTTACAAACTATCACTTATGATTGCAGATTACTCTGGCAAAACAGATATTTATTTATTCTACATTTATTTTGATTTAGGGGATCACGAGAGGTGATTTCAACATACCCCCCCCCTCGGGCTGAGTTGATTTCACCCTTAACATGCATCTTGATTCGGAGGCCGGCAATCATTGATGCATTTTTCACGCCGTATTCAATAAACACACCATTAACTTCAAGCATCTGGATTCCTTATTTTAACAAAATCAGCGAGTTAGTAATGTGAACAGTTTCAGGATTGCAATGAAACTCGGTTCAGTTTATCTCCGGAGGTAACATGAAATCGATTTCAGATTACTGGAAGAGAGGAGAGAGACAGAGAGAGAGAGGAGAGAGAGAGAGAGAGAGAGAGAGGGGAGATAGAGAGGAGAGAGAGAGAGAGGGAGAAAGAGAGGAGGGAGAGAGGAGAGAGGGGAGAGAGCGAAGACAGAGAGAGGAGAGAGAGACAGAGAGAGAGAGAGAGAAAAGGAGGAAAGAGAGAGAAAGAGGAAAGAGAGAGAGATAGGAGAGAGAAGAGAGGAGAGAGAGAGAGGAAGAGAGAGAAGAGAGAGAGAGAGAGAGAGAGAGGAGGAGAAGAGAGAGAGAGGTGAAGAGAGAGAGAGAGAGGAGAGAAGAGAGAGAGAGAGAGGAGAGACAGGAGGGAGAGGAGGGAGAGGGAGAGGAGAGAGAGAGAGAGACAGAGAGAGACAGAGAGAGAGGGGGAGGAGAGAGGAGAGATAGGGGAGAGGAGAGAGGAGAGAGAGAGAGAGGAGAGAGGAGAGAGAGAGGAGAGAGAGACTGAGCGAGAGACAGAGTGAGAGACAGAGGAGAGAGAGAGAGGGAGAGGAGACGAGAGGACAATAGAGGGAGAGAGAGGGGAGAGAGGGGGAGAGAGAGGAGAGATAGGGTGGGGAGAGAGATAGAGGGGGAGAGAGATGGTGTGAGGGAGGTCTGTTTATTTTTTTACCAAAGAGCGTAGACAAATTATTTGTACACCACCAGGAGGTCGATTTTCTTTTAGTTTTAACTGAACAAAAATTTGTATCGTGATTTCCTTATCACGGGTCAGATAGGAAGACTATTTAGAAAACCAATTTGAACCAAGTCCATTCAGAACATTTTTCTCAAGCTGATGAGAATTTTTAATATGCTTTGGGTTTTTATAGTTTCGATATAGCT